>CM038676.1:2096233-2415997 GCA_021605205.1 Aegilops longissima | reverse complement strand
TGATTCGGCATTCTAGGCATTGATAATTTTTCCAATAACCTTGTCAAAATTGAAAGTTTAACTTTTAAAAAAGTCTTATAAGCACTATATTAGAGGACAGTGGGAGTACTTTCATGCGAGACCAAATTGATGTAATTAATAAGTATTCCACTTCCGTATCTGTGATTATTTATATTACAAAAGTAAAGTATTAATCCTCAAACTTTCAGTCAAAAACTTGAGGCAACGAAACTAAATATGTGAAGTACTTCGGAACATAGTGTGTAGCTAATAGGTCAACGACCTATTATATTATGTCAATTTTGCTAATTATATCGCAACAGTTCTATGAACTAATTAATCATATGCATCAATTGAATTATCTAGAAACGATAATTAATAGAAAGCGCTTTTGTTGGTTAGCTATCACAAGCAGTCAGTACTATTCTAACTACCCGCCAACAAATAATGTACAAGGATAATAATTAAGAAGGTACTAGTTAAGAGTTGACTAGTTAAGCCAAAGTGCAAATTATCCTTTTCTAATTTCGGTCCTTACGTGCGCCTTCAACCATGGTGATTGGTACTTTACTAGTAACACACCCCATGCAATTCCACGGAATATTCTTTCAAGCGGAGTACAAATCGGGAATTCAACATTTTCCAGTTGTAGGAAAGATGATGATTAAAAGATTAAAACTTTGAATCAATCCAACCATCAAAGCAGTCAATATGCTTCTTCTTGACTCTTTAAGCAACCAGATCCAGATTCTCTTTGAAGAGATGTTTCCAAGTTTCAAACGTAGGATCTACTCCTCTGAAAAAATTGACATCTCGGTGCATTGAGATATTTCAACAAGTAAGGATAACTATATCCATAGAAATCTAAGTAGTCGAAGAGCCAGTACAGTATCATCATGAAAGTACTCTCAGCCCATTTAGGAATTAAGAAGTACCGACAGCTTAGAGCAAAGTCACAATCCCATAGAAGGTGGAGCAAAGTTTCTTCGGTGTGATTAGAACAGAGGCAGCAGTAATAATCACCCATAATGGACCCTTTCCCGCTGAGCAACGATCTTGTATTTGTTCTATCGTGTACTGCCAACCTGTAGAATTTTTTTTGTTGATGTCTACTTGCACTACTCTAAACGAGGTGAGACGGAGCCGGAGGTCTGGCTATGCCCGTTTGGGAGAACGACATGAGGAGGATGATGATGGGGATGTTGCTTTAATCCATTCGACCGACATGCAACAAAAGATCGTACAGTTCACGAGCCGACTAATTTCCTGGTTGATGCAAAAATAGAATTGTTCTACCATTTCCTGTTTTGCAGGCTGCAGAAGATTCAAAACAATGCAAGAGCTTCATAATGTCTTTCCACTAGAAGTATCCTTCCAATTTATCTATGGGCAGTGCAAATCCATAGTTACTCTTCCCATATCAGTTCCACCCAAGGCAGATCTTCTTTGTCAAAGAACTTATGCAAATATTCGATAAGAATAGCCTAACGTATCTAGTGGTAGCCGTAGTACGCATCCAAGAAAGACACACACTTGTAACCCACGGTTGAATCTATCACTTGGTCAATGTGAGGCAGAGGGAGCGTGTCTTTTGGCCACCTTTTGTTTAGATCGGTGCAGCCAACGCACATATGCCAGGATATGTTCTTTTTCCATAAGTATTTGGGCGCCATCGGTGTTTAGGCGTTGTTGCCGATGTTGCAAGAGGCGATGTTGTACAGGCCCCATAACAACCGCATGCAAGCTGTGGCAGGGCTACTCGCATCAGCGACCATAGCCGTTGCGACCCCGGTATCACAGCTAGCATAACTTCTCCAATCCCATGCAAACTCAGATGACGCCGCGATCGGGAAACATCACTGATGCAACCCCCTCGGGCGATTACATGATAGCACTGCCATGCAGCAATCACCCTCGTGGGATCAGTGCCTTTGCTGCAAGCTAAGAGCATCTCCAGCCGCGCCCCCAACAGGTCCTCCCCACGCGTTTTTTTAGCGCCGGTGGCCGACAATCGGCCCAGTTGCGCCCCCAGGATCTTGGTTAGCGCCGGTTTGGGCCAAATCCAGAGCCGGCGATCCCGCCCCAAACCCAAGCAACCGGGTGTCGCCTAGGGGCGCCGGCAGAAGCGAAGCGCGGCGTGGGGCCACTCTGGCGGCGAGAGGAGGCCCTTTTCCCGCCGTTTCCTCCCGCTTCCCGCCTCGGCTTCCCTCTTTTCTCCACCAAACTCCGCAACCTCCCTACCCTTCCGCCCGCCATGCTGCCGAAGAAATAAGTGATGCACCGCGCCGCCGATCCCACAGCTGCCGCCGTTAGCCAGCCGAAACAAAGGAAGCCGATGGCGCCGCCGTCCAAGCCCCCGGGCATGAGCAACGCCGACTGGAAGGCGGATGTGCAGCGTCGGGAGGCCGTCACCGCTGATAGAGTTCAAGTACCTCGGCGCAGCTATTACGCATGTTCGCCATGTTCCACGATGACAACTGGGAAGTAGAGTTCAAGTACCTCCACGTCTTCAAGCGGATCGACAAGTGCGAGAATTGGGCGGCTGTCCGGCGCACACTCGCCAAGGCCAAGGAGACGTACAAGTCGGACGTGCCGACGCCGGGCGACGCCAACGCCGTCGCCGCCGCCCAGCCCGACTGACGATGTCTCTGCGACGCCCAGCAGCACAGAAGCCGTGCTGACCAGTCCAGAAGTCGTGTCGACTCCTCCCAGCCCACGTACGCCGATGACCATGCTGGAGGTCGAGTTCGACGTTTGATGCATTCCTTTCGCATCCTTCATTTTTTATTGTGCGCCGAACTACTACACATCCTTTCATTTGATCGCCAAACTGTGGCAATGAGCGTCGGATTGTGGCTTTTTGGGAGCGGGAACAATCGAGTTTGAATATGGGGCACATGTCTGGCGCCTTGGGGGGCGGCACCTGGGGGCGTGCTTGGGGAGAAACGAACCCCAGGGACCAAACTAGCGCCGGTTCGCCCTGAGGCCGCTCTTTTTCGGCGCCTGGGCGGGGAACGGCTGTAGATGCTCTAAAGTTGTAATGTTGTACAACCGAGCCAGTGTTGCAGAGTTCGTCGATGAAGCAGCGAATCGTTGGCAGGCTGCCTGAGAGTCGATGCCATAGTTGCATGTCTATCACCCCTTTGCCGATGTTGTGAGTGGCACCGCTCTGCCAGAGTTTCTGCAATGCCTCATTTTCCGAGCAGTGATGCACAGTCGTGTCATAGCGGTGTATGTTGCAAGTTAAGAGCAAGTTATGTGACATAGAGGCATATATTTTTTATTTTCCAAGTTTTAATATGATATGTTTTGCATGATATTTTATTATGTTTTGTGATACATCAATTCGGTTTGTTCATTTAGGTACCAGGGTTTATTCTAAGACGGTACTCCAAAGTAGTTCCATATGTTTATGTCAGAAATAGTTGCTATACTATAGTTCAAAATTTACACAGTGATATATTGTACTATAAACCAATATCTTCTAAAATATTTAGATACATAGATTTTATTTGTTTATATATGTATGCAAAAATATTATTTACCTGTCACAGACGTATTTTTGGAAACCAAGTCTTCCAGCAAAGTGATAATTTATAAAGATTTAGCAGATTTAATGTATACTTTTGAAATATATTATTCTAAGATATACATACCAAAATATCTATATAACACCTGGAAACCTGCGTAGAAAATAACCTAATCACACCCTCATGCATGTTGGATGAATGAAAAATAAATGAGAACCAATTGTTCCCTATCATAAAATAATAGGAGAACTAAAGAAATGTGATAATTATGAATATTATGTGAGTGACCATGGCGGTATCAATTTGGATATCCCACACAAAGTGGGTTTATCATTGGAAATTCTATGTAAAATGATAACCTAGTTTATATTAACTAATAAGTACTCCCTCTGTGGACCGTACATGTAAAATGGTTATCTATGCATATGCGTTCTTCTAGATGATAGAATTGACTAATCAAATATGTGTTGTGTGTCATTGGATTTATAATAAAAATGTCATGCTCTTAATAGTAAATTGCTATCATCTTTAAAATAAAAATGCCATCCTCTTTAAAATAAAAATGCCATGTTATTGACTATTAAAATGCCATGTTCTTAACAATCAAACTGACATCGTCCTATTAATAAAAATGACATGGTATTAATTATTAAAAAGCCACGTGAGAAAGTAAAAAATGCCATGTTTTGGAAGACAAAATTTTGCCATGGTATAGAAGAAAAAGAAATTGCAATGCTACCTATGGTAAAAATGCACATGGAAAGTTTAGAAAGAAAAAATTCCTCTCTAAAAAATAGGAATTTTCCTTTCAAAGAAATGAAAAAATTAGGATTTTTTTGTTTCCAAAGGAAAGACTAAAATAATTTAACTCAAACACATAAAAGTTTTTTGCTCAAGTTCTCACAAACCCCGCTTCAACCCAAGATATAATTTGTATGGTGCTCACAGGCATGCCTTTTTTGAAGAAATAGGAAAGGGACCATTTGCCATGAGAGCTTGGATAGCGAACGACACCAGAGAGCTGAGCTGCCACCTGATTCCCGTGATGAATGGTGTCTAGACACTATCTGTTGTTTTTCTTTATGCGTAGATATAAACATATATGTTGTTAACGTATCCGCTGGTCATCCTGCTAGTTAGTTATTAATTATTTTTAGGGTAGCGATTAAATATTTATTCAACAACGTTATGGCTTTACCCAAAAAGTAGCACTAATCATAGTGTGCAGCTATCTTAATTAATGCACAGTTGCGCGCTAAATAAGCTAAGGCAGCACCGCTGTATTCCTTGTAGTACCAAGGTCGGACAAAAGGTACATGTAATAGTTTCGCCCTATAAATAAGCTACAAAGCGTACCTCGTTCAATCAGTTTTCCTCACGAGCAAGTAGTCAAGTCCATCTTTGCGGAAATGGAGTCCAGCGCTGTGGCCGAGTGTTTGAGAGAAAAGTGCATCCTCATCACCGGCTCAACAGGGTACCTCGGTAAATGTATGTACGACAACTACCTGTATCCTGCATGCATGCGCATCATTCTTGAGCTATTGATCCCTAATTATAGCTTCTCCTCGTATCTTACATACAGTGCTCGTGGAGAAGATACTGCGGGTCCAGCCGGCTGTGAAGAAGCTGTACCTGCTGGTCCGCGCCCCGGACGCTATGTCTGCCGAGCAGCGTTTCTTATCCGAGGTAAACAATTGGATTAACTCATGTCAACATACGATTAAGATCCTGAGAAATGCCAAACTGTCTTCCATAATATTGCCGTGTCCTGTTCTACTTGTGTGATAAAGGTGATTGGAAAGGATCCCTTCAATCTTCTACGAGAAAAATACGGGATTACTGGCTTCCAAAACTTCATCAAAGAAAAGGTAGTACCTCTCGCCGGAGACATCATGGATAGCCACTTAGGGCTGGACAACGCAAGAGTGGATGCCCTGTCGGAGGAGATTGATGTTATTCTCAATGTGGCTGCAACCACTAGCTTTTATGAAAGGTTAGTTGTGCATTGTGTTAGCATACAAATCGGCCAACAAGATACCACAGAGTATATCATGAAAAGATGACAACCGAAAGCACAAAGTTATGTTGGTTATTTTCTTAATTATGAGAGCAATATTATTGGATCTTTTTTCTCAAAACTTTTTTACAATATTTTTTTGGAAAGTGGTTATTGACCGTCTGTGTAGGTACACCCGCTCACTTTGAGCATGTTTAGTTGAATTAATTATTGCTAGAAAATGAAAAGTATAGTACAACAATAACAATCTCACCATATAATCAGGAGGAAAAAAAGATAGATGACCTCATACAAAAAGAGCAAGTGATGCAAATATATAGGAATTATAAAATTTTCAGAGTTTTCAGAATGACCATATATTTCAACATGAAAATTTACAGGTGACAGAATCCTAGTACTACAACGTGTCAAATTGTTTTCAGAATACAACGTAAATGTCTATAGTGAGTTGTGTGTAGCCATCCCTGAGGATAGCAAAACTCCTCTCTAAACGTTTCTACATATATTAGTACTCTCTCTGTTTACAAATATAAGATGTTTTGATTATTTCAATGTGGAGTATATACATGCTGAAATGAGTGAACAAATACACTAAAACGTGTTCATATACATCCGACTCAGAAAAAAGAGTGAGGACAATTTATGTTCGTGAATGAAGGGAGTACTTCACAATTTGGAGGCCTCTTAGCTAACGGCAAACGGATTAACGTGATGCTTGAAATTGCCAGTGTGCCCCTATTTTTCACATGTGCAAATTGCTAAGAGTATGAAGAAGAAAAGACAAAAATGAACACATCCATCGTGTCAAAAGCTTGTTTTGGAATGAGGCGTATAGCTGACCCCCGTGTCCTTCCGAGCAAGAGCAGCCCCGAGGAGACCCATCTCCCCGAACTAGCCTTTCTCCTCCAAAGTGTTGAGTTTTCTACTTCTCCTTGGTGGGTGTGTTGTTCCCGCGGTGGCGGCGCCAAGCAGCGGCGGGCGAACTCCGGTGGCGTCGTTGCTGCCTCATCGTGGTCCTACCCAGTGGATCTGGTGTGGGATGGGTGGCCTGACGTGTTTCCGAAATGGCTGGCCAGATCTGGTACACCTGTGGCTTCCATGTGTTGGCTTGCTCCTTGCTCCGGTTAGGCGACGCGGTAGCGCCGTGATGCAACGTCCCCGGGTCAGCTAGCAGCGTGGGGGTGTGCGGGCCTGATCTGGGCGTGGAGCTCGGTCAGGAGGCAGCCGGCCAGGATGTGGCGTTGTGGAAGTGCAGTGTTGCTGGTGCGTGGTGGTCGGCGTGGAGCTCCGTCAAGACGCAGCTGCCCCGGATCCAACGCTGTGGCAGCGCATTAGTGCTGCTGCTGATCGTCGTCGGCATACTTTTGCTGCAGCTGTGAGCGCCGCGGACTGAAGCATTCGTTGGCGGTGTGGTTGGCCTCACCGGTGATGCGGACGTGTTTCGCTGGTTGGTGGTTGATGTGGTATTGTTTCCATAGCCTCGTACTAGTGATGACGGTGGTGCCGGCAACGGGGCATGTAGCCCTCCAGGGTGTCATGGAGGCCGAGGCGTGCTTTTTCTCCTTTTTGTTTGCATCACCACTGTTGATGTTCATCCCTGGCTTATCCGGAGAGTCAAAGGCGGTGAGTCGGTCTTTGGGCGAAAGCCTTGTTCTTCAACGGGGGTTGTTGCTGGTTAAGTTAGGGTCCATGGGTGTCCTCCTTTTTTCGGTGGCATTGTTGGAGATTACTTCTTCACACTAGGATGTGGTCTGTCGAAGAGGATTAGCGTTGGAGGTATGTTGGCTAGACCGGACCTTTCCCAATATTTGGTGGGGCGGTTGTGCGTGGGTCCGGACAAAAGCTTATTGGTTGACGGGCCAATGCCCGGTGTGATCACGGCGTCCTTGGGTATCGTTTTCCCTTTTTGAAGACGAAAACACTGCACACACGACACTTTGCTGGACCACACTTAGGCGATGGCTAATCTAACAGGCTGGTGATGTTTAGACTTGAACTTTGAACGGTGGATATGGTGTGTCGTCTGTATTTCGTGTGGTACATGTCGTGCATGTAGTAGTGCTCTTTGAAGATGCCTCCGGAGATCTTGCTTACAATCGCTTCGGGTCAAGATCATCTTAGGTGGTGGCGTTCTGTTTGTCTTGGCTTTGGTGTTTTTTCAATTCGTGGCCTAGTTTTCCAAATAAACCAGTCCATTTTTATTTTTTCTTCTTCTAATGAAATCGTCTAAGCTCCTGCCTTGCTTAAAAAAATTGATTTGGAAAATAAAAATGTTCTTTAGTTCAAACCATCCATTTGGTCCAAACGCCTTTATCGTTAGTGGATATTTTTCGATACATTTTATTTCTGGCCTTTTTTGTCACAAGGAGAAAATAGACTAGTTCCATGTGTAACAAGTTAATATGACTCATGGTGGTTGGTATTATACCACAACAGGATGAAGGACCTAAAACATGCAAACTACAAACTTTAAATATGCAAACATGGCCCTAGTGGGAATGCTTAGACCGCAGTCTTGTCCTAAAGGAAATCCCGACTTTGTTAGACCATCCATGGCCAATGTCTCCGACAAACATCACGACATCTAGTAGAAGAGGGTATCCCTACCTGGAGGTTCATGCGAAGAGAAAAGGGATCGGTGTTAGGTCCAAGCCAATGATGAAATATACGTCTCGCAATGGCGCACCAAGTCATCTATCTGACCAAGAAACTGGTTGGATATGGTACACAACTCCAAGTGGAGGTTGTTGTTTTGCAACTTGAAGAAGAAGGAGCACCTTAGCCAGAAATGCAAGATCGGAGAAGGTTAGGGCCAAACTTGGTGCAAACCCCCTTCCTCTCCCTTCGTTGAGCCCGCCAACAAAGAGAGAAGGGGAAGAAGTTCTAGTCACCACCTGATATGGCACCATCTCAGATTTCTTCAAGAAGTTGCCGCAAGATCATAGTTGTAAATAGCGTGCTATTGCGCTGGTAACATTTGGAAGGACCTCGGGCTAAACATGTCATGTACAATTTAGCATCATTTAGTGTGCTATGGCACCAATTTAATGCCAAACAAAGAATGCCATAGCCTGCTATTTAAAACTACGTGCAAGATCCACTTGCGGAGTAAGTAGTCCACCACGAATGCCAGTTTAAAGAAGTAGAAGGAAATCACCTGGTGCAACTCGTAAGCCTCGATATGAAGCTCCACAATGATATAATGCAGGGTCCTTGGAGGGAAACCCTACATAAACGCACACTTTATCCTACCATCAATGGCGATGACTCGATCAACACTCTATTGTTCCACACGTCCTTATTGTTATCTATATCAAGAGGGTCCCCACTCACCAATAATGCTATTATTTTTCTCGGTCGATATAATATCCTAGACCTAGACATAACCTATTATCTATAGCAGCTGAATTCTCCCGATTTGGCATCTACACGGACCTATTGAACATGACAAATTTATGATGTGAGAAGGTCTTGTTGTAAGGATTTAAGCTAGACGTTTGGCTCGTTCCACGTAATTATTGCTCTCTAGCCACCTATACCTCTGTATTGCTCACCATATTTACATATGCATGTGTTATCCTTATGAAAGTCAGTGGACAACACATGTACTATTTCTCGTGCAGAGAAGGATCTGCCTGAAACAATTATATTATGGACTTTTTTTTTACTTGCTGCCTCTAACTTTGCTGCATGTATAGGTACGATGTTGCTTTGGCATGTAATGCCTTGGGAGCAAGAAATGCATGCCAATTTGCCCAGAAGTGTCTCAATATGAAGTTATTTCTTCATGTTTCCACAGGTAATTACGTGGTGTATACCGAAATGTACTTTATCTGATCAACCCTGTCATAAAATAGAACATGTAGCAGTACATATATAGTACATGCCTTGTCAAGTATAAATGAAGAGATTTCTACTTCTCCTTCATCAGCTTATGTTGCCGGTACCCAAGATGGGCTATTGCTGGAAAAGGCACTTCAAAGTGGTGAAACTCTAAGGGAAGGTCTCTTCTTGGACGTTGATGCTGAGTTGCAGTTGGTTGAGAACGTAAAAAATGAACTAACAGTTGTTAAGAAGACTGACAGCACAGCACCACCGGAGAAGTCCGTCATGAAAAAACTTGGCTTAGAGAGGTATATCGAATTTGGTTATTTTATGGGCCATTGGGTGTCCATTCTAAGAAGAAAAGAACACACATCCCGTTTCATAATATAATGCATAGAGATTTTCTAAAACTCATTCTACATAAAGTTTAACTGAGTTTATAGAGAAAATAACTATATTTATAAAACCAAAAAAATATCATTAATTTGATATTTCAGGAATTATATTGTATTCTATATAAATTTGGTATTGTAGATGTTGGTAAATTTAGATTGATTTGGTCAAGTTTACACTATTTGTTTTTGCATGGGAAAGTTTACACTATTTGCCTTCTAAAAAATAATCCATACGCACTATATTAGAATTCAGGGTGTACTTGTTAGTTTTAACCTATTTACACAAAATCTTGTAAAATTTGTGTCTCTCGGAAAAGAATAGCCATTTATTTGGATGTCTTATCCATATTTTAATACCTTTACATAAAAAATAATTACAAACCAAATGAATATGAATGAAATTCAGCTTGATGGAAAATGCCTGATGGAATCTATGTCTACGCGAACCCACAATGATTTTTTAAAATAGTCACATAGTTCTGAAACTTTATCATAACGAACATGGTCTAGTGTCGTACGTGTACTCATGTGTAAAGTTCGCTAAGGAAGGACTTCCCGGGTCTTCTGGGCAAAAAAAAGTTGATCCCACATAAAAATTTCTACTGCACTTTTTTCAAGTTGCAATTTTGTCTCTTCATCCAGAAAGCAAATCATTTCTTCATGAAACTTCATACATCAGTAGACCACTTGACATATTCGCTAAAAAAGTTTAAATTGTTTGTTTTTGGTATTTTAAAATTAAAATGTTTAAGCGGGTGCACCAAGACCTAAGTTCTTAAGATCTGCATCTTGTTTGGACTATAAAAAACATTATACAACAAATGAAACTAGAATAAAAAATAAATTTCACAAACAGTTTGATGTAAGAGAGACATACATTTGGCATTTTCTCTTAAAAAACTTTTATTGACATCTAAAAAATATTGTGTGGAACTTTTAGTATATTTGGTTCCTCTTATTTACTGTAGTTTCACTCCCAATGCCAAATATACTAATTAAGCCACACTAGTTATAACTCTTGGTACTTTCAAGACCTAGCAAATTTAAGTTTGGTCAATAATTTGTTTGTAAGTGACATTTATATCAAGTTAGTTGATGGTTGTAGTTTTATACTAGAAACTTAAAAGAACTTTCCTCGCTTGAACAAAGGGAATTCAATTATATTTTTCAATTAAACCGTGCTTAGATTTTTTTAACTGCATGGTTTTGGTTATTTTACTGAAAATAAAGTTGTAGCCTAACAGTGATGTAACATAAATGATCTAATTTGGTCTTCTATACTTAATTCATTGTACACGTACGCTGTCACAAACGTACTATAAATAGGAGAACCCCATTTTCTAGGTTAACCATATGGAAAGAATTAATGAACACACTAAATAGCTTTATAATGTTTCTACTATAACAACCAACTAGCAGGGTGACCAACCCATTTGTGCGGCCAAATTTGTTAAGTATCGCCATAGTTATTGTTACAGATTTTGACACAGTGTCTAGTGCTTAGATTTTGTCATTATTATTTTATAGATATGGACTTTGATTTATTGGTGATAAGATAATAAAACCAACTAGCAGGGTGACCATTTGGCATTTTCTCTTAACAAACTTTTATTGGCGATAAGATAATAAAACCACGTTATTACAATACTTTCCTGATTACCTTCTAGGGAATTCACAACAAAGAATATAATCTAGACATATCTTCCATTCCTCACCAGGCTCATCACCAGCGCAATATTACATTTAAAATATTCCTTCATAGTAAAGTCGTCATTTCAAATATGTGTTATGGCCCACACATCTAACATAGTGTTTTTATCGGGGCATGCCCATCGAAATTTTCTAAATGATTACTTCTCTATAATTCTCGACACGACTTGTATATTTTATGATTGTGTCTATGTATGGTGTTTTCACCAAGTGGTATTCTCTGGCATATGAAGCAGATTATCACATAATTAACATGATTTGTATTCCACTTCTTATATTTGCTGGTAAGACATCATGTTACATCATTTTAATGACACTCTAGCTCATAGCCATCACATATTACCAATGGTCGATAATATTTTCGTTCCTAATGCTATATTTGTCCTCTAAATTATAGGTTTATCCATACGATAATATTTTTTCATCGCATTAGACCATGTGTTTAATGAAAAAATGGCACCTTATGCTTTAGTTATTGGGTTTCATTAAGAGACGGGGATTACTATAACTTTGTGCCCTTATGCGCTACTTATAGGCATTTCTGTTACTCAGCGCACACGCATCCCGAACATTGCATATCATAATCGGCCAACCCATGTAGGCTTTTAAGCGCCTAATTCTTAACCTTTTATGCTGATTTTTGTGAGGGGCTTTTCCCATTTATTTACCTCAGCAAAGATTTTTCCGGGTTTCTATTCTTTTCTTCTATTCTTTTTTCCTTTTCCAACTACTTTTTGCTGTTTAGTTTTTCTTTTTCGTTCTTTGTTCTTCTCTCATTTTTTCTTTTTATCAAAATCATAAACTTTTAAGAATTTCAAGATCTTTTTTCAAATTTGAATGTTTCCTCAATTTTGCAAAAAAAAATTTAACATACCTTTTTCCAAATTACATTTATTTAAAATCTTGTGAACTTCTTAAAAAAATATTGAACTTGTTGTCATTTTTGCGAAATATTTTCAAGCTACGAACGTTTTCAAGTCTTGAACTTTTCTTAAATTCATGAAAAAAACAATTTCCTGAACTTCTCTCCAATTAAAGACATTTTTTTATTTTTCGTGTAGCTTCACATATTTCATAAAAAATGAAATTGTTTCAGTTTTGAAGAAAAAAATTCAAATCCATGAACTTTTTTAAACTGGTGAAGAATTTAAAATCCATGAACATTGTGAAAATTCATGAACTTTTTCCCAAGTTCGCTAACGTTCTTCAAATTCATGAATATTTTCCCAAAATTACTGATTTCTCGAAATTCGTCTACAATTTCAATATTAATTAATTTTTTTATTTACAAACATTTTCAAATTCATGATTTTGTTTTCAGATGAGCAAACTTTTTTCCAACCGTCAAAGTACTTGTTTTTTTAGACACGCTACAATACATGCATTTTACACTGAAAACTTAAGCAGCACGCCTAACTATAGAATAAGTACTCGTGACGCTATAGTACCTGAAATCGCTACAGTCATTCAAGACGCTGCAGTTTTTTGTCCCCAGCTACAGTACTTTGCAAATGGGCCGGCGCAATCGGAATGCTCTGTGCGCCAGCAGGAAAACTGGCGCTCGAGGGACTCTCGGGTTTAGGAAACAGAAACAGAAACAGATACCCCTAAAAAAAGATCACGTGAAAGTTGGATGAGGTTTCTTTAATCATGCACCCTGCACGTTTCAGGTTAACATACATAACTTTAGGCATGTAAGATAATATCTTTAAATCTCAGCCGTAAGTATTACAGATCAAGGATGTATATTATTTATCTTATGTGGAAGAACATAATATCTTATTTTATTCTGTTTTAATTATATACTCCCTCCGTCCGAAAATACTTGTCAAAGAAATGGATGTATGTAGACGTATTTTAGTTTTTTATACATCCACTTTTATCCATTTCTACGACAAGTATTTCCGGACGTAGGGAGTAGTAATATATAGATTTACCTCGGTTAACTATATCTCGCATACTAGTTATTTTGACACACGTCTATAGCTATGAAGGGCATGCACTTAGATGAAGTCCGCGAATGCCCACTGGAACAAAGGGTAGACAGACCAAGGAGATACTCATGACATATACTGCGTAATACATTCACTGAAGATTTATATCAGTAAAATAGCATTTTCAAATAAGAAACACAACGAAGGGTGGTTAAAGATTTGTAGCACCACATACACCTATGCTGTATCCATGACTCATGTATATTTGGTAATGCATGACACCTCGCTTTTGATACTAACTGAACTCCTGATTAATTCTGGAAGAGCTTGCCATTTTGGATGGCCAAACGTGTATGCATTCACTAAGGCAATCGGGGAGACATTAATCGGCCAGGAAAGGGGAGACCTTCCTGTTGTCATCGTCCGACCTACCATGGTAACAAGCACTTGCAAAGACCCATTCCCTGGATGGATCGAAGGAGCAAGGTATGATAAAGACTACATCCAACTAACAGTGGGAAGCTAGCAAAACTGATACATTTTTTTCTAGGACAATTGATGCTCTTATTGTTGCCTACAATGAACAAGCATTGCCATGTTTTATTGGCAACCGTGATGACATAATTGATGTGGTGAGTACGTACTAAGCTAATAACTTAATAACCACCAATGGTATAAGTAGCCAAACTATACTATGGCTAGCTAGAATCTACAGGTGAAGCACATGAATGATTAAATTTGACTTGTATAGATGCCGGCAGACATGGTAGTAAATGCAACACTGCTGGCCATGGTTGTTCACTGGAACGATAAACAGCAAGTTATTTACCACGTAAGCTCATCACTTCGGAATCCATTGACTGGTCTTGTTCTGGAGTATGCATGTGAGGACTACTTCAACGATAATCCTCGTGTGCTAGAGAATGGGAAGCCCTTAAAAAACAAAAGACCCTACCTGTTCAAGGGACTTGCATCCTTTCGTGTATACATGTTCTTGGTGTATAAGGTACCTCTGGAGGTAAGTAATGTTTCTTATGCATATGCATATATCGTGTTCATAAGATAAAATTATTCGGAGAAATTTATCATCTTTATGTTTATGTTTCTTATGCATATGCATATATCGTGTTCATAAGATAAAATTATTCGGAGAAATTTATCATCTTTATCTTTATATAACAGATGTTGCATGCCATGAGTATGTTATTCTGTGGGTTGTTTTCAAAATATTACAAAGAGCTCAATCAAAGATACAATTTCTTGGAGTTGTTGGTCAAGCTGTATGCACCATATGCATTCTTTAAAGGACGGTGAGATTTCTGCTTGTGTTTCGCAGTTAATTAATTTCTGATGGTAAAACTGTAATATATACTGGAATCTGATATTTCCAGTAAGTATATGAATATTTGAACTGATTCCCCGTAGCCGACTAGCCAACAAGCCATTCGGCTACCTAACAAGCAGCTAGAACACCGCAATTAATAACTAACACCACTGTAAATATTCTCTTTTTGAATTTGTGCACTCCAAAATATAGAGTTTCAGTAGCATGGAGCCTTATCAGAGTAAAATAAACAGGGCAATAGGGATGCATGGTTTAAGACCTTCAAATCGACAGCAAGATATATATATATATATATATAAGTTTGAGTTCGAATGTAAATATTTAAAGAAGTATATCAAAAAACAGATACTCGAGTCAATATTTAGTTCCCACAAACTTCACTTAATTATGGTTATGCTAATTAAATGTTACATGTTATTTCGTGTGAAGCTTTGACGACACGAACTTTACAAAGCTGAGAATACAACTGAAGACGGAGAGTGGCGACGATGACATATTTAACTGTGATCCCAAGAATATCAGTTGGCCCAAGTATTTCTTACATGTCCACGTACCAGCTGTTATAAATGATGCCAACACAAACAAGAAACGAAGTGAATAGACAAGATGGGCCTCTGCGAAAAAGACCTCTACATAAAGAGCAATAAATGGGTGCACGTTCCGTGATAAACTATTGTTGACAAGAATAATATACCTTATATACGTTCATGGTGTGCAATGTAAAAGTCAATGTATGTATCTGTTATGTAATCTCTTATACATTACAATATGTTATATTACTATACTATACTAACTAGAACGGCGGACGTGCATAGTAGACATGATCAAAGACTTAATAAAGTTATTTGTATAAGAGTGTTGTTCTGAATGCGAACTTATGGTGGACGGCGGCCTGGGTGGACCTTATTGTGTTCGTCAAACAAATCATCGAGATGCTCAGATGTCAGTTCTTTGTCCCCATGCTCCTTTCCTATAAATAGGCAGTAGGGCTCGTAGGCGTATAAGGTTGAGCACAATTGTGCGACTTGGTACGGCAAAAATCACATATTTGACTTCAGGACGAAAAGAATTAAAGATCTGAACTGCTTTTGAAAAAAATTCAATGAGCTAACCGTTTCGAGTGGCGCCTGACAAATAAGCACCACACCCTACTGTACAGCGCCTGACTCTTAGGCGCTGCATGTCTTGCCAGCGTGGTAGCCCGGGGCCAGGCTTGGCCCCACATCCAGCACCAGTAGAAAATAGGGCTTTGGTCCAGGCCGGGTAAGCCCATTAATCCCGGTTCACTCATGAACCGGGACCCATGGGGGCATTGGTCCCGGTTCGTGAGGCCGAGGGCCGGCCGGGCCTCGTGGGCCATTGGTCCCGATTCGTCTGGCTCCTATGGTTCTGGTTCCAGACACGAACCGGGACCAATGAGCCTCGCTCCTGGCCCACAATCATTGGTCCTGATTTGTGGCTTGAACCTGGGCCAAATGGGGTCCTTTAGTCCAGGTTCTAGCCACGAACCGGGACCAATGATATGCCTATATATAGTGCCCACGCGCTCAGCTCAACTCACTGCTTTGTTTTTTTGGGAGAGGTGTGTGAGAGGTGTGTTGTGTTCTAGCTCACCTCCTATGCACATTAGGTGTTCGATGAAATGCCTGAGCTACACTTAAGCTTTCTCCTCTCGAAGCTCCTTGTCCAAACTACATTTTCCTCAAGATTTGTCTAGGTTAGGTTGTCTGTCTTGTCCCGTCCCCGTCCTCACTGCCGTCGATCGCCCACGCCGATCTCGTCGCCGGCACCGCCGTGCTGAGCCTCTTGTTCTTATCTTCTTTCTAAAAGAAAAAAGTTCTTACTTGTATGATTTAAATAGATACTTGTGTAATTTCTTATTTTTATTATTCTTTGTTATTATATAGTGCGATGGTTTTGGTATCTGCCTCCGTCAGCCCTCGTCCTGTCTATGATTCAGATGTGGTATATATATTATCTTTTATAACTATTAATTTAATTTAGTGTTTATGACAATTATGCTGAGCAACGTGACATAGATTTTTTTATCTAGGAGGTACGTGAACCGGAAATTCCAACCGACCCTATTGTCGAGAGGTTAAATTTAGTTGAAGAAGAAAACATTAGTTGAAGGAAAAATTGAAAAAAAATTGAGGAGCAGAAGATGATATTGGAGTTGCATGTTGTGGAAGTCGTCGATGATTACAAGATCAAGATGGATGCAAAGTGTCTTCACTTGACTCCTAGGTCAATATACTCTAACATAGGAGACTCTGTCGCAGACCAATTATAGATAAAGATCTCTAGTGTTTCTATACGCTATTGCATTTGTCTCTTGCATGTTTGTTTTCCTTTCAAAGAAAAACTTCATTTAGATTTCTTCTATTATCTCAGTTATCTTCTGCATTTCCTGCATTTTAAATTCATTGCAAATCCTTCACTTAATTACTTGCAAATCTTTGTGAGATCCTATTTGACTAGAGAGCTGAGATGACAAAATCCTTTCTCTTTGATGAACTCGGCCTCACCGATCTTTTCTTCTCGGTCAGGCCGAAACTACTAAGGAAACTTTTTTTCATATGCATCCTCCATAACTGTCCCAGCTCCACTCCATGATTCTTATCCTCTACCAGCATCACATTTTTCATGCTCCTTTGTCATGTGACTCAAGGACCAAACCTATTTGACTCATGCTCCTGAAGATCCCTTCTTGGAAATTGATGTCAAAGGGGGAGAGAGAGATCACATCAAAGCTTAATCACAAAAAGGGAGAGAGAGACCCTATGGGAAAGAAAGACTTCTAGCTAAGTCTTCCCAGATGCTTGGTATTCAAAGAGGAGAGAACCCATATGTCATTTAGAGGGGAAAGACATGTTGGTTGAAGATATTTCTTTGCTCTAATTTTCATTTGCTCTGATTTTCTATTACCCGATCTTCTCCCAATTATCCAATATCAGATTTAGGAGGAGAAAGACATCTAATTCATTTCATACCTTTATCTCTTGGGGACATGTCAATATCCAAATAGAGTACTAAGTACTCACATCCTACATGTCATCCCACTCTTGGTACTCTTGTGGTTTCTTGTTCTTAATCTATTTAGTAGATGTCCCTGTGTTATCTAACTCTGTTTTTCTCAGGTTTATCTCTTCCAAAGTCAGCTCAAGACCACAAGGTAAATATATGAATCACACTCATGTGCACGAGGATCTCTTGCTGATGAACATGAAGGTACAATTCGCATCTTTCACTCTGATGCATATAGCCAAGATACATGTAACTCCTTTTTTGCTTTGACATGCTTATGCATTCATATGTTCTTACATTCCATCATTACATGATTGCATACATTTAGGGGGAGCCAATGCATGTACATGTTCTTCCAAAGCTTTACTTGCTACACTTCTCATCTTTATCTAAAGCTTTGATGTATGTTGTCATCAATTACCAAAAAGGGGGAGATTGCAAGCAAAAGTGCTCCCTGGGTGCTTTTGGTAATTAATGTCAACATATGTCTTGTTGGACTAATACTTCTACCTAGTGTATTTCAGATGAGTTCAACATTGGAGTGGTAGGACAAGAGGATGTGGAACCCCTTTCAAAATGCTAAGGACACACATTGGCAAAAGCTCAAGACTCTACATTTTCATTTTAGTGATCCAAGATCACATTGAGTCTATAGGAAAGCCAATAATATTAAAAGGGGATGAGGTGTTGCTTAATGGCTTGCTTGCTCAAAATGCTTAGTGATATGCTCCAACATCCCTCAACCACTTTCTCACTTCCACATATGTCCTAAACCTAAAGTCAAACTCAGCACCACCGATTTGATCTATCCGGCACCACCGAGTTCACTTGACAAAGCCACTACCGGAAACCCTAATCAGTTCGGGCTTGCAAACTCTCTGTTGCCTGTTGCAATAATTTCGGTCCCACCGAGATATGCAATTGGTCCCACCGAGTTTGTTTGACCAACTCTCTGTTTGCTTATTACCAAAAGCGGTCTCACCGAGTTTGTGTAATCGGTCAAACCGAGTTGAGGTTTTACCCTAACCCTAGCACATTGGTCACACCGAGTTGATGTTGTCGGTCCCACTGAAAACTCTAACATTCACATTTTGAACTGAATCGGTCTGACCGAGTTTCACTATTCGGTCCCATCGAGTTTGGTGAATTGTGTGTAATGGCTAGATTTTGTGTGGAGGCTATATATACCCATCCACCCATTCTCCATTCGGGAGAGCCATCAAAACGTTCCTACACTTCCACTAATAATTTTCTGAGAAAGAACCACCCACTCATGTGTTGAGACCAATACATTCCAATCCAACCATATGAATCTTGATCTCTAGCCTTCCCCAAGTTGCTTTCCACTTAAATCATCTTTCCACCATATCCATATCTGAGAGAGAGAGAGTTGAGTGTTGGGGAGACTATCATTTGAAGCACAAGAGCAAGGATTTCATCATCAACACGCCATCTATTACCTTTCACTACTAGGAAAAGGCCTACTAATGGCGCACCTAGTTTGGCCATTAATGGCGCATTAGTGGTGCGCCATTAGTGCCACGCCATTAGTATATTTTACTAATGGCGCACCACTGGTGCGCCATTAGTATCTGGTGTACTAATGGCGCACCACTGGATGCGCCATTAGTATATACTACAGTGCGCCATTAGTATGCCTCCCAGGGGGCCATGTATACCCAGGTGCTTTGGCATACTAATGGCGCACAACGGCAAGATGCGCCATTAGTAACTTCGTCATACTAATGGCGCACTGTTTAATGATGCGCCATTAGTATCCTTTGGCATACCAATGGCGCACTGTGATGTGATGCTCCATTAGTATGAATATTAGGTTTTTTTATTTTTTTATTTTTTGTTTTTTGCACAGGTTACAAAATGTATAATTGGACAAAATATAGACAGCACACAACAACAACAGATTCATCGAATACAATAGAAGATTAGTCTCTGAATACAATTCGTCATATTAGTCTCTGAATACAATTCATCATATTAGTCTCCGAATTGAAAAGACCGAACAAAGATAGAACATTATATTACAAGTCTCGAGACCGCGAGTAGCGAGTTTGTCTTCACATTACAAGTCGATATCGATCATCTAAACTACCATCACATAGAAGAGAGCTGCGGTCAACACGATGAGCATCATCACGATGAAACTCGTCTTCATCCGGTTCCTCCAACGCCCTCCCTCTCCCGCTAGATAGCGGGTGTATCTAGATTCGCCTCGGCCCTAGTGGTGTATCCTTTGTAACTGTTACCGCTGAATCGGTGAACCTGTCTCCGACACTCCTCCCGATCGTCGTGACTCCGGAACCTTACCCTTGTACACGACATACGACGGCATCGCTATGCACTAGCCAAGCGAAACGTTAGTGCCAATTCACGACAATACATAAGCAATATATAAGTATGCAACAGAACGATCGGAAGAGAAAAGCAAGACATTAATAGCATCGATTACATCTAAGTTGAACGACTCTCGAAACCAAAGAGACATACTACAAGTTCATTAAAGTTTAATTACAACATGAGCCAATCGATGTTTCAGAACTAGACACAACATCACTGCTTTCGACTCGACTCAAGGGACCGGAGCGTGGATGAAGCCGCCGTCTATCGTGGGAGTCATGAAAGAACGGGCGTTGTCAGCCTGCATTTGTAGCATTGTGTCGATGTCACTGTTGGACGGTTGATTTCTGAGGTAGAACTGCCCCGAGGTACGAAGGACATTTTCATGGATGATTTCCGCAAACTCCGACTAGATGCGAAAGAATTCTTGTCTGATGTCCGCGTCCTGGATTGCCGACATGCTCGCGGCCCAATCTTTGAGTTTACTCGGTAGCAGAAGTTGATGATGGTCCCGTACGATCGCCCGCATGTGATGGATGGCGTAGTAGGCACCCTTCTGACCGCCAGGCGGCTGCTTGACGCAGCAGAACGTCGTATTGTGGGAGAACACGTGCTTGTCGTACTTACGAATAGGCCTGGTGAAGGTGCCTCCAGATTGGGCGTAGCCGGGGAGAACATCATCAAGAACCTTCTTGACATTTGTGTAGTCTACGTTCGATTGACGGTCCGGGTCGAAATACGTGGCCATGGAATATTTGGGGCTTAGGAGGATGAGCGTGCAATGTGTGTCACTGCAGAAAACACGGAATGTTAAAAGAAAACGATCAAATCTAAGAATTCATATGTTACGGGCGGTTGAGGGAGGACTTACTCGGAAAGTAAGGCACGAGGAAGTTATCCTTATCTTGGTTTGCCGAATGACGCCTTCGAGGTAAGAACTTCGCGACTTGCGGTCCCAGCGCTGCCCAAGATCTTGGCACACATGTAGAAGGGGTCGACTATCACGATGTCCGGGTCTTGTCGCGAATGATCCGCATCTCCATACTCAGCGAAAATAGCGAGCGAAGGTGTAGTGCAGCGGATGAAGGTTCAACATAGCGTGGATGTCATCAAATCGCAGGACGATCGTACGCCCGATGGAGTTATCCACAAAGCCCTTGCCCTCTGGCACCTTGGCCACGAAAACCGGGTATGCCACATCCTTCTCTCTGAGACGCCGCTTCTCCAAAGAAAGAACACTGTCATGCAGACTCCGCATAGCACCGGTTGCAGCATTGAGCATATTTGTCGGTAGCATCGCCCTACCCGCCACATGCACCCTGCTCGAGATATCCTCAGGTGAAGGTGGCCCATCCTGAGCACGGATCGTACTCGGTGCCGGCTGGCCCGCACCCTTGTTAGTCTTTCTTTTGCGTGCCTTCTTCTTCTCTTGTAATGGGACCGAGTTCTGCTCACAGACCGCCTTCTTGAGTGTGTTGGGGCTGATAATATTTCGCACCTCGCCTATCTGAGGCTCGGTGAAGTTGGCAGCTGGAGGCGTCTCCTGAGAGCTGAACGGCAGACGACGCCTGTTGCAACTTGGCTTCTCCGCGGTACCAGCTAGATCGCGCACGTCTTTTGTTGGGTTGGGTTCTTGAGAAGGAGGCCCCATGAAGTCGCCACCGTACCCATGATCGGCAAAGTACTGATCGACGTTGGCAAATGTATCGTCGTCGTCGTCGTTCTGATCCTGTGCCATATGCATGTTTGGATCCAGTGGCATAGGGATGTCCGCACCGTTGCGGCGGTCTTGCCATGGGGCCGACTTAGCGGCAACACGATCGGGCGGTGTTTTCTTTGGGGTGGTGTCCCCGCCCCAAACGAATCTGGCTCTTCGGCCAAAGCAGGGGCCAGCTCAGGCAGGCGCTGAGGGTCATCACGTCATCATCGTCGGCCCCGACGGGTTGAATCGGAGGTAACAACTCGTCGCACCCTGGCAGCACCCGAACCAGTTCAACCCTAAACAAGTTGGGTGGCATCTGGGTACCGTGTAACAAGGGGTTGCCCGGTTGAAGGATTTTGCCCTTGGCGACATCGACCAACTCATTGTTCACGAAGTGCAGGAGAGTGCACGGAACGTCGGCGGCGCCCTGTGAAAACATGTAGGGCGTCAGGGATGCCCAGTCGAAGGCAAGGAGATGAAGTCCTCGACCGAGAGAGGCTTAATTAGTTACCGTGATGATGGCGTCGAGCTCGGCTAATGTCGAGGCACCGCCAACGGCGGGCGTGCAGTTGACGGAGGGGCCGCTTGCTGCGAGAGTGCCGCCGCGTACCCGGTGCATTAAGCTCCGTGCGGCGTCGGAGACACCAATGCCGCCTCGCCGGAGACACCAATGGCCCGCCATCGCATTCTGCGAGTTGCTGGCCGTGAAGCTAGGAATCGGGCGGCCCCTGTTGGCCGCCCGCAATCCACGCACTCAACCCCTGGATCAAGGTAGACACAATGGCGGTGATCGTCGCTCCGAGTTGTTGTTGCACTTGCTCTTGGACAATCTCCGGAATCCGCACCACCTGTGCCTTGAGTTCTTGAACCTCGCGCGCCTGGCTTTCCGAGCTGGTCTTTTTCTCCTTCCGCACACCAGCGGTATAGTATGATCCCCATTTTGTGGACAAGCCTTTGCCGGCCACACGACCAGCTGACGTCGGCTTAATGAGCTTATCCTTGTTCTTCATTACATTCAACGCCCTATTTAGAATGGTGTACCAAGGGTTGCTCTTAGTCGACCCCGCGCTACTGCTTTCAGTCGCCTGCGGAAGGAATGTGAACCATTTAGAAATTTGGCTTCATTAATTAGAATGCAACCATATGGAGCTAATTACCCCGGGGGTGGTATTCCTTACCAGAACAACCTCAAGCGCCCTGGTCTTCGGATCCGTGGTAAGCTCCTTTGTTTTCGGGTCCTTCTTGTACCGGGCCCTGACAAAGTTCCTGGTCTGCTTATCACCGTATTTATCGAAGAGGAGCGGTAGGCCTTGCTCGGCACGCTCCGCGTCCTCCTTGTCCCATATAGGCTCCGCCACTCTGTAACTGCCGGGACCGAGTGTGTTTTCCCCTAAGTTCAGCTCCCGCATTTCTTTCCCCCACTGACTTGATTGGGAGTTTGCGGTGCTCGAGCAATTGATCTTGAAGTCGTTGTAGTCATCTTCGGTGATCGAAGGATTTTTCTCCTTGATCTTCTCATAACTCTCACCTTTCTCGATCATTCTCTTCACATTGCTTTTCCAAGTAGACAGGGCCTTGCTCATCTTCGTGAGGGCAGCATTGTTCACTTTATTCCCTTTGAGGCTTGTGTTTTCAAAAGCAGCGGGAACTTGTATCGTTCGTGCAGCCGTGAAGAGGAGGTTGCGCAAATTCCCTCGGTCAGGATGCCTCGGGTTCTCGGTGTTGATCGAGGCGGTGCTCGGAGAATGCACCCGAGCTGAAGCGAGTACCCCTTGACTATTCGTTCGGGCGCTGTTGGATTCCCGTCGGAGTCCACTTCAGTAACTTCCTCCTTGAGGGTGCGGAGCACGATCGGGAGCCGGTCCTTCCGTTGCCTCTTCTGTTGGCTGCCATCTGTGCGTGCGCCGCCATCATCAGTGGTGGCATCCTCGGCGGCACCATCAGTGGTGGCATCAGTGGGGTCATCCTCGGCGGTACCATCAGTGGTCTCAGGATCGGTGGGGAAGGCGGCGTCCTCATACAAGTGAGGTTGTTCCTCCATCTCCTGGGACAGCTCCCAGAATGCCTTGCCGCCCGAACCCCCGGCCTCATCGTTGTGGGCCATGTTTCTCTCTAAATAGAAACAAAGTTTGGTCAAAAAGTTGGTTATTTTCAAGGAACAAGATCATGGTCTCATCATTTAGGGTTTGTCGACACCGAGGCATCCTAAAATCTAAGCTTTTATCATTGAGGGTTTTTCGACGCCGAGGCACCCTAAAAGCCTAAGCTTTCATCATTTCGGTTTTATCGACACCGAGGCACCCTAAAAGCCATGCATTAGTCACAAATACGCCGGGCACTTGATCCTACTTAATTAACTACTAAGATACCCGGCCCATGCATTAGTCACAAGTACCCCATATGTCCTATTTTAGCAAAGTCATGCTAAAATTCATGGAAAATTTCAGCATGACCTTTGCTGAAAATAGGACATATGGAGTACCAATTTGCCGGACCGGAAGTTAATCGACATTCCGGCAAACTCAAGGGCCTCTTGGGGTACCTGCAAAATCATTATCCCAGGTGGACATGGATGCAATGTCACATGTCACATGGATCCCACACCCACAGGAGCTGGTGAAGCTTCATGTGTATTTCACGAAAACCAGCCTGACTAAAGAGCTTTATATAGAAAACAAATCACTCCACCAGCTCACACAGGATCCATCAGAGACATTCACCCAAGATTTGACGGCTGTCGTTGATTTTTTTCTATGTTTGCACACAAAGTGGTGCTTCTATTGTAGTCTCCCCAGTACAGTTCATGTCCAATCTACCATACATTTGCTGCCAACTTGATCATCCCTCTAAGCAATTACTCAAAATTGATCAAAGTTTATGCATTAGAGAATATCAGCCATTGATATATGGGTCCACATATGTTATGAAACAAACACTAAAACAAATTGCATGCGTGATGCTGCTGATAATGACCAAGCCCAATTATCCAGGTGCTTTGTCCAACTATAAGCACAGTGGAGTGCAGCAAAATAAGTACAGAATTCTTTTGTTAATTCACAACTTTGTACACATACTCTGCATAGACAAAGTGCCTTCTTTTCATATATAATAACATGCATGGTGATGAGGAAACACTGAACCCTACATCAGGAAACAGCCTAGTAATCTATTGGCAAAGCAGTAATCATACAAGAAGGCAGGAAGGGAGCAGTAATCTATTGGCAAAGCAGTAATCATATTTTAATCATATTCATATATTTTAATCAAGTCCAGCGGGAGGAATCTCATAAAATTATATTAAAGAGTTGTAAAAGACCCAGAGACTACATTGAGACTCATTTTGTATATCATAGTTTGAAATGGCCAGGGAGGAAATCTGACTGACAAATGTTGAAGAAAATGGCGAAAGAACAGTTTGCTTTGTGCTCACCACGCAGGGGAGGAGGCGACGAGGTCCGGGTGGTGGTGGTGCTCCGGCGACACCTACATTGTACCCATGGGCATTCAGCAATTTTGCATAAGAGAGCATGTCTTAGGCTCAACCACTTGTTCAGGTTTATGAAAAAATTTAACCAATTTAACCAATTTAAGCATATGAAACCATGCCATTGCCAGGATATACATTATGTTTTTTATTTGTATGAATAACATACATGTTGTGAGTGTACAGCGATGAAATCATCAATAAGTAGGATTAGTGATTCTTAATCATTAATAAGGTAGCACTAGTGATTTTTTTGGAGGACAAGACTATTTCTTATTACTCAGTTAAGTAAACAATGAGATACCTGATGCATATAAGTAGATAGTGTTAACAAACTATGAAAAGTAGTTCAAGTACATAACATAAAGATACCAATGTCATTTATAAGGACTTGAACCATAATACCCCCAAAAAACCTAAGATCTCTAAGAGGATGATTAATAATAAAATTTAGAAGGAAAACAATAAATGAAGCATGATTGCGTGAGAATCATACAAGCTGCAAATACTCAACAATTATTTAGAGTCTTCCGTGTGCTTATTCCTTATGTTACCATTCACACTTTGCTTACTTAACTGAGACTTTAGCCATAGCTGGAGCTCAAAACTAACCAACTAATATGGTTAGAAAGAAACAACAGATCCTACATGATTATGTTTCAAAAAAAAAAAAAAGCTGCTCCCCAGTAACTTCATGCATATTTCGCTTCTTAACTGCCCGGTGAAATGAATCACGGAAGTTTTTGCGGCTAGGCTTCAAGCTCTTATTACTGTACTAGTTGATAATGATCAATCTGGCTTTGTCAAAAACAGGTGCATCGCTTATAACTTCTTATATGCACAAATGGATCTTGTTCAGACAGGCAGAAAAAGGAAAACTAGAAAAGAAAGGCTATTGTGCTAAAACTAGACTTAAACAAGGCCTTTGATACAGTTTCTTGGGATGCTCTGTTTGCTATTATGGAAGCTAGAAGTTTCGATGGTAAATGGATTATGTGGATCGACTCCCTTCTTACAACCGCTAAAACTTTTATTCTGTTGAATGGAATCCTGGGCAAGTGGATAAACTGCTATTCTCTCACCCCTTTTGTTCATTATTGTGGTTGATGTGCCGCAGCAAGTCATTAAAAAATTTGCAGCCAATGGAGCTCTTCGACACCCAGTTATCAGTAAGCTGCCTCCAGTGCTACAGTATGCAGACGACAGTCTGATTGTTTTGTAGGGTGATGTTCATCAGGCTAAACTTCTTAAGGAAATTCTTGATGCCTTGGCCGATACGACTGGACTTAAGATCAACTTCTCTAAATCCCCTTTTCTCCCCATCAACCTTGATGATGTGGAGACTACAAATATTTCTAGAGTGTTGGGCTGCCCGATCAAATCTTTTCCTCAAAACTACCTCGGGCGGCCCTTGTCTGACTCCAAGTTGCCAAGAGAGGCTTTTCTGCCAGTTCTTCTGATGCAAAATGTTTTACCGGGTTCCCCTTGGGTTTCCCAACGAAGGGTGGTCACCTCTCTCTTACTAAATAGGTTATGTGGGTTATCCCTGCTTATCTTATGCCTTGCATCAAATAACAACAGTGGGTAGTTGATGAGATCAACAGACTCGGGAGATTGTTTCTTCGAAAAGGGAAAGATAAAGCTAATGGAGGTTATTTGGACAAACTGGCCCTTAGAATGAATCACTATGTTATTCATGCTTTAAAGGTTCGCGATGGGGCGAGGAAGAAAGAGAGACACACCTAGGATGGGATGGATCTGCAGACGGCCACGGGCGCCGGCGGCGAGGGAGCAAACCCTAGCTAGCCGGGGAGCAGAGGAAGCAGAGGAGGGAGGTGTGGACGGGGCGGCGCTGGTGTCGGGGCGGCGTCGAGGGCGGCGGGGCGACGGTGGTGTCGGGGCGGCGCTGGCGACGGTGGTGTGGACGGGCGGCGCTGGTGTCGGGCGCGCGAGGGCGGCGGGCGACGATGGTGTCGGGGCGGCACTGGCGACGGTGGTGTGGACGGGCGGCGCTTGTGTCGGGCGGCGCTGGTGTCGGGCGCGGCGAGGGCGGCGGGGTGACGGTGATGTCGGGCGGCGCGGGCGACGGTGTGGACGGGCGGCGCTAGTGTCGGGCGGCGTCGAGGGCGGCGGGCGGCGCGCCGGAGAGGAGAGGGAAGGGATCGCGGGCGAGGGCGAGGGAGAGAGAGGGATCGTCTGAAGTAGGGGCGGCACAATACTAATGGCGCACCACCCTCGGTCGCCATAAGTACATACATGCTAATGGCGCACCTCACCCAAAGCGCCATTAGTATTTTTTTACTTCTGCTCAAGCCAACAGGTTATCTACCACCGACCTGATACACATCAAGTCTTCTCTACTAGCTCGACTGGTCAGCAGCTAGTTCTCACACCAGAGGTCCTGGGTCGATTCCCAGCTCCACGATTTTTTTATGCATTTAAAATGTTGTTTGATACTTATTTGTGTTTAAATATGTTCAAACTTGTTTAAATCATAACAGTAATATTTTTTTTATAAGACAGTAATAATTTTTATAAAATATCATCAAACAGTAATGCATGCCGGTGGAGCGGGAGGTGCGGGGGTGCGGGGGTCGGCGGCGCGGTTGAGTAGGGAGGGTGCGGGGGTCGGCGGGAGGTTGAGTAGGGGAATCGAGGTGCGGGCGGTCGGCGGCGGCGGCCGGTGGACCGGATCTGGCGAGGTGGGATAGCGATCGAGATGGAGGGGGATCGAGATCGAGTGTCCATGAAATTAAAAAATATTCATGATAGTTCAAAAGTGCCCGTGGAGCGGGAGGTGCGGGTGTGGGGGTCGGCGGCGGCGGTTGAGTAGGGAGGGTGCGGCGGTCGGCAGCGGCGGTTGAGTAGGGGAATCGAGGTGCGGGCGGTCGGCGGCGGCGGCCGTGGACGGATCTGGCGAGGTGGGATAGCGATCGAGATGGAGGGGATCGAGATCGAGTGTCCATGAAATTAAAAAATATTCATGATAGTTCAAAAAGTGCCCATGAAATACAATCGAGAAATGAAGTCTACGATTTAAATACAATCGATCTTAGCTAGCTATCTCTTCACAATCTTCTTGCCCTTCTTTTTCGCAAATGGAGTTCTTCTATGGAACGGATGTCCTTTAGGTAGGGTGGTCCTGCTTCTTCTTGTGGTGTATGCTGCTACTTCATCATCGTCGTCATGTTCGATCCTCGGGTCGCCGTACTTGTCAAAGTCTTGCTCATTGGCTACTCCATCCAATCCGATGATCTTCCTTTTGCCTCTCCTCACGACAACACGACTGGGCTTTGGCGGGTCGGTAATGAAGAAGCATTGGTCCACTTGGGAAGCCAGTACCCATGGCTCATTTTTCAGCGGTGACGTTTATGCCATGATCTTGGATTTGGCTTCGGGTATAATCATGCTGGTGAAATACCGGTCTTCTTTTATGACGTTCTTGGCCCATCTGACACGGAACATCGGGACCTTCTCTCCAGCGTAGCTCAGCTCCCAGATCTCCTCGATCCTTCCGTAGTATCTGTCCTTGTCGTTACCGGTGTAGGATTCCATCGTTACCCCGGAGTTCTGATAACCATCGCTCTTCATGTCCTTGGCCTCGGTGTAGAATGTGTAGCCGTTGATATCGTACGCCTCATAGGTCATCAGGTTGTGCTCGGCGCCCTGTGACAAGGCGAATATGAGTTGTTCTTCCGCGGAAGAATCCTCATGTAAAGGGTACGACAGAAGCTTCTGCTTGAACCAACGCGTGAAACATGAGTTGTGCTCTTTGAGTATATCTCCGTCCGTCCTCTGTTGGCCTCGGTCATTGTACATCTTCTTAATAAAGGTTTTGTGCTCTACCACCCAACGATCGACCACGTCTATGTGTTGTAACGCGACTAGGTTTGCTCTTTCAAAGTCGGCGAGTCGACCCTCGAAGTCGACATGCATTTCGCGGCGACCCTCACGGTAACCCCATCCAGCGAGCCTGCCGAGGTGCCTGTTGACGGGCAGACCAACGGGGTTCTCGATGCCTAGATAATTCGTGCGATAGGAGATGCACTCTTGATTCGAAAGCCCCGGCTATGCTTCCTTCTCGGGCGTGACATGTTGCGAACGTATCCTTTGATGACACCATTCATCCTTTCGAACGGCATCATGCTGTGTAGGAACGTCGGCCCGAGTTGGATGATATCCTCCACTATATGGACCAGCAGATGCACCATAACGTCAAGAATGCGGGCGGAAGTACATCTCAAGCTCGCATAGTATCACCATGATCTCTTCCTGTAGCCTTCGAGTTGCCTCACGCCAATCGACTTCCGAGATGACGTCGAAGAAGTTGCATAGGCCAAATAGCGTTTCCGGACGTGCGTGTCCATGATCCCACGGATTGCAACTGGAAGTATCTGCGTCATCAGCACGTGACAGTCGTGAGACTTCATCCCGCTGAACTTCTGCTTCGCTGGGTCTAGGTATCTGCTTATCTTCCCCGCGTAACCGTAAGGAAGTTTTACTCCTAGGAGGCAGGTGAAAAACTGCTCGATCTCCTCCTGACTTAGAGTGAAGCACGCGGAGGGTAGTCATTTCCGGTCTTCTTGGCCTTTTTGCCTTTGCGACGACTTTCTGTGTCCTGCTTCGCCTCATCATCATCATCATCATCATCATCATCATTAGCGTGAAGCTCCTGCCTGATGCCCATTGATTTCAAGTATGCCCTTGCTTTCGGCCCATCTTTGGTCCTCTCTGGCATGTTGAGCAGGGTACCAAGAAGACTCTCGCACACGTTCTTCGTGATATGCATGACATCAAGGCTGTGAGGCACACGGTGGATCTTCCAGTACGACAAGTCCCAGAAAACAGACCTCGTTTTCCATACCTTCAGCAGCGGCTCTAGCGCCTTTCGCTTCTTTCCCGGCTCTGGCGCCTTTTGCTTCTTTCCCGGCTCTGGCGCCTTTTGCTTCTTTCCCGGCAGTGGGCAGTCTTTCCAATTTTTCAACAGCTTGTCTATTTCCTCGCCGCTCCTCGTACACGGGCGTTTTCGGGGTTCGGTTTCACCATCGAACAGATCCTTGCGTTTCCTCCATGGGTCATCGTCGCGAAGCCACCTTCGATGTCCCATGAACACGGTTTTCGAAGACCCGGGATCTCTATCTAGCTGGCGATACGTTGTGTCATCCATGCACCTTACGCATCCAGAAAATCCGTGGACTACCTGCCCCGCGAGATATCCGTAACCGAGATAGTCGTGCACCGTCGTGAGCAGTGCGGCTCTCATAGGGAAATATTCTTTCTCTGCGGCGTCCCACGTATTGGCTGGCGTTTTCCACAGCGTGTCAAGCTCCTCTTTCAGCAGCCCCAGATACAGATTGATGTCGTTCCCTGGTTGTTTCGGCCCTTCAATTAGCATACTCATGTGAATGTACTTCCTCTTCATGCACAACCAGGGGGGAAGGTTGTACATCCACACAAACACAGGCCAGGTGCTATGTGTGCTTCTCTGGCTGCCAAACGGATTGACTCCATCGGTGCTCGCGCCCAGCATGATGTTCCTTGGATCGTTCCCAAATTCTGACTCCACTGGCTCGCATCCTTAGGGTGACTCAGCATCTTGTCTTTTTTATCTATCTCCGGATCATTTGCGTCATCTTCTCGCTTCTTCTCCTCCCTATCCGCGTGCCAACGCAGGAGCTTTGCTACCTTAGGGTCCGCGAAATACCGCTGCAGACGAGGAGTGATCGGAAAGTACCACACCACTTTTCGAGGAGCTTTCTTCCTCTTCTTGTATCGAGTGACGCCAAGACACGGACATATGGTAGACTCCGCGTGCTCGTCCCGATAAATGATGCAATTGTTCATGCACACATGGTATTTCACGTGCGGTAAATCGAGATGACACACGATTTTCTTCGCCTCCTCCAAACTGGTCGGGCACTTGTTCCCCTTGGGAAGACGTTCGTGCGTAATGACATGTTCTCGTCGAAGCATCGCGCGGTCATTTTGTGTTTTACCTTCATCTCCGAGCCATGAGCGTTACTTTCAGCGGGTATCCTCGGCCTGCATCCTTCATACAATGGAGTAACGCGTCTAACTCAAGTTGATCCATCTTGGCTTTCTCTCGGCGGCAGCTCTGGCGTTATCCGTCCGCTTGAGAAGCAGCTCTTGAATATGAGGGTCCTGCACCCAGCCCATCGATGGTCCAGCGTCGTCGCGCTCCGCCGCATCATCATCTTCATGATCATGCCCGTCGTCTGATCGGCATCTTCCTCATCATCATGTCCTGCATCTTCTACATGATGACTGTGTACAGCATCACCGTCGTGATCATCTCCTGGGGATTCTTCGTCTTCTCGCCCGCCCGAGCCGCGGTGGTTGTCTTGCTGCCCTTCCTCATTTCTTGCCCGGCCCCCATGGACGACTTTGTAGTCATCTTCATCACCTTGCCACCGATAGCCATCCATGAAACCATGCAAGAGCAGGTGGTCCCGCACCTGCCCGGAATCCGGGTCCGCAATAAGGCTCTTCAGCTTGCATCTTCGACACGGACATCTTATCTCCGTCTCGTTCTTTTGAAGCATCTCGGCCTTCGGACCTCAAAAACCTATTCACGATGCCTTCGGTCATCGTGCGGACCATGGTCGCCATGGGTAGAGCAAAACGATATTTTAGAACCAAACAAAAATTTGGCATGACTTTCCCTAAAAATAGGACCAAAAAGAATGCTTAATGCCAAAATTCTCGCCGAAACGGAAATGAATCAACATTCCGGATAAATATTGGCCACTATCGCATTTCAAATACCGGTACACCTCCAAACACAAACACATATGCAACACCACAAACATATGCAACACCACGAACATACATAGATCTAGCTAGGCCATAAAAAGTGCATGTGCACATTGTTGTAGGGAGAACAACATAAATATAGCTTCCCCCCTTACTTACCTATTAAAACAAGGTAATTTAACCACTTAATTTGAATGAATCTATGGTGGAAATGAGGTGAAAAAGAGGAGGCGCCCGAGACAAGGAGGAGGTGGAGAGAATGAAGTGGGGAGAAAGTGAGTGTGGGTAGGAGAGGCTGTCCAAAATATCTTGTTGCTGCCCACTTACTAATGGCACACCAGCACTAAATGCGCCATTAGTAATCCAGGTTACTAATGGCGCACCTTCTGGCGGTGCGCCATTAGTAGTTTTGCAAAAAAAATACTAATGGCGCACTGATCAGCAGTGCGCCATTACTAGTTTAAACTAGTAATGGCGCACGGTTGATCAGTGCGCCATTAGTAGTATTGCAAAAAAAGGAATAAAAAATATAATAAAAAAACAACATTAGTGGTGCACTTTCGGACGGGTGCGCCATTAGTAGTTACAACTACTAATGGCGCACTTTATCTGGATGCGCCATTAGTATGTTTGGACAGGCGCACTAGTTCAAAAAAAAATTGATACTAATGGCGCACCCTTTGCCTGGTGCGCCATTAGTAGTTTCAACTCTAATGGCGTATCAGCAGCTGGTGCGCCATTAGTATATTCTAATGGCGCACCAACTGTCTGGTGCGCCATTAGTGTCAATCCCATCTATAGCCCTTTTTCTAGTAGTGTTTTGGAGAGTGGTGTCTCCTAAATTGTTTAGGTGTCACTTGGGAGCCTCCGTCAAGATTGTGGAGTTGAACCAAGGAGTTTGTAAGGGCAAGGAGATCGCCTACTTCGTGAAGATCTACCCAAGTGAGGCAAGTCCTTCGTGGGTGATGGCCATGGTGGGGTAGACAAGGTTGCTTCTTCATGGAACCTTCGTGGGTTGAGCCCTCCTTGGACTCGCGTAACCGTTACCCTTCGTGGGTTGAAGTCTCCGCCAACTTGGATGTATGATAGCACCACCTATCGGAACCACGCAAAAAATCTCCGTGTCTCCAATTGCATTTGCATACTCCAATCCTATCCTTTTACTTTCTTGCAAGTTGCATGCTTTACTTTCCGCTGCTCATATACACTTTGCATGCTTGCTTGAATTGTATTTTAAAATAAATCCGAGTGGAGAGCAATCCCCCCACTAGGGGGCTTAGCTATGAACCAGCTTCGCCTAAGTTGAAAAATAACTTCGAGTTGAGAGCAAACCTCCCACTCGGGGGCTTAGCTGTGAACCAGATTCGCCTAAGTTAAAATATAAACTCCGAGTGGAAAGCAATCCTCCCACTCGGGGGCTTATCCACGAACCAGCTTTGTGTAAGTTTAATAATAACTCCGAGTGGAGAGCAATCCTCCCACTCGGAGGCTTAGCCGCAAACCAGCTTTGCCTAAGTTTAAAAATAACTCCGATTGGAGAGGAATCCTCCCACTCGGGGGCTCAGTCGTGAACCAACTTCGCCTAACTTTAAAAATAACTCTGAGTGGAGAGAAATCCTCCCGCTCGGGGCTTAGCCGTGAACTAGCTTCAGCTAAGTTTAAAAATAACACCGAGTGGAGAGCAATCCTCCCACTCGGAGGCTTAGCCGTGAACCAGGGGGGAAGGTTGTACATCCACACAAACACAGGCCAGGTGCTATGTGTGCTTCTCTGGCTGCCAAACGGATTGACTCCATCGGTGCTCGCGCCCAGCACGATGTTCCTTGGATCGTTCCCAAATTCTGACTCCACTGGCTCGCATCCTTAGGGTGACTCAGCATCTTGTCTTTTTTATCTATCTCCGGATCATTTGCGTCATCTTCTCGCTTCTTCTCCTCCCTATCCGCGTGCCAACGCAGGAGCTTTGCTACCTTAGGGTCCGCGAAATACCGCTCCAGACGAGGAGTGATCGGAAAGTACCACACCACTTTTCGAGGAGCTTTCTTCCTCTTCTTGTATCGAGTGACGCCGCACACTGGACATATGGTAGACTCCGCGTGCTCGTCCCGATAAATGATGCAATTGTTCATGCACACATGGTATTTCACGTGCGGTAAATCGAGAGGACACACGATTTTCTTCGCCTCCTCCAAACTGGTCGGGCACTTGTTCCCCTTGGGAAGACGTTCGTGCGAATGACATGTTCTCGCGAAGCATCGTCGGTCATTTTGTGTTTTACCTTCATCTCCAGAGCCATGAGCGTTACTTTCAGGCGGGTATCCTCGGGCCTGCATCCTTCATACAATGGAGTAACCGCGTCTAACTCAAGTTGATCCATCTTGGCTTTCTCTCGGGCGGCAGCTCTGGCGTTATCCGTCTGCTTGAGAAGCAGCTCTTGAATACTGAGGGTCCTGCACCCAGCCCATCGATGGTCCAGCGTCGTCTGCTCCGCCGGCATCATCATCTTCATGATCATGCCCGTCGTCTGCTCCGGCATCTTCCTCATCATCATGTCCTGCATCTTCTACATGATGACTGTGTACAGCATCACCGTCGTGATCATCTCCTGGGGATTCTTCGTCTTCTCGCCCGCCCGAGCCGCGGTGGTTGTCTTGCTGCCCTTCCTCATTTCTTGCCCGACCCCATGGACGACTTTGTAGTCATCTTCATCACCTTGCCACCGATAGCCATCCATGAAACCACGCAAGAGCAGGTGGACCCGCACCTGCCCGGAATCCGGGTCCGCAATAAGGCTCTTCAGCTTGCATCTTCGACACGGACATCTTATCTCCGTCTCGTTCTTTTGAAGCATCTCGGCCTTCGCGGACCTCAAAAACCTATTCACGATGCCTTCGGTCATCGTGCGGACCATGGTCGCCTGCGGGGGTAGAGCAAACGATATTTTAGAACCAAACAAAAATTTGGCATGACTTTCCCTAAAATAGGACCAAAAGAATGCTTAATGCCAAAATTCTCACTAAACGGAAATGAATCAACATTCGGATAAATATTGGCCACTATCGCATTTCAAATACCGTACACCTCCAAACACAAACACATATGCAACACCACAAACATATGCAACACCACGAACATACATAGATCTAGCTAGGCCATAAAAAGTGCATGTGCACATTGTTGTAGGGAGAACAACATAAATATAGCTTCCCCCCTTACTTACCTATTAAAACAAGGTAATTTAACCACTTAATTTGAATGAATCAATGGTGGAAATGAGGTGAAAAAGAGGAGGCGCCTGAGACAAGGAGGAGGTGGAGAGAATGAAGTGGGGAGAAAGTGAGTGTGGGTAGGAGAGGCTGTCCAAAATATCTTGTTGCTACCCACTTACTAATGGCACACCAGCACTAAATGCGCCATTAGTAATCCAGGTTACTAATGGCGCACCTTCTGGCGGTGCGCCATTAGTAGTTTTGCAAAAAAACAATACTAATGGCGCACTGATCAGCAGTGCGCCATTACTAGTTTAAACTAGTAATGGCGCACGGTTGATCAGTGCGCCATTAGTAGTATTGCAAAAAAAGGAATAAAAAATATAATAAAAAAAACAACATTAGTGGTGCACTTTCGGACGGGTGCGCCATTAGTAGTTACAACTACTAATGGCGCACTTTATCTGGATGCGCCATTAGTATGTTTGGACAGGCGCACTAGTTCAAAAAAAATTTGATACTAATGGCGCACCCTTTGCCTGGTGCGCCATTAGTAGTTTCAACTCTAATGGCGTATCAGCAGCTGGTGCGCCATTAGTATATTCTAATGGCGCACCAACTGTCTGGTGCGCCATTAGTGTCAATCCCATCTATAGCCCTTTTTCTAGTAGTGTTTTGGAGAGTGGTGTCTCCTAAATTGTTTAGGTGTCACTTGGGAGCCTCCGTCAAGATTGTGGAGTTGAACCAAGGAGTTTGTAAGGGCAAGGAGATCGCCTACTTCGTGAAGATCTACCCAAGTGAGGCAAGTCCTTCGTGGGTGATGGCCATGGTGGGGTAGACAAGGTTGCTTCTTCATGGAACCTTCGTGGGTGGAGCCCTCCTTGGACTCGCGTAACCGTTACCCTTCGTGGGTTGAAGTCTCCGCCAACTTGGATGTATGATAGCACCACCTATCGGAACCACGCAAAAATCTCCGTGACTCCAATTGCATTTGCATACTCCAATCCCATCCTTTTACTTTCTTGCAAGTTGCATGCTTTACTTTCCGCTGCTCATATACACTTTGCATGCTTGCTTGAATTGTATTTTAAAATAAATCCGAGTGGAGAGCAATCCCCCCACTAGGGGGCTTAGCTATGAACCAGCTTCGCCTAAGTTGAAAAATAACTTCGGGTTGAGAGCAAACCTCCCACTCGGGGGCTTAGCTGTGAACCAGATTCGCCTAAGTTAAAATATAAACTCCGAGTGGAAAGCAATCCTCCCACTCGGGGGCTTATCCACGAACCAGCTTTGCGTAAGTTTAATAATAACTCCGAGTGGAGAGCAATCCTCCCACTCGGAGGCTTAGCCGCAAACCAGCTTTGCCTAAGTTTAAAAATAACTCCGATTGGAGAGGAATCCTCCCACTCGGGGGCTCAGTCGTGAACCAACTTCGCCTAACTTTAAAAATAACTTTGAGTGGAGAGAAATCCTCCCGCTCGGGGCTTAGCCGTGAACTAGCTTCACCTAAGTTTAAAAATAACACCGAGTGGAGAGCAATCCTCCCACTCGGAGGCTTAGCCGTGAACCATCTTCGCCTAAGTTTAAAAATAAGATAACTCCGAGCGGAGAGCAATCCTCCAACTCCGGGGCTTAGCCACGAATCAGCTTCGCCTAAGTTAAAAATCATCATGCAAACAGAAAGGCAATGATTGGATAAAACCATCAAGTTCAAATTGGACCATCACGTACGGAACCGCAAAGCAAAAGAATTTGAACATCAAGCCTGAAGCAGTTTAATGATTACAAAATCACTCGGCATTCCGAGGCAAATAGATCAAATATTTTTGTTCACTCGCTAGGAGGAGGACTTGCTGGCTCGACGAAAGTGTCCAAGTCGACGCCGTCAGCTATGCGAGTGGCCACTGCGATGAAAGTCTCCAGGAAGAACTGTAATTGAAGCTTCTTTGTGTTCACCACTTGGAGAGCTTTCAACTTCTCTTCTTTGGTGTGCTTACAATGGACTCTTACCAGTGAGAGGGCCACGTCAGCTCCACAGCGAGCACATGATTTATTCCATGCCTGCACTCAACTTGGGATATCATTGAGCTGTGTCATCAGGGACTCCAGTTCGTTCTAGAGAGTGTCCTCCGGCCATAGCTCTTGATCAATCTTTGTCAACGCCACCTTCAGTCGAGCGATGTAATCCAAGATGCTCTCGAGTCGAGCCTCGAGTCGCAGCACATTCATGGCAGCTTCATCCTTGACGAGTGACTTCATGGCCTCTAAGCCCGTTTCAATCCGCTTGGTCTCCTGTTCAAAGTTACTGCAGAATTCTGTGCAAAAAGGGAAACTATGAGTTAGCAGCAGTATCGACGGAGTAGACAAACTAACAGAGATCACTCAAGTGGGAAAGGTTACCTTCGATCATAATGTACAGTTTCTTCGCGAGATTTCCCAAGTAAGCCTATCTCTCTTCCGAGTGAGCTGGTCCAGTTTCTCCGTCAGGACAACCTTCTCCTCCTTCAGTTGAGTAGCTTCTGTTTTCGCCTCCTCAACGACATCTTCTATAGTTTCATTTTCCTTCTCAAACTTGCTGACTGAAGCAAGCTTCTTCTCGGCCGCATCAGTCTTCTCCCTCGCCACCATCTGTGCTCCCACAAGATCAGCGTCTTTCTTCTCCAGCGCCTGTTTCATGGTGTCTAAAGAAATAACATTCTTCGGTCGTGCTTGGAGTTGACGGTTTTCACGACGCACATGTTTTCTAGTGGAGTCACTCGGTTCAAAGGACGAAGAGGAAGCAATCTCAAAGCTTACAGCCAGTAAAATATTACCTCCCATGGTCTTCACATTAGCATGTGCGTCCTGCAAGTTCTTCTTGGCATGCTCCAATTCGAGCTGGATTTGGGTCTTCTCCTTCTGCAAGGCAGCATACTGGGTTCCAAGTTCACAAGATTTTTGGAATCAAGAAAAAGAGAATTCATTCGAAATAATACAAAGACCCCCCCCCCTCCCAATTCTGAGTGGAGAGGGTCAAATTCAGACCATTCTTATTAAAAAGAAGCGTTCTCAGACCTCTGCCAACTGCCCGCAATTGACAGTGGTCTCGGGGACTACACCCAGTGGGTGCACTCAGCATGCCCCCACTTGACAATTTAGCACTTGGTACGATCCATCTGAACCAAGTGGAAAGTAAAAAAAGCTCTCTCCTTGCTCTCAGACCCCCGCCGACTGCCCGCAGTCGACGGTGTTCTCGGGGACTACACCTAGTGGGGGTGCACTCAGTGTGCCCCCACTTGTTCAGTTACTCACTCAACACGGCCTGACCAATCGACCGAGTGAAAAGCGGCAAAACAAACACATTCTAATGACACCATCTGAATCAACCGTTCGACATGGGTCTCGGGTACTACACCCAATGGGTGCACTCAAAGTGTATTTGTATGTGAATCTTCTCTTCTCTTATTAATTACTAGCACATATGCCCGTGTGTTGCAACGGGAGGATTATAACTATGTTTAAAAAAATTGGAACTATGTTAAATCACACATGTTGCGCTATGGAGTAAGTAAATGCTAGCTGTCATGAATTAGGACTGCCTGAGTAACAAACTGGATCGTAGGAGAAGAGTCGCTAGTGACAAAAATGCTTCATCAATGTGGTTCTTGTAGATGGGACTCATGGAACATGATAGCACTTGCTAGAGAACGATAGTCTGACATTCCTCCAACACCATGTTGAGAACCCACCCGATGGCAAGCCAAGCAGCAATTCGGGTTGCTAATGTTATGGGCATCGCCGTCGCGGCTAAAGGAGACCACGTGAGGGAGGAGTTTGGACATGGGCGCACGAGGAGGGGTTAATATTGTAGGTGTTGGTACACAAACAATTCAGTCCATGCACTTAAGATATATGGCCCCGGAAGAAATTTAGCACACCAAAAACAATGCATTACCTGAAAATAGCTTCGTAAAAAATTAGTTCCTTTTGAGACCTAAGGAAGACAACCACTAAAAAATACAATAAATACATGATTGATGCACCTTGAAACAAGTTATACTCTTGTTTCGCACCCTTATTCCTTATCCAGCCCATAATTGCCTCGCCTTTAATACACGTTTAATGTCATGTAGCCTCCTATTGCCTCTTTTAATCCCATAAATTATTTCAATTAATATCCATGCATGCTCATGATTAAAGGCTGCCCACAATTCCTTTACTTAATGTCATTCACAGAGAGGCACTTCCTCCGTCCTGGTTAATTCCCGAGTTCTCTTGTTGCCAGGCTACTCGCGAACGTATAAGAATTGATAGAACTTGATGTAAGAAGTCGAGGTGGGATTATTAAACTATTGAACCTGTGCGTCCTTCATCTGTAATAATATATTCCTCCAAAGCTTTCCATTATAAACAGGAATCGATTCTTAGCCTAGTTGGCAACTGTGGCTACTCCTAGTAACAAGGTCCTGAGTTCGATTCTCCACCTTGCCGCCTAATTTTTTCCTTGTTTTTCCTTGTTTTGCTGTAGTAGGCCCACTTGCGCGCCTGATGGCCCATAACAGTTGCGCGCAGCAACTGCCTTGCCGAGTACGCGAATATTTTTTGTTTTCATAGCACAAGAAAATTAGTACCACCTCGGATTTTCAAAATTCTCAAAAAATATAATATTGGTGAACGGATGAAAAATTTGAAGAAATGCACCTTGCTTTATTATTAGTAGGTATAGATATAGATTCAAAGACGACATTTTTTTTGAAAATGTAAACGCGGTCCGCAGACAATGAAACTTGGCAAGGTGACATTATATGACGACTTGAACTTGTGGTTATAATTTCAAAGTCTCACACAGAAGTTTTCATATACATTTCTTAGAAACGAAGGGATGTCTAAGGAAGGTTTGATGTTCCATATTGGTTTGAGAGAGTGATGCGTAATCATTTGACTAACAAAAGTTGGTATACATGTGGTTAATTGGTATGGGGATTTTCTGTTCCATATTTTTTTTAGTGTACATGCGTTTTTAATGATAATAATTAAAAAATTACACACAACAACTCTCTATAAAATGCTGTTTGAACTTTACGCGAGTTGTATGTACTACATGCTAGCACTACCGACGCGCGTGGTGTGATATAGATTGTACCCCTACGTGTAACTTTAGCAACGTGCAGGAACACATACATTCTGCAAATGGGTGAGGCCTGACGCGTGTCTATTCATGGGCTTCACACTTCAGGTTAGTGGCATGCGATTTTCAAAGGCGCACCGCTAGCTCCTAAAGGACTAGGACGTTCGGTTTGGGCGCACACTGCTACACTTTCCGTTCCAAAATAGATAATCCAACTTTGTACTAATTTTTGAGATGGTGGGCATGATGGGTACACCTCAATGTCAACGTGTAGTTTGACCGCACGTTGCTAATAGATGTTCATCAGCGGCGTGCCTTACTTGGTGGAATGCTGGTGGTATTTTGGCAGGGCTAATAGCTCCTGTGCGACGTTTTTTATGTGAATTGGCTAGAGTGCGACGTTGTTCGAGCAAATGGCTGTGGTGTGACACATTTGAGCAGTTAAATAGCCCAGGGCCACAGGGGGTGTTAAATGTTAGGACATGTGGGTCCAACTTAATTGCTCCTCAAAACAGCTGACCGTGCCCTGCCGCCCGACCGTGCCGGGCCCGCCACTCTGCCCCCTCCCCCCCTTCTTCTCCGGTGGCGGCGGATCTTGCATTCTCAACGGCGGCGGCGGAGCCCTCGTTCTCAACGGCGGCGGAGCCTTCGTCCTCAAAAAATGGTGAATGAGAACACTAGTCCCCCTCCCGTTCCTCTCTCGGCCCCGTAGATCTCAGCTTCCCCGTTTCCTCTGTTTTCGCTTGTTGAATCGATAGGTTGTGAGGGGAGCCCGTGGGCATACTGAGATGGAGCCGCCAGATTCAACTTCGAATAGGTAATGCTCTTCTCTCTGATCCAATTTTGCATGCAATTAGGGCCTAGTCTGCTCTTTCTCACGGGCTCACACTGTCCGCCATCGACAGAGGGATGCTGCCGCCGGACCTTGAATTGACGGTCAATTTCTTTCCATCAAAGGTAAAATTAGTTGATGGTAGCATTCAGAACATTGAGAGAGACACAATTGTTAAATGGGAGGTTGAGTTTACAGAGATTGATCCACAAGTTCTACAGAACATGGGAGAGAAGGCAGTGAAGAAATGGGTGGAAAAAATTGGGGAGAAAGTTGTTTGGGGTCCAGAGCAAGAAGTATCACTGTTGTGGTTTGATGATTGGAAAGGAGAGTATGTGAGAATGGAAGATGGTGAACAGATTCTTGATGAAATCGATCGGCAAAACGGCTGGACAAGCAAACGAGCTAATTTTTTTGCTGAGCTGGTTGATCTGAATATTTTTTCGAAGGTTGGATATGTGCCATCACAATTGGCTGCGCAGATGGTAGATGATGAGTGGGCTACACAGAGGCCATTGATTCCCATGTGTACTGAACTTACAGTAATAGCCGAAGAGGGACAGGTGACTGGAACTGAAACTGAAACTGCAGCAACTGTTGATTGGAATGTAGTTGAATTAGATGAGCCTACTAATTTGGTCATTGCACCAATGCCTGACATTGAGATGGCCAAACTTTTTGGCATTCCAGTCGATGACAGAGATAAGCAGGAGAGGGGAGAATCTAGTTTGCCTGCTAATGTTGATGAAGATGTAGCTGGACAATTGATGAAACAAGCTGCAGATGAAGTAGATGATGCACATGATGATGAGCTGGTGCATGTGTATGACAAAGAAAACCCTGTCATTGAAGTAGGCAAGTTGTTTCCAAGCATGAATGAGTTTAGGATGTGTTTCAAGACTTATGCAGTGAAACATGAGTTTGATGCCAAGACTGTTTGGACTGATAGGAAGAAGTTTTATGCGAGGTGCAGAGGATTTGATGGTAGTGTCAAGCCTTGCAAGTGGTACATATCTGCTAGACTGCAACCTGATGGAAGTACTGTCAGGGTTAACCAAATCCCCAATCAACATACTTGTATTACAAGTTCACAGAGAGTATCAACCATGACATCACAACTTTGGGTTGCAGAAAAGATCACCCCAATTTTAGCCAAAACACCAAACACTACTGCCAAGAAACTCAAAGTAGACTTGGAAAAGATCATTAAACTGAAATATACCACAGTGTGGAAGGCAAAACAAAGGACAATGAAAAATTTATATGGTGATTGGGCAAATACATTTAGGATGCTTTACAACTTCAAAGCAGAGGTGGAAAAGAGGTCACCTGGTAGTGTTGTGGAGATAGATACAGAGGTATCAGCCAAAGGTGAAGTCAAGTTCTCCATGTTTTTTATGGCTTTGAAGCCTTGCATAGATGGCTTCAAAGCAGGGTGCCGTCCATATTTGAGCATAGACTCATCATTTTTGACAGGCAAGTGGAATGGTCAGTTGGCAGCATGCAATGCTCTAGATGGACACAACTGGATGTTTCCTATTGATGTTGGCTTGTTTCAGTCAGAAACCGAGGCTTCATGGACATGGTTCATGATCCAGTTGAAAAGATGCCTAGGGCCAGTGTCACCTTTGGCTATACACACAGATGCATGTAAGGGGCTTGAAAATTCAGTGAAAAATGTTTTCCCACATGCTGAGCAGAGGGAGTGCTTCGGTCATTTGTGGATGAATTTGATCAAAAAAATTAGAGGAGAAGAATTTGGGCGCATGTGGCCAGCAGCAAGATCTTACACTAGACAGACACACAAATATCATCTTGATAAGATAATGGCAGCATGTGATGAGTTTGGTCCATGGCTGAACACCTACCATTCTTTGTTATGGTACAGGTCAGCATTCAACACTGCCATCAAGTGTGACCACATCAACAACAATTTGGCAGAGAGTTTCAACAACAAGGTGAAGGAGTTAAAAGATTTGCCTGTGCATGACATGGTTGACCAAATCAGGATCATGCTCATGCGGTTGTGGGAATTGAGAAGAAGGATAGGTGATTGTCTGCAAGGTGATAAGCTTCCAGCAGTGGTACAACAGGTGGTCAATAGGAGCAGATGTCTTTCACATTTGTTTGTTGAAAAATCATCACCTTGGGGTGCTGAAGTTAGAGATAACAAAACTGGAAGGAGACATGTTGTTAACACTGAATTGCATGATTGCACTTGCCTCGAGTGGCAACACACTGGTAAACCATGATTTTTCTACACATCTATTCTACCTATATAGTGTAAATCTAAAGTCTCACTATTTATTGAATTAATTTTCTATTTTTTTCTTTTCTTTTTGAAAAAACAAGGTTTAATAGAAAATTATATATAAAACAAGTTTAAAACATGAAAATGAGAAAAGTAAGTTCAGATCTTTCTTAGTCAATCCAAAATGAAGTTTTGGTGAGGTTTTCACACTTTTCATTTTCAAAACTCCACCTACTCTCGGGTGCGCACTACTCTCTCCCTTGAACTCCATACTACATTGTTTGAGGAATGACAATTTTGTGAAGGATTTTTCGTAAAAATGTATGTAAACCATATTTATATTTTTTTTCTCGTTACTATACGACATAATAAGACTATGTGCGCAAGTTTTATGTTTTTTTGATTTTTTTGAATTAGTTATGCTCAACCCTAATCAGTCAAAATCTCTCAAAACCCCTCAAAACCCCTCTCAAAACCCCTCAAAACCCCGCACACTACCTGGTCGTCGATCGTTGTGCGTGGACGGTTGAGATCAGGCGGTAGGGTTAGCTACAGTGTGCATCGATCCACATGAGACGCGCTGATTGGTTGACGCGGTGGGGTTTGGATCAGCCTCGCTCGTTGGAGCATCATGACCGTTCATTTGAATCCAACGGCAAGAGTTGACGCGGTGCATGGACCAAGCCTACGCAGTGCCCTTTCCATCGTTGCATGCGTGCCCGTGCCTACCCGCAGCATGCATGCCCACCCGCAGGACCGCGCCCGTGCGTTGCATGCATGCCTCGACGTAGCCTGCTCCGCCACCCCTATCAACGCAGTAACCTGTCGCATGCCTACCATTAGAACCGATGCAGCATAGCATCAAAGCATGCACCCGACCACAGTGCAGCAGCCCGATGAAGACAACCAAAAAGCCAACGCTGCATGGCGTGGTGTGCACGCTGTGCATGGCGTGCTCCTCTTTGAGGACACAATACTGGCATGGGGTATCGATGTGGGTATCGATGCAGTTCAAATGGCGTGCTGCCCGTTACAAGATGGGCAAAAGAAGGCGTCCATTATTGTCACGTCTCCCATCGACCGAACCTTGCCCTCCAGCCAGGGCCCTAGCAAGATGAGCAAATTAATGGGCAACCGCATGCATGCACGAGCGGCACACGCAGAGAACCCGGGGAAGGCGTGTCCCCTTGACCCACGACGGCACAGACGCTGCGTCGTGAGCCCGTCCCCCTTGACCCGCGACCGGTGGCACGAAGCGTCGCAGTTCGCTTCCCACGGCCACGCCGTGTACACACTTTCATTGGGGCGCCACCAAACGCCGCCCGCCCATTAATTCTAGGGTTTCGACGGGTAAAACCACGTCGCACTTGGGCTATTTAAGCGGGCACTATCGTCCTCTCCCTCCTCATCCATCATACCCCATCCTCTGCCTCCTCTGCCCTTCTTCTTCCTTCTCCATCAAACCCGACCGAGCACTCGAGCCACCCCGCCACCATGCAGTACACCGCCCCCACCTACAGCTTCCCCCCAACCGTGCGGAAAGGCTCTACCCGGCGGAGTGTATGTAGAGAGAACCCTTAGGGTTTGGGCGATCTCGAGGTGGAGGGGCGCAAGGGAGTTAACGGAGTTCTTCCTTGCGGCCGGCTTCCGCCACCTCCCCCGCGGCTCTCCTCGGATGTACCATGTTGAGGAGGTCAACCACAACGGCGTTGTGGTTGGGCTCCTCGCCACGTTCACTAACCCTTTCGATGCTTTCCATCTCCTCGGGCGAGCGTATTGGGTTGGTTGTGAGTTCATAGCTTTCACCACCTACAATATCTTCACCGACTTCCAGAGCATCTTCCCCAACAACGGCGTTATGCACACGCTCCCGTACCCCATCAACAACGGGGAGGAGTGAAGGACGGCGCCCGGAGGAGCGAGGTGGCTTTGTTCCCCCGGAGGAGGAGGAGAAGAAGAGCCCCAAGAAGAACCCGCGTTTGGTGCCCCCCGATCTATGTAGCTTATCGTATTAGTTTTTTTGAAGTAGTAATCGTTATTGTATTAGTATTTTAAGTTGTAAGGCTATCATGGAGTTGTAAGGTTATCGTGGAACTATGGGTTGCTACTATATATATTATGTGTTTCGTGCTATTATTTGAAGATTGCTATGGGTTGTTCTTGCTTATTATTTGTGTATTGCTATGGGTTGCTACGAGCCCGGGTTGCTACACCTCAATCTCACCACACACACACCCTCTTCAAAATATTGGCCAAATCATGGACATGCAACTAGGAGCCCCATGCAAACCCACTATGGACATGCCACTAGGAAATGCAAACTAATTTACTTCATGCAACTCATTTAGTTCATGGAACCGTAGACATGCATAACCACAATTAACATTTGGTTTTATTGCATCAAAAAATGATCCATCACAAAATTTAGTGCAAGAAAAAGGCCAAAGTAAAAATAAGTAACATTTTTTTAGGGGTAAAAAAAATAAGTAACATTTTATTTGCCGGGTTAGAGGTGGGCTGGTGCCCTCGCTGGTGGGCTGGTGCCCCTCACGCTGGCGGGCTGGTCTCTATTTTGGGCATGGTTATTTTCTCAGGGCCCATTTTCTCACGGCCCAACATCTATTCGGCAGCCCAGTTTTGTTTTTTTACTAAAACTGAATTTGGGTGTGTACTCTGTTAATCAAGAACAAAAACAGAGGAAACAGAGCATGAACACTGAATAGGGCCCCTGAGAATATCAGTACAATAATTCAAGCAAGTTTTGCTTGACACGAATTCAAGTTCATCTAACAAATGATCCCTGGTTAACTCAAACTACTGGGCACCCCTGAAACTAGCTGACTAACTAACTGAAACTATAACAAATTCTAGCGATTGATGAACATCAAGTAAAATAAACCCATAGCAATGACACAGCCATAAAATGCTCCCGCCATCTTATTTGCTTGCTGCTTCAAATCGATCAGATGCTTTAGTTTCTTGCCGATTTTCTTCAATTCACACTTCAGTTATGCACTATGCATCATCGGATCGGCTCTGTCCGCCAAATTGGGGGCTTGTTCCATGGCAAGCCGCCCCCCAAAATTGAGCTCTTGGGTTGGGGTTGATCCCTCCAATTTCAACCTTTCAACATATTCATCGAGCCACTCAAAATGCCCACATTTCTTCAGAACCTGAAAACAGGGGGCCGGCGGCGCATGAATCCTAGATCCACCACCCAAATCCACCGCCCTAATTCGAGGGAAAAAGAAAGAAATCGGGAGAAATTAGACCATAGAATTGGTCAAGAACACAGATCTAACCTGCCCCGGCTGTGGCTTGCTCAAACATTTCACAAACTCGCGCCCACGGTTGCCATTTTCTTCCCTCACACAAGTCAAACGCTTCAGAGGCTCCATGCGCGGGCAATCCGGCATCTTGTCAACGGCAGGGACCATACTGCGCCCATGATTGGCGGGTGGTCAAGTCGAGCTAGACATCACTTTCGCGGGGCGCGCTTCGTTGCCGGAGCAGAGGAAGAAAAAGGTGGGAAAGGAAAGGGGCAGGGCAAGCAATGGAGGGGGGCTGGCTCGGGCTCGTGGCTGGCTCGGGTCGGGGCACGCTGATGAGCACGGGCATGCTTGTGTGGATAAGTTGTGGGTCCCACCCGCATGCGAGTAACTGGTGGGTCCCGCGTGTCATAACTCAAATCGCTAACCCCTCGTGTTTTTCATTTCACGGGTAAACAGAGCCATGTCGCATTGGAGCTATTTACACGCTCAAGTGTGTCGCATCACAGCCATTCAGTCGAAAAACGTCGCACTCAAGCAAATTCACATCAAAAACGTCGCACATGAGCTATTGGCCCATTTTGGCAAAATAGCGGCGGTGTACATCTAGTGCCGCACGCCGGTAGTAGCAAAATCTCATAAGGCCTCATTTGGTACGAAGGGATTGAGGGGATTTCCAGAGGATCAACCCCGCGGGACCCAAAAACCTCTGAAAACCCCGACGGTCCATTTGTTTCACGTGGTTTGCATAGCCCAATCCTTTTCATTCCCCTTCGATCCCCTTCTATCCACGCGTCTCCTAAGCCTCGAGGCCACACACAGGGAACAAGGTGGCAAAGCGACAATGCCGCCTCGCCACCACCGAGAGGAGGAGCCCCGCTGTCGGGGAGTGACGGGGACTAGGGTCTACGCCGCCGCGCCACCGTGCCCTCCCATTCTCCGCTCCGCAAGCAGAGGTGGGGACTATGGTTTACGCCGCTGCGCCACCGCCCCTCCCCTTCTATGCTCTCCTCTCCGCAAGCCCAGCCACCTTCGAGCCCCCCCTGCAGACGCCGAACTGCATCGCCGCCCCAGCCCTCCGCCGCAGAGCCCAAGCTTGGTTGTCCCCTAGCACTAGTAGAAAAGGGGGAAATGGTCCAGGCCGGGTCAGCCCATTAGTCCCGGTTCAGTCCAGAACAGGGACCAATGGTGGCATTGGACCGGGTTAGTGAGCCCCGGGGGCTGGCCGGGCCACGTGGGCCATTGGTCCCGGTTCGTCTGGACCTTTTGGTCCCGGTTGGTGGGACGAACCGGGACCAATGGGCCTCGCTCCTGGCCCACCACCATTGGTACCGGTTGGTGGCTTGAACCGGGACCAAAGGCTGCCCTTTAGTCCCGGTTCATGCCACCAACCGGGACCAATGAGGTGCCTATATATACCCCCTTGCATAAGAGCAGAGCACACTGCTCTATTTTTTCTGGCCGACGAGGGGGAGAGGGCTTGGTGGTGCTCTAGCACACCTCCTATGCACACAAGGTGTTCGATGGAATGCCCGAGCCACACTACTTAAGCTTTCTCCTCTCCAAGCTCCATTTTCCTCAATATTTGTCTAGGTTTAGCGGTCCGTCACGCCTGCCCCGCCTTCACCGCCGTCCGATCACCAAGCCGATCTCATCGCCGGCACCACCGTGGTGAGCCTCTTGGTCTTATCTTCTTTACGAAAGGAAAATATTCTTACTTGTATGTTTAGATAGATACTTGTATTATTTTCTTACTTTTATTATTGCATCTTATATAGTGCGATGGTTTTGGTATCCGCCCCCGTCGGCCCTCGTCGGTCTATGATTCAGATGTGGTATATATTATCTTTTCATAACTATTGGTTCATTTATTGTTTATGAAAATTATGCCAACCAACATGACATAGATTTTATTTATCTAGGAGGTTGTTGAACCGGAAATTCCAACCGACCCTATTGTCGAGAGGTTAAATTTAGTTGAAGAAGAAAACAATTTCTCGAAGGAAAAAATAAGAAAAATTGAGGAGGAGAAGATGATATTGGAGTTGCATGTTGCGGATGTCGTCGATGATCAAAAGATCAAGATGGATGCAATGCGCTTGATGATTAGAAAGATTAGAAAATATGACATTCATACTGAGGCTTGGTATCATTATGCCGTTGGATCAGTTGTTACCTTGGTTGCGATTATGATCGCATTTGTTTTCGCATTGAAATGTTTTACATAGTTTTAATGTATGGTTTAATTAATTTAGATGCTCTGCAGAGCTTTACGTTGTTAGATGAGAACTATGTATGTACTTTGGTTTTAATGTGATGATGAACTTCTATTAATTTGGTCACTTAATTATCTATTCATGATGTTCTGTAATGATTTTTGACACACTTAATTATATATAATGCACACAGATGAACCGGCAATGGATGTACAGTGACAGACACACCTCCGAGTACATTAAGGGCGTGCATGATTTTCTCGAAGTGGCTGAGGCAAACAAGCAGAATGGTTTTATGTGTTGTCCATGCCCTATATGTGGGAATACGAAGTCTTACTCTGACCGAAAAATCCTTCACACCCACCTGCTTTACAAGGGTTTCATGCCACACTATAATGTTTGGACGAGGCACGGAGAAATAGGGGTTATGATGGAAGACGGCGAAGAAGAAGAGTACGATGACAACAATGTGCCCCCTGAATAGGGTGAAGCTACTGAAAATCAAGAGGAACCAGACGATGTGCACGATGATGCTGCAACGGGCGAAGCTGCTAAAGATAAAGAGGAACCAGACGATGTGCCCGATGATGATGATCTCCGCCGGGTCATTGTCGATGCAAGGACGCAATGCGAAAGTCAAAAGGAGAAGCTGAAGTTCGATCGCATGTTAGAGGATCACAAAAAAGGGTTGTACCCCAATTGCGAAGATGGCAACACAAAGCTCGGTACCGTACTGGAATTGCTGCAGTGGAAGACAGAGAATGTTGTGCCAGACAAAGGATTTGAGAAGCTACTGAAAATATTAAAGAATAAGCTTCCAAAGGATAATGAATTACCCGACAGTACATACGCAGCAAAGAAGGCCGTATGCCCTCTAGGATTGGAGGTGCAGAAGATACATGCATGCCCTAATGACTGCATCCTCTACCGCGGTGCGTACAAGGATCTGAACGCATGCCCGGTATGCGGTGCATTACGGTATAAGATCAGACGAGATGACCTTGGTGATGTTGCGGCAAGCCCCCAAGGAAGAGGGTTCCTGCGAAGGTGATGTGGTATGGTCCTATAATACCACAGTTGAAACATTTGTTCAGAAATGGAGAGCATGCCAAGTTGATGCGATGGCACAGTGAGGACCGTAAGAAAGACGGGAAGTTGAGAGCACCCGCTGACGGGTCGCAGTGGAGAAAAATCGAGAGAAAGTACTGGGATGAGTTTGCAAGTGACCCAATGAACGTATGGTTTGGTTTAAGCACGAATGGCATTAATCCTTTCGGGGAGCAGAGCAGCAATCACAGCACCTGGCCCGTGACTCTATGTATGTATAACCTTCCTCCTTGGATGTGCATGAAGCGGAAGTTCATTATGATCCCAGTTCTCATCCAAGGCCCTAAGCAAGGCCCTAAGCAACCCGGCAACGACATTGATGTGTACCTAAGGCCATTAGTTGAAGCACTTTTACAGCTGAGCACAAACAGGAGGAATTTGACCTAAAGGCGTTGCTGTTCGTGACCATCAACGATTGGCCCGCTCTCAGTAACCTTTCAGGACAGACAAACAAGGGATACCACACATGCATGCACTGTTTACTTGACACCGAAAGTATATTCCAGGGAAGTTGCAGGAAGAATGTGTACCTGGGCCATCGTCGATTTCTTCCGACCAACCATCAATGTCGAAAGAAAGGCAAGCATTTCAAAGGCGAGGCAGATCACCGGAAGAAGCCCGCCATGCGTACCGGTGATCACGTACTTGCTATGGTCAATGATTTACACGTATCTTTAGAAAGGGTCCCGGCGGACTAGCTGTTCCGAGTGACGCTGGGGAACACGCATCCATGTGGAAGAAGAAATCTATATTTTGGGACCTACCCTACTGAAAAGACCTAGAGGTCCGCTCTTCGATCAACGTGATGCGCGTGACGAAGAACCTTTGCGTGAACCTGCTAGGCTTCTTGGGCGTGTATGGGATGACAAAAGATACACCTGAGGCACGGGAGGACCTGCAACGTTTGCACGAAAAGGACGGCATGCCTCCGAAGCAGTATGAAGGTCCTGCCAGCTACGCTCTTACCAAAGAAGAGAAGGAAATATTCTTTGAATGCCTGCTTAGTATGAAGGTCCCGACTGGCTTCTCGTCGAATATAAAGGGAATAATAAATATGGCCGAGAAAAAGTTTCAAAACCTAAAATCTCATGAATGCCATGTGATTATGACGCAACTGCTTCCGGTTGCATTGAGGGGGCTTCTATCGGAAAACGTCCGATTAGCCATTGTGAAGCTATGTGCATTCCTCAATGCAATCTCTCAAAAGGTGATTGATCCAGAAATCGTACCAAGGTTAAGGAGTGATGTGGCGCAATGTCTTGTCAGTTTTGAGCTGGTGTTCCCACCATCCTTCTTCACTATCATGACGCACGTCCGAGTTTATCTAGTCGACGAGATTGCCATTCTGGGGCCCGTATTTATACACAATATGTTCCCCTTTGAGAGGTTCATGAGAGTCCTAAAGAAATATGTCTGTAACCGTGCTACACCAGAAGGAAGCATCTCCATGGGCCATCAAATAGAGGATGTCATCGGGTTTTGTGTTGACTTCATTCATGGCCTTAAGAAGATAGGTCTCCCTAAATCGCGGTATGAGGGGAGACTGACTGGAAAAGGCATGCTTGGAAGGGAATCAATAATATGCAGGGACGGATATTCTTGGTCTCAAGCACACTGCACAGTTCTACAGAACTCTACCTTGGTGACCCCTTATGTCGATGAACACAAGAACAGTCTGCGCTCCAAACATCCGGAGCAGTGCGACGACTGGATTACATGTGAACACATCAGGACTTTCAGCAGTTGGTTGGAAACACATCTCAGAGGTGACAACACTGTTTGTGATGAGTTGTACTTGTTGTCCAGGGGAACATCTTCGACTGTTACGATTTGGAAAGGATACGAGATAAATGGGAATACATGTTACACGATTGACCAAGATCAAAAGAGCACCAACCAAAACAGCGGTGTCCGCTTTGATGCAGCCACCGAGAGGGGAAAGGACACATATTATGGTTACATAGTGGACATATGGGACCTTGACTACGGACATGATTTTAAGTTCCCTTTGTTTAAGTGCAAATGGGTCAATCTGTCAGGAGGCGGGGTACAGGTAGACCTACAGTACGGAATGACAACAGTGGATCCGAAAAATTTTGGGTACACCGACGAACCGTTCGTCCTAGCCAATAATGTGGCACAGGTTATCTATGTGAAGGACATGTCTACCAGACCAAGAAAAAGAAATGATAAGGAAGCGAATACATCATACGATGAGCCAAAACGCCACATAGTTCTTTCAGGAAAAAGGGACATTGTGGGAGTGGAGGGCAAGACAGACATGTCTGAAGATTATGAAAAGTTTCATGAAATTCCTCCCTTCAAAGTCAAGGCTGACCCCAGCATCCTGATAAACGATGAAGATTATCCATGGTTACAGACATAAGAGAGGACACTTCTCTCTATTAATTAGCTAGCTAACACAATATATGAAACACCTAAATTAACCCCCAAAACCGCCAACCCCCCCTCAAAAAAAAAACCCCAGGCACTGAAATGTTGACGCTGGATGCCTTTTGGTCCCGGTTGGTGCCACCAACCGGGACCAAAGGCCCTCCTGTCTGGGCTCGGCGCACTGGCCACGTGGAGGCTCATCTGTCCCGGTTCGTGTTAGAACCGGGACTAAAGGGGGGAGGCATTAGTAACGACCCTTTAGTCCCGGTTCAAGAACCGGGACAAAAGACCCTCACCAACCGGGATAAATGCCCTGTTTTCTACTAGTGTAGGTAAGAGTTGCATTTTATTTTCTATGGATGTACTTGTGCTGCTTTATTCCACTAGATTTTCGGCTATTCCCTGAATCCCATGCATTGTTAATCCAGGCCGGGCTCTCTTTATCTATCGGTCAATTGACTTCATCTATGATGATCTGATCTCTAGCTAGTCGATTATGTAGACTTTTGATTTCAGTCCAGTCCGATCAGACTAATCCGCTGCTATATATAATGCTACCTTCTGTATTTACTTAATCAATTCCAGGACGGTTGTGGCTATCTTGATTGGCTTAATTAATCTGGGTATCTAATCTGTGGGACAACCGAACCGAATCGCATCATGCATTGGTGTGAGTTAAGTACTAGCATAACGCCTAGTGAATTCTTTTAGCTTTTGAACCGAACTGAATCGCATCATAAAAGGAAACATAGAGAAATTTAAGTACAATTACAGTTTAGTTTCATGCTGCAATTGACGATTGAGTTCCATCAATTGATTGCACGCTGATCCCGAAAATTTAAGATGTTTATTGAATAAGCTTAATCACATTTGTTATTTTATAAAATTTACTGTACAACGACTGTTCTACGGGGTGAGGGTTAAAAAAAAGCTTAATCACAGGATCTGTAAACTACAACGACTCATCCAGAAGTATGCATCATGCAGTTTCATTACTAGTCGATGAGGTGGGACTAGTAATGTTGCTCTGCATATTATCGATTGGCTCATGGAACTGCAACATACAATTTCTGAGCAATGCTATGATTTTAATACTTAATTTTCTTGTTTGATGCCATTTGCTCCGTTCCTAGAAATAGGATAGCAGTCAAGAATAACTTATGATGATGTTGGCACCCATCCCCTGTTTTTTTGTTTGTAAATCATACTCTGATTGCTTACCAATATTCTGATCCAGTTGTGCTGATAGAGTCTGTAAGGACGGATGAACTAGTACACTGTACACCTCATGCTGGTTATCTGGCAGCACCGATCACCTGTGTGTTTGTTTGTGAATCCTGTTCTGCGTTGCATTAGCTTACTAGTACGCTGGTAATCTTGGGAGCATCATGCATACTAGTACTTGTAGTTCATTACTATCTTTTCATCTAGCTAGCTAGCTAACTTGGTCCATTTCCGTTGAACTGAATCTATGTACTCGACCTTGCTAACTTGTTCTCCCTCCATGGCCTTGCAGCCTCTTCGACGCTCCGCCACCATCAACCTTCTCCACGCCTCGCAGTCATCATCCTCCTTCACGCCTGTTGAATATATGGTTTGTGCATGTATATTGTATAGCCTGGCCCACCTTCTAGTCTTTGTATAGTTGAGGTTGTGGCCCACTTTGTAATCCATATATACGTGCGCTTTGCACCGATCAACACATCGTGAAGCATTGCCAAATCAATCGTTTCCAACATGGTATCATACCTACGATCCTAACCCTAACCCGTGCCGCCGCCGCCGCCGCGATCTCATCGCCGCCGCCACCACCGCCGCCGCCGCCACCTCCGGCCACAACCTCCACCGCCGCCGCCGCCCTGGTCTGCCGCCCGCCTGCGCTTCCGCCCGCCCAAGGCCGCCCCAAGCCGCGCCGCTCTCATCCCTGCCGCTCTGCCGCCCACGCCACAAGACCACCCTCTAGGCTATGGCCTCCCGGTTCCACCGTAGCACCCGCAGCCGCCGCGACCTACCCGCTCAATGTCCCGATCCCGTCGTCATCCGCGACCTCAACATCCTCGCCGGGTTCCCGCTGCCCTCGACCACCTCACCTCCACGCATTATGCCTGGAAGACGATTTCTTCCTCGTGTTCCGTGAGTACAATCTCCGGGATCACATCGATGGCTCCGTGGACTCCCGCTTCATGGAGGACGATGAGGAGTGGACGCCATCGATGCCACTCTCATCCGCTGGTTCTACACCACCATATCGAAGGACCTCTTCCACACGGTGGTCTCCGCCGACGATGACGCTCACGCCGTTTGGACCAAGCTCAACGGCCTCTTCACCGACAACGCGCTCCAACGCAAGGTCTTCTTGCACGGCAAGTTTTTTGGGTACCAGCAGCTTGAGTCGTCTGTTGACGACTATTGCATGCGCCTCAAGAAGCTTGTTGACGAGCTCCGTGACCTCGGCCAGAAGGTCTCTGATGAGCTTCTCCTCAGCACCCTCATCGCTGGCATGAACGATGACTTCGGGAACGCCGCCTCCAACATCCCCCTCATCACCAACCCGACCTTCCCCAAGATCGTCGCGTACCTGAAGCTGGAGGAGCGGTGGACGCGGATGTCGCGCACCCGGGCCACTCACACGGCCCTCACCGTCGGTACCCGTGGCGGTGCGCCGCCTACCGCCCCGGCCCCACCGCCGCAGCCCGCCGGGCCCTTCCAGCGCAGCCGCCGCCGGTTTCCCTACCCGGCGCGCCACAGGCCCTCCGCCTCACGAGCAGCGGCAGCGCCGGTGGGAGTCGCGCCGAGGTGGCGCAAGCAGCAGCAGCCGCAGCAGCCGGCTGCCCACGGCGGGCGCCCGCCAGCCGCCGCACCAGCTACCGCCGCGCGCCGGCAGGCGGCGCGGTAAACCCTTGACGGGGCTGTGCACGCGATTTCATGCCTATACCGCGTGCCCCCGTCCCGGGCTCCTTTGGCGCCCGCCGGGGCCCTCATCAGGCCCTGTACGCGGCCCCTCAGGTGTACCAGCCCGCGCCGCTCTATGGCCCCTCGGGCTATGGGTATGTGGCGCCACCGCCTCAGCCGGCGCCGTCCACCCCGGCCCTCCAGTTGGCGCCTTGGAATCCCGCGCTCCTAGCGGCTCTCCACACCGCCCCCACGCCGCGGCAGTACACTGGCGGTGGCGACTGGTATATGGACACCGGAGCCACAGCTCACATGGCCGCCAACCCCGGTAACCTTCTTGCCGCTCACCCCGTTCACACCGCTGCTCGCATTACCGTGGGTGACGGTTCTTCCATGCCCATTACTCATGTCGGCCATGCTGCTTTTCCTTCTAACTCCATGCCATTATATCTTTCTAATGTGCTTGTTTCTCCTGACATCATTAAAAATATTGTTTCCGTTCGTTCTCTTACACGTGAAAATCCTGTTACCGTTGAATTTGACATGTTTGGCTTTTCTGTCAAGGATGCCCGTACCCGGATGGTGCTCCACCGATGTGACAGCCCCGACGAGCTCTACCTTGTCCATTCACCTACCTCCTCCATTGCTGCACCCATGGCGCTTTCCGCCGGAGTGGACCTTTGGCACGCTCGTCTCGGTCATCCCAACACCGCCACCCTTCGTCATATTCTTCGGAGTTTTTCATTCACGTGTAATAAGATCGACGATCACACTTGTCATGCTTGTCGCCTCGGCAAACATGTTCGTCTTCCTTTTAGCAATTCCTCGCATGTCGCATCATACCCGTTTGAGTTAATTCATAGTGATGTCTGGACCTCTCCTGTTGCACGTAACACGGGCTATCTTTATTACCTTGTTATACTTGATGATTTTTCGCACAATGTGTGGACCTTCCCGTTGCGGCGAAAGTCGGACTCTGCAGCCACTCTCACTGCCTTCTACTCCTATGTCTCTATGCAGTTTGGACGTCCTGTTCATGTGTTGCAAACAGACAACGGGAAGGAGTTCGATAACCTTGCGACCCGCAACCTTCTCGCCACACACGGCACGATCTTTCGTCTCACTTGCCCGTACACTTGGCAACAAACGGTCAAGATCGAGCGTGTGCCAGACTCTCAATGACTGCGTTCGCACCCTACTCTTTCACGCCAACGTGCCCGCACATTTTTGGCCCGACGCGCTTGCCACCGCATCACAACTCATTAACATTCGTCCTTGTCGCACTCGCGAGAATTTTGCACCTCATCACCTTTTGTTTGGCACACCACCCTCCTATGCTGAGCTCCGCATCTTCGGTTGCCTGTGCTACCCCAGCATCGCTTCCACTGCTCCTCATAAGCTCGCACCTCGGTCTGTGGCCTGCATCTTTCTCGGCTATCCTCCTAACACCAAAGGCTACCGCTGCTATGATCCTATCTCTCATCGGGTGATCACTTCACGACACGCCACTTTTGACGAGATGGTTTTTCCGCTCCAGCAGGTACCTTCGGATGTTGCGGCCGGTGATGGCCGCCGTGCCTCTCTTGGGCAGCCCCGGCTTTGAGGGTGCCCCAGCGCCACGGGTCGGGTCTCTCCCGCTTAGCTGCCCTAGGGGCGACCTCCTCGACGCCCGCGACGCCCCGGCGTCCCCGACCTCGACCTGCGGTGGCCTCATCCGCCGCCACGCCGGCTTGCTCGCCCGCCACCGCCTGGCGGCCCGCCTCTGGCAGCCTCGTCACGGCGGCCTCGCCAAGGGCGGTCACATCAGAGGCGGGCTCTTCTTCGTCCTCGCCCACCTCCTCCGACCCGCTGCCCGCTTCGATGACTCGCTCGGCTGGCACCTTCGCCCGAGCACGCGATACCCCAACGATGAGTATCTTCTCGCTGCTTCCGCCTCTGAGCCGTCTCCTCTCCCATCGTCAGCTCAAGCCGCCTTCGATCCTCATTGGCTCGCTGCGATGCAGGAAGAATTGGCGCCCAGCGAACCGCACTGGCAGCTCGTCCCTCGGCCCCCCCGTGCCAACATCATCACGGGCAAGTGGGTCTTTCGGCACAGGACTCGTCCGGATGGCACTCTCGAGCGCAATAAAGCTCGCTGGGTGGTTCGGGGTTTTCGGCAACGCGCGGGCGTGGACTTCACCGACACATTTGCCCCGGTTGTTAAACCGGGCACGATCCGCGCCGTGCTCCAGCTAGCCGTGTCCCGAGCATGGCATGTGCATCAGTTGGACGTGTCCAACGCCTTCTTGCACGGCCACCTGGCTGAGCAGGTGTTCAGTGAGCAGCCCACCGGCTTCGTCGACGCCACGCATCCAGATCATGTGTGCTTGCTCTCCCGTTCACTCTACGGGTTAAAGCAGGCACCTTGAGCCTGGTACAGCGCGTCGCCGCCTTCCTGCAGACGCTCGGATTTACATCGACTCGCTCTGATGCGTCCCTCTTCGTGTTTCATCACGGAGTTGACACGGCCTACTTGCTGCTGTACGTCGACGACATCATTCTGATGGCATTTACTGTCATGCTCCTCCAGTGGCTTACAACTCGTCTTCGTGATGAGTTTGCCCTGAAGGATTTGGGTCCTCTGCATTATTTCCTTGGCATTGAGGTGGTTCGACGGCCAGATGGGTTCTTCCTGCATCAGCAGCGCTATGCCCATGAGCTTCTCGACCGAGCTGACATGCTTAACTGTAAGCCCGCTCCAATGCCAGTCGACACCAAGGCCAAGGTCTCCGCTTTGGAGGGTTCGACTGCCTTTGATGCGGCCTTCTACCACTCCATTGTGGGCGCCCTGCAGTACCTGACCCTGATGCGCCCCGACTTGCAGTATGCCATTCAGCAGGTCTGTCTTCACATGCATGCTCCGCGCGACTCTCACTGGACTCTGGTGAAGCGTATCCTCCGATACATACGCGACACCCAGTCCTTGGGACTTACGTTGATGGACTCCGCCTCCACCGACCTCGTCGCCTACTCTGATGCAGACTGGGCTGGCTGCCCGGACACACGGCGCTCCACCTCGGGGTACTGTGTCTACCTTGGGCTGTCCCTAATCTCTTGGTCTTCCAAGCGACAGCCCACCGTCTCCCGCTCGAGTGCCGAGGCTGAGTATCGAGCAGCGGCTAACGCCGTTGCTGAATGCTCTTGGCTCCGTCAGCTGCTCCAGGAGTTGCTTTGTGATGTTCACAAGGCTACGCTCATCTACTGCGACAACGTCTCCGCCTTTACCTCTCCGCCAACCCGGTCCATCATCGTCGAACGAAGCATATTGAGCTCGACATACACTTCGTTTGTGAGCAGGTGGCTCTTGGGCGCATCCGGGTCCTCCACGTCCCGACGGCGCAGCAGTTCGCCGACGTCATGACGAAAGGACTGCCTACTTCCGTTTTCGAGGAGTTCAGGTCTAGTCTTTGCGTCTCCGGCGATGCTTCGACTGCGGGGTGTTGAATATATGGTTTGTGCATGTATATTGTATAGCGTGGCCCACCTCCTAGTCTTTGTATAGTTGAGGTTGTGGCCCACTTTGTACTCCATATATACGTGCGCTTTGCACCGATCAATACATCGTGAAGCATTGCCAAAATAATCGTTTCCAACAATGCCTACCGAAGAGCTGGTATTTTCCCCGGTAAGATGTAACTTTTTTTTTCATGTTTTCGCCATCAGAAATCATTTGAGAATTAGTTTTGTTGTGATTACTTGCAGTAGCAAACTAAATCTGTGTAGTAATTTAGTCTTGGCAGCAAGATATGTATGGACCATTTTAGAAACAATTGATGAATTTTGGAAACAAAGATCTCAGACCTTGCTAACTTGTTCTTTATAGCACGAATGCTATTTATAAGAACTTGGTCCATTTTCGTTGAACTGAATTATGTAATGGACCTTGCTAATTTGTTCTTATCAGAGACCCGCTGCTTGGATTCTTGCTGGGGTGGACGAGTTGCCTCTATCTTGGGAGACAGTTGCCACGTCTAACTTCTGGTAAACAAAAGCTGCTTAGCCTCATGGCCTTGTTTCTTTACTGAAGTAGTATATCGTACTTCTTAGCTCTTGAAGTCAAGTAAAATAGTAAATGTAGTTCTACCTTTGGGCATATTGCATCTAGATCGATGTTTCCAACTTGTAGATATGTGTGTGCTGCTGATTTTTAGTTCATTATATTTTGGAAGTTGGAACTCTTTGTACAGTTTCCAACTTGTAGATGTGTGTGCTGATGATGTTGCTTTTGGCTTTTTTATGTGGACTCAAGATCGATGTTTTGATGCTGAGTTATTACGAGCATTTGCTGCTTCCCAGGCTGGAGTTAGATGGTAACAAAGGAATTAAAGAGCTCCATTGCCAACGGCAACATGAAATGCAGCTACCGAAATACAAACATGGCTACCACCCTATGTTAAACTTTGGTTGTAACAGAATATTGTGAGGAATGTTGTTCTTGTACCAGAATAATCTAGGAGCAAGTTATAATCTGGGAGTACAAAATATTGTGAGGACCTGCTGTTCTTGTAAAAGAACATGGTTAGAGTTGTTAAACTTGCAAAGATTGGATTTAACTGCACTATTCCCATCTGTCTATTATCAAACCCCATCTACCAAACAAGTTTTTATGGAAGGGGATTGAAAACTTGGGGATGTGAGGGGAATTGAGGGGATTGGGTGGAAGGAAGGGATTAACCAAATCCTCCTGAATTCCCGTCTCCCAAAACATCTCAAATCCCCTTGTACCAAATGAGGCCTAAGTGGTTTCAGCACTAGTGTTATATTTATGGACGGGAGGAGTAACTTGCAACTCTGCAGTCTGCAGTCTGCAGGAATGCAGTGTTGAATGATGAAAATCGCATATGTAGACACCTATCTTTCTGACTAAATCTTTGGTATGATATCTGAGTAGTATTGGACTAGTGGTCAATGCAACGTCTGTTTCTTATGATTTAATTTCAGTGGGACTAATGATTAATAAATGAGGCATATAATTAGATTAATCAGTGAACCATTAATCGATAGATTAAATAGGAACTTGCCAACATATATCTTGTTTTTTATGTATCATACCATACTCTCATGTCCTTAGCTATGTAATATATCAAAGTATGCTACTTGTTGATCAGACTCTAACTACAGGGGAGCGAGACGGGGATGGGAGGGGATACATGGCATAATTTTGGGCTTTGTTTGCCCACGAGTTAATGGGTCAGTAGCGATTAATTGGCCTAATGACCGACTGACGGTCTGGCAGGCCAATTAATCGGCCTCACAAGTAAACACAATGAATAAGTGCTATTCGATTTCCCTACCCTACGAGCAGCAATTAATTGGCCCGTTAACTGATTAATCGGACGAATTCTTGAACAGTGGTTAACATAAATACATACACCCAACTCAACTTTAATATGCACATAAGTAACAAAGTAGAGTACCATTGAATTCGCCTCTCTGAATCTTGAACAAAGTTAGTATCCCATAACTCTTCTACTCTAGTTGCACATTCGGCAGTTCAGTGCCTGCTTCATTGATTAGTAAAATGCACATGTCTGTTCATTCATGCTCTGGAACTGAAACCAATCCAAAGTCTGTTCATTCATTGAGTGTTCCAAATGCAATTGATCCACGGTCTCAACATTTTGTCAAGCATTGGCTGCACAACTCAATTTGTTGGGTGGCCTCGGATACTGCCTCTGCTCTTCTTCAGAGAAACGGACATGAAATGTTGCCCCTTTTTGTTGTGTACAGGTAGAGGCTGAAAAAGAAATTGGAAGCCCACATCTATACTCTAATACATTAGGTTCATAACTACTTTTTTTAGGGACAGTTCGGTAACTAATTTATTAGTAGTAATAACATGCACCGTGTTCTGAAGCTGAAAACTAGCACCAACGTTTTTTTTTCTTGTGGCGTTTGGATGACACTATAGTTACATGCTAGCCAAAGCCAGCAATAGGTAGTCTCACCACCAGGGGAAAGCTTATACACAAAATGTTACCAGTAGCGCCTGTTAAAAGAAAGCACTACTGCTACTTACCTGTAGCACGTGCACGTGGACCGCGCTAGAGATACGGGTGGATACGGGTGTAGCAGTAGCGCTTCTTCTATGGAGAGTGTTGTCGGTGTCAAAACCGGCGGATCTCGTGTAGGGGGTCCTGAACTGTGCGTCTAAGGCTAATGGTAACAGGAGGCTGGGGACACGATGTTTACCCAGGTTCGGGCCCTCTCGATGGAGGTAATACCCTACCTCCTGCTTGATTCATCTTGATGATATGAGTATTACAAGAGTTGATCTACCACGAGATCGTAGTGGCTAAACCCTAGAAGCTAGCCTATGATTATGATTGTTGTTGTCCTACAGACTAAACCCTCCGGTTTATATAGACATCGGAGGAGGCTAGGGTTACACAGAGTCGGTTACAGAGAAGGAGATCTACATATCTGAATCGCCAAGCTTGCCTTCCACGCAAAGGAGAGTCCCGTCCGGACACGGGATGAAGTCTTCAATCTTGTATCTTCATAGTCCAACAGTCCGGCCAAAGTATATAGTCCGGCTGTCTAAATACCCCCTAATCCAGGACTCCCTCAGTAGGCCCTGAACCAGGCTTCAATGACGATGAGTCCGGCGTGCAGATTGTCTTCGGCATTGCAAGGCGGGTTCCTCCTCCGAATACTCCATAGAATATTTTGAACACGAAGGTCGTGTCCGGCTCTGCAAAACAAATTTCACATACCACCGTAGAGAGAACAATATTCCACAAATCTAATCTGCTGACAACTTTCCGTAGCATGACGTCACGCCATGGCCCGGTCATTATTCGAACCATTTCTCACAGCTGCTACACATATTGCGAGGCGGTTTCCTTGGCACGTCTTGTCGAAGCAGAGATCGTGTCCCCTTATTGCGGGATTCTCATCAATACGGGCGTGGGTAACCCAACCGCACCATCAACCATGGCTCTTGAGGAATAAGCGACTTTAACGGGCAAGAGGGAAGGCACACAGTTCCTACCGCCTTTATAAAGAGATAAGGATTCCCCCTTTTCACCCACGCCTTCTTCCTCCTTTGCTCATTCATTCTCGCACTCTCGAGCTCCAACGCCCAAGTTCTCACCTTCTCCGTAGAGCCATTCCAGACATGTCTGGAGCGGGAGGCAAGTAGATGGCCTCCTCCGTCACGGAGGAGGACATTACGCAGCTTCGGGAGGCCGGATACTTAGCCGCAGACATCGTGCACCGGCTCCCGGACAAAGGGCAGATCATCCCCACCCCGGAACCACAAGAGAGGGTTGTATTTCTCCCCCACTTCGTCTGTGAACTGGGATTTCCCCTCCACCCGTTTGTCCATGGGCTCATGTTTTACTATGGGCTAGATTCATGACTTGATCTGGCCCCAAATTTTGTCCTCAACATCTTGGCGTTCATCGTCGTGTGCGAGGCCTTCCTCCGCATCAAGCCCCACTTCGGCATGTGGCTAAAGATCTTCAACGTGAAGCCGAAGATAGTGGGTGGCCAGCAAGCGGAGTGCGGAGGTGCCATGGTGGGCAAAATGCCCAACGTTACCTGGCTCGAAGGCTCCTACGTGGAGTCCGTGAAGGGGTGGTAGTCGGGGTGGTTCTACATAACCGAGCCGCGCGACGCCAACTGGGCGGCAGCCCCCGAATTTCGATCCAGCATCCCCATGCGGCTCTCCTCCTGGGAAAAGAAGGGTTTAGCCTGGGGTGCACCTGCAGAGCTGACCGCACTCCAGAACTGTATCAAGAATATGATAGGCACGAAGATCAAGCTTCTCAACGTGGTCTAGGTCATGCTCCTCCGCCGGATCCTCCCGTGTCAAAGACGGGCATTCAATATGTGGGAGTTCGATTCGGCCAAACACCAGACGCTGCGAGAGCTCTTCGACACGACGCACAAAGACGTATGGAAGGTGCTGTTCAAGGCCGCCGAAGTACCTCCTCCCCTCGCCGAGGACCGTGGACTCAGCGCAAAGCGCCCCGCCAATCCGGTAAACCTTCTATATTTCAAGATGGGCCTTCCCCAGTATGTTCGTGAGGGGAGTCTAAGCCACTTTGCCGATTTAACAGGACTATGTGGCGACAGCGGAGCGGATCGACTGTCCGGCTCCGCTACCTGAAGATCCAGCACCCATTCTCCTGACGGAGATGCTGGTTCCGGCGCCTTACAAGGTGCCGGAGAAGAAGGCCAAGAAGAAGGCCACGGGGACCAGGAAGGGTCTCCGGCGCAATGCCCAATCGGACACATCATCCGAAGACGCCGAGGCACCCTCCTCCAACGAAGAATAGGATGAGGAAGAGGAAATTCCTCCCCCGGCCAAGGAGGATAAGAAAAGGAAGGCCGCCCCATATGGGGAGGCCGAAGGGTCCAAGAAGGGAAGGACCCTTCCTTCGGACCAATCCACAACAGCCGCCTACAGTGACGAGGAGTAGTTGCCCAGGGACAAGCCCCGAGCGAAGTCGTAAGTATCCGGATACTTTAACGCTTCCGGTATGTTTCGCTTTATTGCTTCTTATCATGTTAAACATGATCGTGCAGTCCGTCCAAATCCCACATCGACGTATCCTCCTCGGATGGGTCTTTGAGTCAGTCGGGGATGAATAGCTATTCGCTCCCGATGGCCACCTACCCCGGCCCGCGGACGACACTGAGGTGTTGTCCCAGAGGATACCGGAGTAGGAGGAGATGATTCTGGAGACGCCCCAAGGCGAAATCCCAGACGCTAGGATCATGGGGGAAAAGACCTCCATGAGTCTTAACGACGGGGGCCGCGGCAATTCCGGCTCCTGGCCGGATATTGCACCGGAACCTCGAACGTTTCTAGATTCAGGTAGGCAGCTGATACGTCTCCGTCGTATCTATAATTTTTGATTGTTCCATGCCAATATTCTTCAACTTTCATATACTTTTGGCAACTTTTTATACTATTTTTGGGACTAACATATTAATCCAGTGCCCAGTGCCAGTTCATGTCTGTTGCATGTTTTTTGTTTCGCAGAAACCCAATATCAAACAGAGTCCATACAGGATAAAACGGACGGAGATTTTTTTTGCAATATTTATGATTTTTGGGAAGTAAAATCAACGCGAAACAGTGTGCGGGGTGGCCACGAGATAGGGGGCCGCGCCCCAGGGAGGCAGGCGCGCCCTGGCCTCTCGTGGGCCACCCGTAAGGCAGTTGATACCCTTCTTTTTCCGCAAGAAAGCTAAGTTTATGAGAAAAATCTGGGCGAAAGATTCACCCCAATCGGAGTTAGGGATCTCCAGATATAGAGGAAACAGTGAAGGGGAAGAATGAGAGAACGCAGAAACAGAGAGATAGATCCAATCTCGGAGGGGCTCTCGCCCCTCCCGAGCCATGGGAGCCAAGGACCAGAGGGGAAACCCTTCTCCCATCTAGGGAGGAGGTCAAGGAAGAAGAAGAAGAAGGGGGCCTCTCTCCCCCTTGCTTCCGGTGGCGCCGGAGCACTGCCGGGGGCCATCATCATCACCGCGATCTTCACCAACACCGCCGTCATCTTCACCAATATCTCCATCACCTTCCCCCCTCTATATCCAGCGGTCCACTCTCCCGCAACACGATGTACCCTCTACTTGAACATGGTGCTTTATGCTTCATATTATTTTCCAATGATGTGTTGCCATCCTATGATGTATGAGTAGTTTTTCGTTGTCCTACTGGTGATTGATGAATTGCTATGATTGGTTTGAGTTGCATGTTTTATTATTTGTGTTGTCCTATGGTGCCCTCCATGTCACGCAAGCGTGAGGGATTCCCGCCGTAGGGTGTTGCAATGCGTTCATGATTCGCTTATAGTGGGTTGCGTGAGTGACTGAAACACAAACTCGAGTAACTAGATTGTTGCATATGGGATAAAAGGGACTTGATACTTTAATGCTATGGTTGGGTTTTACCTTAATGAATCTTTAGTAGTTGTGGATGCTTGCTAGAGTTCCAATCATAAGTGCATATGATCCAAGAAGAGAAAGTATGTTAGCTTATGCCTCTCCCTCAAATAGAATTGCAATAGTGATTACCGGTCTAGTAACATAGTCAATTGCTTAGGGACAATTTCACAACTCCTACCACCATTTTTCCACACTCGCTATATTTACTTTAGTTGCATCTTTATTTAAACAGCCCCTAGTTTATATTTACATGCTCTTTATTATCTTGCAACCCTATCCTATCACACCTAGAAAGTACTTCTAATTTCATACTTGTTCTAGGTAAATCGAACGTCAAGCGTGCGTAGAGTTGTATCGGTGGTCGATAGAACTTGAGGGAATATTTATTCTACCTTTAGCTCCTCGTTGGGTTCGACACTCTTACTTATCGAAAACTGTTGCGATCCCCTACACTTGTGGGTTATAAGCAGCCCCTCGCTAAGGAGGGTGAGCCGCCTGTTATGATGACCTCTGTCCAACCAGCGGCATCAGACACATTGCTGGAAGCGCTTCACGGAACCGTAGTCTTATGAGTACGGTGATTGAGAAGGTTCGGTCCGCCAAAAGCGGATTGACCGAAGCCTGCGCTAGCCTCCTAATAGGCTTTGAGGTAAGTAATCACATTGTGAGAAAATATCATAGCATAGATAGTAGCCCCTGATGCTCTGTTTGGTGTTCGGAAATAAAGGCCGAACAGAGGATCAAAAACATCAGCAGGAGTTTAATCATATTATGTGTATGTGAATAAGCAGGCATCACTGCTGGCTGCTGCCGCCCGCAATGCGGAGGTCTCCGGACTGAAGCGGGAACTAGGGCGGGCCGAGGAAGAGCTCGGCCTCGTGAAGAGGCAGCTCGAGGAGAACAAAGGTAAGTGATACCCCGTTCGTGTATTATATGGAGGAAAATCTATGGTGCTAATAGAAGCATCATGAATTTTAATAGGGGCCACAACCGAAGTGGCGGCCCTTAAGAAAGCGTTGTCCGAGGCCGAAGACAAGGCGGCCAAGGAGCGCACCGAGCGTGAGAAGCAAGAGGCTCAGGTAAATGAGGTCCAGCAAGAGCTCCAGGATTTCATCAAGAAACACGAGTCCTTGGAGCGTGACTCCAAGGCGCAAGAGTCCGAGCTTGCGAAGGCCCTCTAGAGCGCGCAAGACGCCAAGGCCGAAGCCCAGAAGGCCCTCCAGGAGATCCAGGCGGCCAAGAAGATAGCGGCGGGTAAGGCTTTCATTATGCAAAGCAAGCATGTGAAGGAGACTTTCCTTTTACTTACCCGAATACGGAGCTCTCCAGGAGCGTTCGCGGATCTGTCGCGCAGCATATCGGATGCCGCAGATTTCTACCGTGCGGAGGAAGGGAGCTCGACGAAGAAGTTGTTCTGGTCCCAGTATATTGGAGCCGAACATCCGATGTCCTTGAGTGACCAGCTGAAGCAACTGGTCGAACTGCACAAGGCGGCCGAACTGGCCATGAAGGACCTGATAGTCCGGTTATGGCCTGGCGAGCCCCTGCCCGGTAGCTACTTCAACCTTATAAAGCGGATGGTAAATGCCTGACCGCGGCTTGAAGTCATTAAGTGGTCCGTCTGCATTGAAGGTGCACGCAGGGCCTTTGCCCGTTCGAAAGTGCACTGGGCTAAGATAGACGCTGAGACGCTGCTGACGGAGGGGCCACCGAAGGACAAGGAGCATCGTCACCCCGAGAAGTATTATGAGGGTGTCCTGAATGGTGCCCGCCTTGTGGCGGATGAATGTGCTAAAGATGTAATATTTGAATAAATGTACTCATGTCATCCTATAATATGAAAAACGAGTTCATGTGCGCTATCGAACGCATGTTGATTTAAAATATTACCTTCTGTATGGCCGTTTATAAAAATCTGAGAGTTGGCCAGTCGTCGGCTTCCGCCCCCATGTAGCTAGTACCGGGGTGTTCGGGATAAATCTAAACACTCTTAATCCAAATCTTTGGTCCTTTAAGGAGGTGTTTAGCGCAGCGAACAAGGCAATCCGACTATACAGTTTTATCACTCTCACTTAGCCATAGAGGTCTACAATTTTAAATTTTGGCGAAGCCCCTAGTATTCAGAAGGCCGAACTTGGGGTGCTATACACGCCTAAATCGGACAAGGCCAATTCCTCGCCCGAAGCGGAAAAAATCTTTAAGGATTTGAGACCTCTCGAATAGCGACCAACTCTCGCCGCATCATGACAGTCAGTTTTCGTCTTTCTCTACTGAGGTGCTCGTCCGGGAGAACCGGGACACAATCGCAGTAGTTCTCCTTGCGCTACCTTAGCCGATATAGCGGAACGTAAGGTACCAAAACATAGGAGCCGGGCAAACCCAACTATTGACCCAAGACATGGTTCGGAGCTGATGCATATAATGCTATAAGTTTGGGGTGCCGCACTGTCGAAAGTGTTCGGATGCAATTTAAAATAAGCAATCAAGAAAAAGGATGAAGAAAATGTAATGATAAGCTGACGCTGTATATTTTTTTCATAGTTATTCAAATGATACGTCAGAGCGTATGTATACAAGTGGTGCAATAAGCAAAATAGGACTATTTAACATGTCCTAACCAAGGGTAAGCTGCGTGTGGGTATATAAAATAGGTATAACGATCGCTATCAAATACCACGTGGGTATCCCCTTATATATCAAAGCTTCTTACCTCCTTGGTTTGTCCCTCCCGTTATGAGTCCGATAATCCGGCTATCTGAAAGGGCTTCCAGAAAATTGGATCCTGAAAGAAAGAAAATAATGAAGGAATATGGGTCCTGGGGCGGTTGAGCCGCATTGTGGACCGCGTCATAGCCGTGCCTCCGCCTGTGTCCATGGTATTTTTAGTGTGTAATTATGTACACGCGGCACAAATTTTGCCACTTAACTGGGACTAGGACGGAGGCCCAATTGCTAGTCGAGCTCTGGACGTGCTAGATGATCCTTCTATGGGGTACTCCGGACTCGCTTGACGGTGTTCGGGTTCTTCATCACCGAATTGGATGTTTGCCTAAGAAGGATGCTTTGTACTTCTGCCACGAGGGCCGCAGTGTGCTCCTCCGTACGGAGCGAGCGCTCTGTGTTTCCATTGACTGTTATAACCCCGCGGGGTCCTGGCATCTTGAGCTTGAGGTATGCGTAGTGCGGCACCGCATTGAATCGAGCGAATGCGGTTCGTCCTAGTAGTGCGTGATAACCACTATGCAAGGGGACGATATCGAAGATTAACTCCTCGCTTCGGAAGTTGTCCGGAGATCCGAAGACTACTTCCAATGTAATTGAGCCCGTACAACATGCCTCTACACCTGGTATTACACCTTTAAAGGTGGTTTTGGTGGGTTTGATCCTTGAGGGATCGATGCCCATTTTGCGCACTGTATCCTGATAAAGCAGGTTCAGGCTGCTGCCACCGTCCATAAGGACTCGTGTGAGGTGGAATCCGTCAATGATTGGGTCAAGGACCAATGCGGCCGAACCGCCATGACGGATACTGGTAGGATGGTCCCTGCGATCGAAAGTGATCGGGCAAGAAGACCATGGGTTGAACTTTGGGGCGACTGGCTCCATCGCATAGACGTCCCGTAGTGCACTTTCGTTTCCTTTTGGGAATATGGGTTGCGTATATCATATTCACCGTTTTCACTTGGGGAGGTAATTTCTTATGCCCTCCTGTGTTCGGCTACCGGAGCTCCTCGTCGTCATCGCTATGCAGCCCCTTTTCCTTGTATTCGGCATTCAACTTGCCGGTCCGTTAAACACCCAACATTCTGTGTTGGTGTGGTTGGCTGGTTTATCGAGGGTGCCGTGAATTTGACATGAGGCTAAACCCTAGAAGCTAGCCTATGATTATGATTGTTGTTGTCCTACGGACTAAACCCTCCAGTTTATATAGACACTGGAGGGGGCTACGGTTACACAGAGTCGGTTACAGAGAAGGAGATCTACATATCCGAATCGCCAAGCTTGCCTTCCACGCAAGGGAGAGTCCCATCCGGACACGGAACGAAGTCTTCAATCTTGTATCTTCATAGTCCAACAGTTCGGCCAAAGTATAAAGTCCGGTTGTTCGAATACCCCATAATCCAGGACTCCCTCAAGTGCTACTACTAAAATTCCCACTACTAAGCTGGTAGGCCACGAGTAGTAGTAGGGATCTTCGCCAAACCGCGCTACCGCTAAGATTATTACAGCAATGCATTTTCCTGGGAAAGCGCTACTGCTAATGAAAATAAAATAAAATGAATAACAAATAGCAAAGTAAATGAAAATGAAAGAAATAGAAAAAAGAGAAAGAAAAAAAAGAAAATGTAAAGAAAAATAAAAATAAAGGAGAAAGGCATAGCAATAGCGCCTATTCAGAATAGGTGATATAGATAATATAGCAGCAACGCGTTTTTAAACCCCGCTATAGAAAGGGAAAAGGAAAAAGGGAAAAAAAGAAAAAGGAAAATATATAGCTATAGCAGCAGCGCATTGTGGAAAAAGCCCTATAGCTAACTTAGCTATAGCGCATTTTTCCTTCCAGCGCTACTGCTACGTTTGACTTAACTCCCGCATGGTTTCCCTCCTCCCCCCTTCCCCCCGTCCACCACTTCTCCCCCAAATCGCATGCCCCACTTTGCCGCCGTCTCCCCATTTTGCTGTCGCCCCACTTCGCCGCCGTCTCCTGCCGACGTCGACGCCCGAGCCACTCAGAACGGGCGCTGCCGACGCCACCGAGCCGCCTCAACGCCATCGAGCCAAGACGACCATCATCGCCACCAGAGCCGCCCTCGCCGCCACTGAGGGAGTTCTGGATTAGGGCGTCCTTGAGTGTCTGGTCTATCCGATATGGGCTGGACTGATGGGCCGTTAAGATAAAGTAGAAGATTATCCTACGTGTCCGGGTAGGACTCCTATATGTGTGGACAGCAAGATTTGTGTCCGGATGTACTATTTCCTTCCCTTGTAAATACAACCCTAGGCCCCTCCCGTGTATATATAAACCGGAGGGTTTAGTCCGTAGAAGCTATCAGAATAATCATAGGCTAGATAACTAGGGTTTAGCCATTACGCTCTCAAGGTATATCAACTCTTTTAACCCCTATACTCATCGAATACAATCAAGCGGGACGTAGGGTTTTACCTCCTTTAAGATGGTCCAAACCTTGGTAAACATCGTGTCCTCATTGTCCCTTGTTAGCATTGATCCTTAGACTCACAGCTTGGGCCCCCCTACCCGAGATTTGCTACTGCTACGTTTGACTTAAACCCCGCGCGGTTTCCCACCTCCCCCTTCACCCTGCGGCCACCACTTCTCCCCAAATCTCTCGCCCCACTTCGCCGCCGTCTCCTGCCGACGTCGACGCCCCTGGAGCCACCAGAGCCGCGCGCCATCGACGCCACCGGAGCCATACGGCCTCATCAATGCCACAAGAGCCGACCTCGCTGCCACTGAGGGAGTTCTGGATTAGGGCGTCGTCAGGTGTCCGGTCTATCCGATATGGGTCGGACTGATGGGCCGTGAAGATAAAGCAGAAGATTATCCCACGTGTCTGGGTAGGACTCCTATAAGCGTGTATCCGGATGTACTATTTCCTTCCCTTGTAAATACAACCCTAGGCCCCTCCGGTGTATATATAAACTGGTGGGTTTAGTCCGTAGAAGCTATTGGAATAATCATAGGCTAGATAGCTAGGGTTTAGCCATTACGATCTCGAGGTAGATCAACTCTTGTAACCCATATACTCATCGAATACAATCAATCAGGACGTAGGGTTTTACCTCCTTTAAGATGGCCCGAACCTGGGTAAACAGCGTGTCCTCATTGTCCCTTGTTAGCATTGATCCTTAGACTCACAGCTTGGGCCCCCTACCCGAGATTTTCTCCTGCTATGTTTGACTTAAACCCCGCTGTTTCCTCCCCCCGCCACCACTTCTCCCCAAATCCCTCGCCCCACTTCACCACCATCTCCCCACATCGCCGTATCCCCACATTGCCATCGCCACACTTTGCCGCCATCTCCTGCCGACGTCGACGCCTCGAGCCACAGAGCAGCGCCGCCGACGCCACTGAGCCCCCCTCCCCCAACGCCACCGGGAGCCGCACGGCCTCATCAACGCCACCAGAGCCGCCCTCGCCGCCACTGAGGGAGTTATGGATTAGGGCGTCCTCGGGTGTCCGGTCTATCCGATATGGGCCGGACTTATGGGCCGTGAAGATAAAGCAGAAGATTATCCCACGTGTCCGGGTAGGACTCCTATATGTGTGGACGGCAAGATTTGTGTCCGGATGTACTATTTCCTTCCCTTGTAAATACAACCCTAGGCCCTCCGGTGTATATATAAACCAGAGGGTTTAGTCCGTAGAAGCTATCAGAATAATCGTAGGCTAGATAGCTAGGGTTTAGCCATTACAATCTCGAGGTAGATCAACTCTTGTAATCCCTATACTCATCGAATACAATCAAGTAGGACGTAGGGTTTTACCTCCTTTAAGATGGCCCGAACCTGGGTAAACATCGTGTCCTCATTGTCCCTTGTTAGCATTGATCCTTAGACTCATAGCTTGGGCCCCCCTACCCGAGATTTTTTAGAGAAAAGGCATACGCCCGACTTTATAAATAAAGCCATAAGGCAGGTAGCAGCAACATCACAGATAAGTATCAAACACCCCCAAGCCCCAACGATGGGCAGAACGACAGAAGAGAAAGTCAAGAACAAGGCACCCTCGCCAGTACACGACACGCAGGCCGGAAGAGAAATATTCAGCTACGACTAAAGCACCCTGCCCAAAAGAAGCCCTTCAGTATCCTGCGCTTGTCTGCATAATAGAGACGCCGTCACCCGGATTTTGGAGATCAGCATAGAAAGCGCCTCTTGGTCCTCGTCCTTAGTCAATGATTTCCACTGCTGCAGGAGAGCACACGATTGAAATAAGCAGTCAGTAGGTTTAGCCGAAAACACGTGCTCGATAGTAAATTTGTTCCTAGTTGTCGACAGGGACCAGCATAAAGCTCCCAAGCCCACCCAAGAGATGCGCCTAGAGACGCCAGCAAGGTTGTATGCCAAGTTCCGCAACACAGCAAAGGAGGAAGGGGCCCAAGAGACACGTAGCCAGTTCCGCACGCAATTCCAAATGAGCTTAGCCAGGTGACAACGGAAAAAACTATGTTCCGTGTCTTCCACATCACTGCAAAGGGCACAAAACTGGGAGCCCAGACCACTGCTCTTACGAATTTGATCAGCCGAGGGCAACCGTCGACGGAAAGCTTGCCACAAGAAGATTTTAATCTTAGGGCGAATACGAGCCTTCCAAATCTGGGAGAAACGTTTAGTGGGCATGCCCCCAACGAGCTTAGAGTAAAGAGATTTAATAGAAAAGCGTCCAGAGGCAGACAGCGGCCAGAGCACCGTGTCCCTGACCGTTGAGAGCGTAGGGAAGAGGGCAGTAAGACGTTGCCAATCTTTGAACTCTACAGGCGACAGGGAGCGGCGGAAGACCAGATTCCACCCCTGGGAAGCTAACTTTGCAATAGAAATATTAGGATCCGAGCAATAAGAGAAAAGAGTAGGGAAGGTCACCGAGAGAGGTGAGTCTCCACACCACCAGTCTAACCAAAACCTAATCCAGGAGCCATCCCCAACAACAAACTTAATGAAAGATTGAAAAACATGTCTAACTTTGACCAAAGACTTCCAAAACTGCGAACCGCCACATGGCAAAGCAAACATCGGGCTAGAGGACGGAAAATATTTAGCTTTCAGGATGGACAGCCACAGGGGCTGGTCCTCAGCACTCATAATCTTCCACCACCACTTAATCATCAAGCATTGGTTCATGATGGAAGAATTAAGAATCCCTAACCCCCCAAGGTTTTTGGGCCTACACATCAACTTCCATTTAACAAAGCGGTATTTGCCGCGATTGTCCGCTGCATTCCAGTAGAACGCCCCATGGTGTTTATCAAAACCAGCATGAGTCCCAGCCGACAAGAGATAGAAGCCCATCAAGAACATGGGGAGGGAGGAAAGACATGCATTAATTAGAGCTACTTTACTCGCATTCGTGTTATATCTACCCCGCCAGGGAAGGACCCTGTTGCCCACCTTTGTGACCACCGGAGCAAAATCTTTAGCATGAAGCACATCCGGGGAAATTGGAAGACCCAAGTATTTGAACGGAAAGGAGCCCAGCTTACAATTGAGAAGGTGTGCCACTCGCACGACTTACAATTGAGAAGGTGTGCCACTCGTCCACACCAGTAACAACCACTTCACTTTTGGCAAAGTTAATCTTAAGCCTACTGCTACGTTTGAATTAAACCCCGACGGTTTCCTCCTCCTCCCCGCCGCCACCACTTCTCCTCAAATCCCTCGCCCCACTTCGCCGTCGCCCCAGTTCGTCGCCGTCTCCTGCCGACGTCGACGCCTCCGGAGCCACCAGAGCCGTGCGCCGTCGACGCTACCGGAGCCGCGCGGCTGTTCGATGAGATTTTGTGCAATGTTGCATAAAACAATTTTCTTTTTCTAATGAGTTTTTGATGCAGGATATATATGCAAAGGCAAGGTACTAGTAATGGAAAGACCAAATGCTATTGCATGGCACATGCACTTCAAAAAAAGAGGGTGTTGCATGCACGTGACAAGCTTTGTGTTGTGGACTTGGTATTTATACATTATGCGTACGTATTCGGGTGTCTTGGCCGGCCGGCAAGCGCGCATATACATACCGGAATACCCAATGTATTTAGCTAACCGCATGCATATATGTACTACGATCCTTTTGTTTGCTATTTGATTTGACACATACATGAGACATGCACATACTGGCATCGGATGTGAATTATATGTGAACACGTTCAGCCTGGCTAAAGGATGATGTATCTGGCAAGGAAGTATTAGGATGCGTACTTATGATCGGCAAGCCAGCAAACAAAATATGGAAACAAGTGCAAGAAGGTATATATTAGAGTTGTTTCCTTTTCGTACGAGTGTATGCGTCAAGAAAAGAAATAAAAAAGGAATGAAGAGAAACCAGACGAGAGATTGGATCAATGCAGAACCGGCAGGAGATCGTGCGCCCCAAGTTGCCATCCATCTAGCGCCTAACCCCGGTCCTATATAAAGCCAGCCAAGACCTGAGAGAACAAACAGAGGAGAGATTAAGCACGGGAGGAGGAGACGCGCCTGCGGCGGCGGCGTCCAGAGAACCCAGGGAGCACTCGGGAGATATGGCCCTGGAAGATATGCATGCAATTACATACACGTGCAACAGGAAGCACGCCATCTGGTACGTAGAATTTGTTTTGTTTGCAGGTTTCACGGCGGCACGCACCAGATCGCATCAAGACGACGAGGCTACTTCCACACTTCACCAAAACGCTGAAGACGACAGCGTAACGCTTGTTAGCAGCAAGCCATGCTCGTGATGGTGGCGACCGGTGTGAGTGCACGGTCGAGTCCATGGCGCGTCTGTGCGCGTGTGCGTTTGGTTAGTTGTTAGACTAGTGTAGCGGCATGCACGAGTTTGTTGCTCGGGCATGGACCAAGTAGGCTGCATGTGAGCTGGAGGCCGTGCGAGTTGGAGCGGAGCCTCCGAGCTTGTGTGTAGACGGGAGAGATCCAGAGTTGCCGTGATGTAGCCATTGGAAAGAGAAAGAAGATTAGGGCGTGCGTGCGCCCACGGCGGCATTCGTGCGCCGGCCGGAAAAATCCTACAACACCGGTCCTGCTGCCGGTGCAGCCCATTGGACTCCTTCGTAGTAGCCGGCTATAGAGACAATGTCGCCACCCCTCTACATCATCAAGCCAATGTTTACTTCGTTATGCTGGAGCCGGAGGGAGGAGGCGTAGCGCTTGTTGGGGACGAGCACCGTCTTCTTTGTTATGCTGGACTCGGAGGGCGGAGGCGTGACGCTTGTTGGCGACGACCATCGTCTACTTCGTTATGCTGGACCCGGAGGGCGGAGGCGTGACGCTTGTTGGGGACGACCGTTGTCTACCTCACCAAGACGGAGTGTGCCGAATGACGGAGGCGTGGAGATCGCGAGGATGCCGCTGCCGTGCCGCAGCGGATGGCAACACGGAGCTCGCTAGGAAGATGTCCATCGTCTTCTTCACCAAGCCGGCGCTATGGAGGCAGAAGACGCGGCGTGGCTGTAGCGTCGAGAACACAGGAAGGCCGCGCCCATGGCGGTTGCACGCTCGCCGGACGACGGCAGTGCCTCTGCGTGAGTGTGGACTTCCTGAATCCATGGACATATGAACCCGTTTTAAAAAATGCATTTCAAAATGTTAAAAAAGGTTCAAAACAAAATTCCATGCATACATCTATGCAACATGTGTGTGTGGCAAAAAGTTTTGTGAAAAATCTCTTCTTATTTTGCCCCTGTGAAAAAGAAACAATTTAGTGCTCCTAAATAGCGTTCCACGACATATTTTTTTGTGCATAGAATGTGAAGATGTATGTGTGATTTTTTTTCAGAATTTTTTCGCAATAAGAAATGGGATTTCCGAAGTGAGTTCAGATGACCATGGGTTTATCATGTACTTTCTGTCCCTGTGCATGCTTTTTATCCAATTTTCAGTCCGTCTAAGTGATCAAATATGAACAAACTCCAAAAAAAAGTTAGATGCAAGCATCAGGGAGCAACCATATGCTTTGATATGTTTATGTTTAAATCACAATCAGATTCTCAGACTAACCATTGGAATATTAGACAAATTCGTGATTCATTCCAGTAAATGATACATGACTAAAATAGTAAGTAGCACGCAAAGCTCTAGCATACTAGCTGATTGAAACAACAACATCGCACACGCAATAGCTATATTAATTGGGGACAAGATCAGATCACCATGCATGTATTGATCTGGTGAAGAGCGGCCTGATCAGACATTGGTGACGACGGCACCGAGCAATGGCTGATCTTGATGGAAGAGGATCCGTGACAACAAGATTGAGCAGTCGAGCGAAGCACTTCCCGAAAGAAAGGTGTTGCAAGCTGTTGGGGCTGAATCTCTCAACCCCTCTTCTTCCTCTAGATGTTGTCTCTCACAAACAGTGGAGACACAAGATATTTGGTGACGAGCTGTTTCACACAGCCTAACGTCTTTTCTTCTCTGTATATTTCACTGAAGTACAACTCGATGAATGCATGGACATATAACAAAGCTGACCCTGCAACTAACTCTATACTCACGCCACTAACTCCACGTCCTATTCTAGTGGATGCATGCACACATACGACTAACTCACATAGCCACGGCTGCTCTTGCGATCCAGATGACTCGGACGTGCACACGCTAGCTAGCTTCTACTCCCTCCGTTCCTAAATATTTGTCTTTCTAGAGATTTTAAATGGTCACCACGTACGGATGTATATAGACATATTTTAGAGTGTAGATTCACTTATTTTGTTCCGTATGTAGTCACCATTTAAAACCTTTAGAAAGACAAATATTTAGGAACGGGGGAGTACTACCGATTGACTCGGCTAACTATTGTGCAAGCCGTTGGCTTCAGACTTGCACGCATCACCATTTCACATGGCAGCTTGGACTCTCTCCCTGCATGCTGGCCTAACTGAAACCATGAGCCTGTACGCATCACACCCACACTACTACATGCAAGACTGAAATAAACATGCAGATACATAAAAACATCAAGATTATATCTAACACAAGCATCCGGGAGCAACCATATGCTCTGCTCTACTCTGCTTATCACAAATGCAAATCAGATCCAACTTCATTTCTACTACTCAACCAACTTGTTGAAACCCATATCAAATTCATCAGCAAGAGACATATCAAATTCCTCCACACTGCATAATAATTAGTACAAATAGTACTACAACAAACGTATAAACCAGTTACTAACAGTACGTCCGTCACTTCTTCCAAGCAAGTTAGCATATCAAATTACTTCCATCATGATTCTACTAGCTGCGCGTACACAAGTGTCAAAGGCTGGTGCTGGCAGTGTTTATGCATTTTAGTATTTTAAGCACAACAATGAGTGTTATGTGTTCCAATTTTCATACACTAACTTTTTTAGTGTATATTTAGGCCTTTTTGATCAAAATAATTGAAAATTCCTAAATTTTAAGGAATAATTCAAACATGAGTTTTTTTAAATGTAAACACGGTCCACACACAATGAAACTTGGCAAGGTGACATTATATGACCACTTGAAGTTGTGGTTATAATTTTTGAAAGTCTTCCACAAAAGTTTTCATATAGGTTTCTCATAAATGAAGGGTTGTCTAGGGGAGATTTGAAGTTTCGCAGGGCCGAAGCATGATCTAGTTTGAGAGAGAGATCGTATAGCTAGTGTTGTCATTTATTTGACTACAAAAGTTTGTATACATTTGGTTAACTGGTATGGGGATTTTCTGCTCCGTTTTCTTTAGTGCACATGTGTTTTTCATGACAATAATTTAAAAATTCAAACAAGAACAACCCTTTATAATTGGTGTTTGTATTTTACACAAGTTACTAGCACATATGCCCGTGCATTGCAATCGAAGAAAATATAGTCTGCATTTGAAGTTAGTGAATATTATATGTGCAAGCAAAACCCTGTGTGCACGTGAAAAAGGAACATTTAACTTCTCGGTTTTGCCGCTTGTGAAGTAATCAATCCGTTATTTTTTCATTCATTGGTAGAGGACATTTAGGAGTTTTGTTACGTCATCGTATGCGAGAGACGGGCCATTAATTATTTAATCTACTTTTCCTTTCAATCGAGGGGATTTTAAGGTACGAAGTTTCTGAATATTATAGCAAACATGAACCATTTTTTAACTTCTGAACAGTTTTTTTTTCAAAATTACATACACTTTTTGAAAAACGCGAACAAAATTTGAAACGTGAACATCTTTTAAAATTCAAAAACATTTTTTGGAAACACAATTTTTTTTAATAAAACATGAACATTATTTGAATTTGTGAACATTTTTTAAAATGGGAACATGTGTTGAAATTTCATAAGATTTTAGAAATTTTGTATATTTAATACATGAATATTATTTTGGATTATGACAAATTCACTAAAACAAGAAAGTTGTTAGAATTTGGAGTAGTTTTTTTAATTTCATCTTATTTTAGAAATCTCAAACAATTTTAATAAATAATATTTTTTGAAAAATGGGAAACTGTTTTTCAAATTATGAATATTTTCAAAATTGCAACAAAATTTTGGAATTCTGAAGTTTTAAAATTTGTTTTTAATTCTGAATGCTTTTGACAATTTTGAACTTATGAAACAAATTCTAAAAGAAAAATAAATAAGGAAGGGAAAAAAGAGAGAGGGAAAGGAGATTAAAATCTATCTATCTATCTATCTATCTATCTATCTATCTATTATATACTTAAGACAAGAGTCAAACAAGGCATTACGTTGATCCACATATGTTTAAAGAGAGATGCATGTTCCGACCGTGAAAAAAAACGACTTGCTCCAGCATAGACTGGTCAGACACCTATATGATGAGTTGGACACGGGATCAATCATGCGTGCGTAGCAAGGCTTCCAGCTTCCCGATTTAATAAGGCAAGGCCCGTGACCGGATGCGGCCTGCAATTTGGCCGGCGCACCGACGCGGAGGCTGCTTCCACGAAATCAGTCAAGGGGCGAACACGAACGATCAACTGATCAGTCAAGGGGCTGGCTTATACTAGAGCGGAGGCATCTGATGCATGCATGTTTGACATTATTATTTTTTAATTCTGTTTGGCTAACTATTCAAATGAACTGCAACAGAATTTGAGTACAGTATAATTGGGGTATCAACCGCTGGAATCAAAGAAATGAAGTTTTACAGATCGGAAAATTTCCTTCTATGACGAAAAAAGGTAGGTGGTTATATTAATCTCATATAAGAAGTTATTATTGTTTCTTACGACAGCAACTAAGAATTGAGTAAAATCTGAGCAAAGAAACTCACCAATCATTAGATTAACCATATTTATCTTCTTTCAATTTCTTCAATCATGATTAAGTAATACCCGACTATTTATTAGACGGAATCATGGTTCATATAGTTTGAAGAATTTTGTTTTGATAAGTGAAAGGGCACATACTGTAGATGGTTGGGCTCAATATTGGCCCAACCATTAAAATCCTCTTCCTAATCTCTCACGTCAATGAGAGTTAAGGGCTTTTAAAATACTGACATTAGTCAAATGAAAAGTCAAGAAAGCATGCCATAAAATTCTCATGCCAAACAAACAGATCTATTTACATGGGTAATGCATTAAAAATTTATGTTACACCCCAAGCAACTCAACATGGCTGAAATCCATTCTAGAAGCCAACACTCATATGACAAGATATGCTGGCATCCAGAGGACCATTCATATTCCATACATGAGCAAAGTGCACATGCATATATTCATACATAGAACTTGCCAGTCAGATTGGCATACATAGACAACAATCTATAAACATGTGTGCCTATGCCTAATCTACTTCAACGGAGAAAACACAAACCGTAACCATGTCTTCATCCCATCCTCTTGCGTACCTCTATACTTCCTCAAATAAAATTGTAAATCATAAAAACATCTTACAAATTGAGCTAATGAATACATGCCCATTTTTGTATTGAGTGATATGTTTCTAATTAAAAATAGTAAGAGCGGAGATCTCGAAAACAAATATCAGGATTGAATGAATATTTCTTTTGCTCCCTGTCTAAATGGTGCTCAAATTTTGAAAAGCAGTATGAAAAATCAGATTTTTCGAGGTTTAGAAAAATCTAAAAAATATACATGTACATATTTGCAAATTTTTATGATGAAATATATTTGAATTAAGCTAAAAATTAAGCACTTTTATAGTACGCATGTGCTAATTGATTTGTTTGTGTAGGTCACACTAAGAACATATCTCATCACAATTTTTGTATAAATACGCCAAAAGCAATTTCTGGGATGTCCAATGCAACCATTAAGAGTGTCAAAACGATGCATGGATTAGAGAGAAGTTCAACATCCCCATGAATGAAGGACTACATATGCACCGAACGAAATATTTTTCAATGAGAGTATGAAAACCTACATAGAAGGTGAGATGTTTGAACGCGAAGAACAAAAGGAGGCGCGGATTTTAAAAACGAAAAATGGGGTGTATAATATATGCCAATAATAATTTTCACTTAGAGACTTACAAGGGTGGTCAAACAACTTGCACAATTAGAGCAAGATGAACAATCGTTGAAAAAACAACCCAGAATAATTTCATGGAATAAACAGAAGATGCCGCTGCAATGGAGCCAGTAATAAAGTAAGCCGGGAATGCGACCATGTGTAGGTAGGCAAATATTCTCTATTACTACATTGGAACGAGATAGAGTAATGTTCCTTGAAGATGTATAGATTGATGTTTTATATTTTATATGACATACCAATGCTAATCCAACAAAAAGATTTTCACTGACTGTTGGGCAAAATCAATATGGTTTGGACTGAGAGCAAAATGTGATTAGGAATTTGCATGTATTTGAGGATAATGAGAATGTCGTTTCCAAAATGGAAGTTCATATTGCTGCTAATGTAAGGATGAGTTAATATGTAAATGGTTGATTGTTGGATAAATAAAACGATAGGCCATACTAAATTTAATTGTGGTGCAAGCAAGTCTATCAGAAAGTGAGCCAAATATGTCAAGTTAATTTGCGTAGAATAATATGTCCCAGTTAAAATAAGTGGTATGACGAGCGAGTGGGAAATAACTTATTCAAAAAGATATGAGAAAAATACACAGAATAACATTGTATGTTTTAGATTGGCCAAGCCAAAAAGGTATCATAGTGAGGTTGGCATGCACAAAATCCTCTAAAGCTTGAGAGAGCCGTTGGAGAAATTTGAATTTAAGACATGCCATTAACATTAAGTTATTTAGTCAATAGTTCAAATAAATAAAACATTTACAAAAAGCTATAGATGAAATGACAAATAAAAATGCATGAGGAGAAAAGGAAGAACCATGAAGAACAGGCAAAAGTTTCTGCATACTATTTTTGGAGTAAAATATTTTTAACGGTGTACTATTCTACAACTTCAGAATATGAAAACATGAAAAAACACAAACCTGCCGGCTTAGCAAACCTAGCCGCGCAAATGCGCGGGTGACCCAGCTAGTTTGAATTAAAACAAAGAAAAATGGGCTAGCCCATTGTTGGTTGTGCTATTCGAAGCACCAACTATTTGTCGCCATGTGCGAGAAATAGAATGCTGGCTTTGCTGGGCCATAGCGCACGACCCACGTACAAAATTCTGAAAAATCATTTTTTCTAGTAGACGAACGCATAAGAATTTAGTACCACCTCGGATAGAAAACAAATTTATTTCCATGGTGAATGGATGAAAAAATTGATGAAACGCACCTTGATTTATTAGTAGGTAAAGATATAGAAGATAGGGAAATGAGACTAAAATAAGAATTTTATAAAAAAGAAACAAAGAAATATGGGCCGCCGATTATTGGTTATCCTGTGCGAAGCACCAACTATTTGTCGCCCAGTGCGGAAAATAGAATATTCCCGGCTACGTGGGGAGAAAAATAAGTTTGCTGGCTTTACTGGGCCACAACGCGTGGCCCACTTACAAAATTCTGGAAAACCCTTTTTTTTCTAAAAGACGAACGCATGAGAATGTAAGTATCACCTCGGATAGAAAACAAATTCTTTTCCGTCATGAAGGATGAAAAAATTGATTGAAACACACCTTGTTTTATTAGTAGGGGTATAAAGGTATAGATAGATATGGACATGCTAGCACTGCGTGTGGAGACATATAGACACTACCCCTACGTGCAACTTTAGCAACGTGCGGGAACATGTACATGCTGCAAATGAATGGGGCCTGGCGCGTGTCTGTTCATGGGGTTCACACTTCAGGTTAGTGGCATGCAATTTTTAAAGGCACGCCCCTAGTAGCTCCTAAAGGACCGGCGACATTCGGTTCGGGCGCACACTGCTAGTAGTTTTGGGCTGGTGGGCGTGATGGTTATGTGTAGCAGTGTGTAGTTTGACCGCACGCTGCTAATAGATGTTCATCAGCAGTGTGCCTTACTTGCTGGAACACTGGAGGTATTTTGGCAAAATAGTGGTGTGCATCTAGTGCCGCACGCCGGCAGTAGCAATGTCTTATAAGGGGTTTCAACACTAGTGTTTTATTCATGGACGGAGGGAGTAACATGCATCTCTGCACTCTACAGGAATGCAGTGCTGAATGATGAATGAATAAGGGACCTATTCCGCGAGGTAAACCTTCTCTGTCTTATAATAACATAAGTTTCCTCAAGTTTCCAGTTGATGTAACGTTGCCTCATGAAAACACCAGAGATGTTACCACAGAAACTTCTCAACCCAAGTGAAGATTTGGTATTCTGCAAAGTTTTTTGAAGACTAGCAATTAGCTTTCCTGTATATTCTGTACAAACCCGAAAAAACTATACATGTATAATGTGAATTGGTCCATGCTGACTTGGCAACTGGTATGGCAAAAGCAATATGAATATACGCAGAAACGGATATTGTCTTCTCGCTGAAATTTGCATGCGTGAAAAATCCATCCTTCGCTCTTATTACAAGCTACATATGTAGGCAGGCTTTTGGTCCAAAAGTAAACTAAAGAAAAATAACACACTTTAGCTCCTTAATGCCATGGTGCATTAATTGGCACGGATCGCCTGATCCACCAATTAATTATTTAGACAATGCTGAGTACGTCTACGTCACCAGAAGGCTCTATAGTTGCCTTTACAACCGGGAAGGAACCAATATGATGATTGAATAATAACCAGTGCATTTCCGAAATCTCTCCTTGGTGCCAAAAAAGGCTTTCCTTCAAGAGTGATCTCTCCTCCGGTGTGAAACACCTCATATCTGGTTATTCCTCTATGGACAGCACCCCTGCACCAACCAAGAATGAATTAGATAGTTCCCGTGCACATGATTTTTTTTCTTCAGAAATCTCAAGTTCTCAGGAATAATCATTTTGAATCCTGTAACAATTCATTCCAACAGAAACACTAGGAGTAGAATAACTTTTTTTCCGATAAAAGGTGGTTTTTATTCACTCAAATGGAGCATCAAGAAGATACAAACACAAGGAGCACACACCCAGCCTCTGCATAACTAGAATGCACACAACCAATACCAACAAACGCATACACACATACAAAAAATGCCTACAGATAGCAAAGTCGTGTAAGACCGAAGCTATGCGTTGGCGAGTAAAAGGAAAAGGAGAAGACCCCCAAAGCGATCAGATCACGATCGACAAACTACAACAATGACCATATCCGTACCAATCAACTCATGACATCACATGGACAATGAAGGTCTTCAGCAGCAACGCCTTCACGAAGGGAGTAGGAGTAGAATAACTTAATCTACAAACTCCTAGTTTTACAACATTCTGTATGGAAATTTGCGATAGTTTCTAAAACAGTTTATGACCCAAACATTTACGGCATCTTATCAAAAATTTAATATGTGTCTACCACTCTTATCAAACCTAAGACATGATAGTCAAAATTTAACAGAATATGTGCATGATTTTACAATCCTTGCTGCAACATGACACAACTATTCACCTAAACTGAATGCAATGCTTAAAGAGGATTCTGTACCATACCACTTTGTATCACCGATATTATCCTCGAGTCATTTTTTGCTGATTTCTTATAGTGCTGTGGAACAAAAAAGAAATATTAGCAGAAACATTCCAAGAGCTTCATAGAGTTTTATATTTCAGATTCCACTAAATTTCATTATCCAGAATTCTCAATTTCCCTCGCTCCAGACAGACAAATAAACTTGAAAAACAATGTGAAACCATTATGGGAAGAGAAAAGATAATATATTCAGAATTTAGAAGGTACCATAAGGTGAAAATAGTGCAGCTTACATATATATTACCAATAACTATTTATTGTTAAATAAAAGTTAATGGGCAAAACTAAATAAAATGAAGGGAATGTTCTGGTTGTACCCCAATACCAGTGTACCCTCTATCCCCACCGTCCATTAATGCATCAAAGTTCATGCAAGAAAATTCTCTTTTTTCTTTCCCCTGAATAAATGAACATTTGAACTCGAAACATTGCAGATCAACATCACACAGGTACTACCATGTGTGGATAGGTTTTTGGATTTTTTGGCGCAACATCAACATGAATGAAAATTTCACATTTTAAATTCACTAGCCTATGAAGCTGCGCGGGCTGAACTAGTACTTGTAGTGCCAAGTACCCAAATGGAGTAAGAATCAGTATACATGTATTAAAGGGCAGACAAGTAACTCTAATTAAGTTGCTAACGTATTCAACTACTAAGCATGTTGCTTGCAAGTGTGAATCAGCGTAGAGTTACCTTCACCGTCAATGTGGGCTTGTTGGGATTAATATCAAGAACTTTCTCAAGTGCCTTGATCATCTCACCTTCATTACCGTGAACCAACACATAGACATGCTCAAGTGAAGAGAGGTTTTCCAGCCCAAATTGAACACCAAATTGGTCATTTGTTCTCTCAAAATCAAAATCCAACTCCAGGATCTGGAGCTTTTGGAAGGTCCCTTGTGCAAACATGAAACCAATGGCGCTGCAGTTTATTCTAAATCTTGTCAGGGACCGGAAGGGACAACCATTGTCAATGACTAACCTTTTATCTGCGCCTTCTCCCCAATACACTACATATATGTAAAGGTCACGCAAAGACGGCATGTTTCCAAGTATTTGGAGGTCTTCCTCACTCAGTCTTGTTGATCCGATTGCAAGGGAAGAGAGGGAAGGCAAGGTGGACATCACTTTTAGAAGCGATGTAGAGACCTTCTTATTAGCCGCGTCAATGAACACCAGTTGTCTTAGCTGAACAAAGGTTGACGGCAATTTTTTCAGTATGGTGGACCTTATGTCTAGCACTTGCAGAAGCTGTAGATTGCTTATCTCTTTCGGGATCTCAGTGACAGATGTCCCTTTTAGACTCAGATACCTCAAGAGAAATAAATTGCAAATATCCTTCAAATGATGGTTACCCACTTCCTTACAACCACTTAAATCCAATGCACGTAGGACAGGAAAACCTGACAGTGTTGACAACAAACTAAGGTCTCTACTAAACACAGTAAGTGATCTCACATGTGACAAGCTGCTCATGGTTGGCATTTGCTTGGCATCATCCTCATTCCTGGTTTGGAGAGATAGTCGGCGGATCTTACTTGGTAGCGACCTGGTCTGCTGACTACCCAATGTTGCAAGAAAGTTCTCCTCATATGATAAGGAAGTGATAAGGTCAAGAACCATGTCATGTACACGGAGAGAGCTCGCCTTATTAGCAATACTGATATCCATTGGTTGAATCAAGCTTTTGTTAATGAGCTCATCAATGTAATCTTCTCCTACTTCATACAAGCTCTTTCCCTGCTCTTCATGAACAAATCCTTCACCTATCCATTTCCATATCAAGTCTTTGTTTTTAATATCATAATCCTCTGGATACAAACTTAGATACAGTAAACAAGTCTTCAGTTTTGGACGTAGGTCATAGTAACTGACATATAGTATCCTCCTCATGTCCTTCAGGTCAGGATTATTTTCTAGCCCAGAACCCATAGATTGGTACACCTTGGACCAATATGTATATGTATTTTCATGTTCCTTTTTACTAGCCAACATACTAGCCAATGTAATGATAGCTAATGGTACTCCACCACATTTCCGTAAAATGTTCTCACCTATTTCAGCCAACTGAATAGGTGGACACTTGTCTCTGGTTCCAAATATTCTTTGGTAGAATAACATTCTTGAGTCAACAGTAGAAAGTGGTTTAAGCTGATAAACACCACTAACTTCTTTGGCAACATCCAGAATGCGCGTTGTTGTGATTACTCTACTACCACATTCATTTTCAATCAAAGCACATCTAATACTTCTCCATGCAGATTTATCCCATATGTCATCAATAATAATAAAATACCTGAGGGAAAAAACCATGTATAAATTAAAAGATAAAGTATTAAACTACCTAATTGAAATGGTAATGCAATAATAATCAGGAATGTTAAATGACAGGCAATAAAAAATGATGAAGATCAAATCAACACAGAGGACACAAGATTTTAACATGGAAAACCCCTTCAATTCGAAGGATAAAATCCATGATCACTAGCCAGTGAAACTTCACTATATCAGGAGATATTACGAACGCCGGTGATTTATAACCATGATCTTATCTCGTGCGATGGCATACAAGAGGTATATATCCACTACTGCCCAAGCCTCCCGGCGACGGGCACTGCTCCGCTCCGTCAAAAGTTAGCCTTTGGATCACAACACAACAAGGAAATTGAGGATGGTTGAAACGCCCCATAAATAAGTTAACCCTAAATTGTGGAAGACATGTATGTGTTCCTATAAGTGGGACTTTGCAAACTGAAAACCTAAGAGGTGGAAAATGGAATTTAAAAATCTAATCCTCATTTTGACAACCAGACTCAGTAGCATGCGCTTGCTATTGCCTCTGTTCACTATTTTAGGTGTATACCTGTGAAAGTATTATGACATCAGATTGTTTCTTGTGGACGTTCCTTATACAGGGGAAGTGATGCCGAAAGATATGATGCCAATATTGAACTTACATCTAATTTGTAGAGAGAATCCTCCAAGTACAAAAAAAAACAGAAATATAGTAATATTAGGATGGAAAAAATAGAAACATTTTTATTTATTCTTAATTTATAACATTATAAATTTTAGCTTAGGAACCATATAGTTTTTAGTACAAAATTGGGATATATAACTACAAATATATCTGTTTTTTTCTTTCTTGAAAAATTGAAATCCTAGATATAGACTCTACTTTATGTCTATTATTTCTTGTTAGACATACTCTAGGCATTGTATAGCATAATAGTGTTTTTGGAGAAGTATATTCGTATTGTGTGTGTGTGTGTGTGTGTGTGTGTGTGTGTGTGTGTGTGTGTGCGCGCGCGTGTGTCATAGATTATAGATAATACTTCAGTTTGTCATACTCTAGGCATGCAACATCTATTCTTGAAAAAACATGCCTATGTTTTTTCAGTTTGTTCTAAAATTTAAGGGTGCACTTATGTGACCCCTATGCAGATCTCCACGCCTTACCTTAGTATGATAGTACTTCTACTTGGTTTTATTCAGTAGCTCAGATTGGTGTGCCTATAATGCCGGAGTAATTGACCGGCCAATTTAGGCCATGCCGCCCATGGAGCGGCGCGCCATGTTCCTTTAGTTAATTGAGGACACGGATCAAATTGAGGGCAAAGAAATACTTTTCAAATTGAGGGCAAAGAAATACTTTTTTCCGAGAACGGAGGGAGTAGGAAATAATGTCCGAGTGTACATATCAAGTGCACACATAACTTGGATTGGCAGCAAAACTAGCATACAACACATACCTCTTGTCTCGAAGGAAATCTCTTATCTCACTTATGAGTTGTATTTCACTCCATGTTGACTTGTCCATGATGTTATTGTACTTTTCCTTGCCAAGTTGATGCAGCAAGCTCTTGAAAACCTTTTGCATGTTAACATTAAGAGATACAGAAACGAAACCTCCACAGTCGAATTCCCCTCGGAGCTTCTCATACACCACATTAGCAAGAGTTGTCTTCCCTAGGCCTCCATAGCCAACAATAGAGATCATCCTCAGCTGTTTCTTGATTATCTCATCTCCCTCTGTGAGCATTCTGACTATGTCAAGGCTCTTCTCTTCGGTGCCAATAAGCTCCGTCGCTTTTTTGAACAGGGCTAACTGGCGAAGGGTATCAGTACTTGTGCCAGTGGGCTTGGGCATAACACTGTCAACTTTATACCTTTCCCGCCTCTCACTGACCTCCTTGATGCGTCTCTTGATGACTTTGATATCAATGCCTATCTTGTGTCGGATCTTGCCCCTTGTCAGCATGTCCATGGTTTTGTGGATGAAACCCATGAAGCTATGAGGTTTCTTTTGTTCCCGACAATCAAGATGCACCCGGAATTTGTCAACGTTGTCTTCAATTTCATAGGACAGATCCCGGACATCCCTTGCCCAGAGCTTGACCTGGATGTCAGGTGGCTGATCAACGGGTGCCTCGGAAACCTTAATGAGGGCAGCTTCCATGCTCTCCAGCTCGGCTTTAAGGAACTTGATCTCACCCCTGGTTCTCTTCTGCAGGTTGTACTCCTCCTTGAGCAGGTCGCCGAGCATGGGCAGGAGGGTGCTCATTGCCCCGGTCACGACCTCCATTCTCACTTGCTCGATCGATCTGTTTGATGTTTTGCTGCAGCTTCTTCCTTCAATGTCTTTTTTCTGTATAAAAAAATGGTTCGCAAAATGAGAAGGTTTCAAACCAGATTTTGAAGATTCTAACCCCCAAACCACAATTTTCAGCTTCGAGAAGTGTAACTTTCAGCCATAATGTTTTCGCAGAAGTTTCAATCTGCAACTCCCTCCCTTTCATTTTAGAAGGCCCAACTTCATTTTTTGGTGAATATCAGATTACAAGCCAAAAAATGAAAGTGTGTGTGTGTGTGTGGGGGGTAGATCCGAACCAAGTTTCAACAAAATTGATCAAAGATTTTGACAACACTCAATTTTCACGCAGTAGTAAAGGGACTATGAAATTAGGAAAAGGTTGTGGTTTCCCCATCGTCCTTAAAGTTGGTTTTTGTATAGCATGGAAAAATGGATAAACCAAGGGAAAATAGTGTCTGAACCCCAGCTCGATGCACCCCCGCTACACCCCAAAAGAAAACAGAGCAAAACACTCCGAAAAAATCATAAACTTTGTGGAAATTATTATGAACAAATGCTATAGATGCTTCCAAAGTTTGATGGTCAAATGACATCCGAGGAGCTTTTTTTAAAAAAATATTACAAATTCTGCTCAAACAGTGCACCTACATTTTGAGTAATTTTGATTAATTTTGTTTTTTTATAGAGCTCCTTGAAAGTCCTTTGACCATCAAACTTTGCAAGCATATAAAACATTTACTCATAATGATTTTCACAAAGGTCTAGTTCTTTTTAAATGTGTTTATATGATTTCTTGTGGGACGTATAGAGGTGCACAGTGCTGAGCGTAGAAAAACCACTCTAAAAAAGAAAGACCCAGATCTAGGCCACCTCCACCACCTTTTTGGTGGCCAGTGGAGGCAGCCGCTAACGCCAGAGAACCCGCTCTGCGCTGCGGGAGACGGCACCTCGTACCTCGTGGCGGCGGCTGAAGTTAGCGCGGCGGAGGGACAGCTTCGTACCTCATGGAAGACAACCTCTATTCTGTTGGCGGGGCAGCCGGAGCGAGGCGAGCATGGATGCAGCACCTTGACGCGGGAGCCAACGGACAGCCAGTCGTTGTTTCAGAGTGAGACGAGAGATTGGAGAGCCAGTTCGGGAGTGTGAAGTCGAGGCAGAAGAATAGATAAGCCAGCAAAACTTGTATTTGTTGGAATAAACCACGGGAGGGCGTCGTGTGTGCGGCCTGGGCGAGCGACTGGCGAGGCGTGCAGCATGTGTGCGCATGCGTAGGCTACTTAGTTGGCTAGTGGGCTGTTAGTGCGTGCATGCATCAGCTTAATATGGACCTGCATGTAGGGGTTGGTTAGTGGGTGCTACGTGCGTGCGTGGCCAGAGTGTGACGGCCGGCCCTGTATGTGCTGGGCTATACAAGCTGATGTATTGCATCTTGTTCATCGAGCCGAGTGAAATACAAGGAGAAACAACGGCGTTCGTTGCTGGCGGGGCGTCCGTCGCCGCAGGCGTTTGTCGCCTGGCTAAATTCATCACCTACTGTTCTTGTGTGATCGTTCGTCCATCCTCTGTTCCAACAGTATTTACAGGGACTAAGAGCAACTAGTACAGTAATGAGTTATAAGCGCGCAAATTCCATTCGGTTCTTGGGATGCTTATATGACGTGTGCCTATATGATGGAGAGAGATAAAGAAAAAATAAATTAAAACAGTAGTCTTACACATATTCTTATGTAAAATCATTTAACGAGCGGAAAGATATACAGAAAAAATGAAAAAAATACTAACCAAATACTCCCCTACTGCATCAACTGATTATACTATTAACCATGCTCCTATAGCATTTCCTTAAAGCATCACCACCAATCACACATACTAGTGGAAAACGGGGCTTTGGTCCAGTCCATTAGTCCAGGTCAGGTTTTGGCCCCAGACTAATGGTACCATTAGTTCCGGTTCGAACGGCTACGCATTAGACCCGGTTTGTAATACAAACTGGGACTAAAGAGGTGGTGGCAGGCCGGCGTTAGGCTAGGACCCCTGCGAGCCGGTTCGTATAAAAAAAGGGACTATAGGTAGAGCTCTAGTCCCGGTTAGTTTCATGAACCGAGACTAAAGATGTCCCTATATAAACTCTTCGTCCAGCCCGAGCCGATTTCTCTGTTTTCTCCTTTCCCCTTTTTTTTTCCCTTAGCTCGAGCTCGTCCTCCATTTTTGGCCAAGATTTGAGGCATCCATCTCTCCAAGTGTTCACAAATGTTAACAACTTTGTCCTTTAATCTCTCATATGCTAGATTAGCTCGTGCAATACTCTATAAGTATAGTGATTTGCGTGTTTTAGTTTGGGAATAATTATGTGAGAGTTTATTAAATTTAATTGAAATTTGAGCTCAAATTAACTGCTTAGTTTGCATAGTGTAGGTGTGGTTTACTTAGTGCCTTCGCACGTCCCCGTCCTAACCACCCTCGATCTCCCGCACCGTCCCGTCGCCAGCACCACCTTGTTGAGCTTCTTATTCTTATCGTTTTTATAAAAAAATCATGTTTGTATTTTTCAGATAATTACTTCTATAATTTTCTTACTTGTATGATTGTTTGTTATACATAGTGCCATGGTCTTGATGTCCGTCCCCGTCCGTCCTCGTCCGGTTTATGATTTGGATGTGGTAATTTCTCATTTATAACTATTTGTTGCATTTCGCATTTATGAAAATTATGCCCACCAAGTTGACATATATATTTTATCTAGGAGGTATGTGAACCGGAAATTGCAACCGACCCTCTTGTCGAGACGTTAAATTTAGTTGAAAAAAAATGATTATTTGAAAGAAAAATTGAAAAGAATTGAAGATGAGAAGATGAAGTTGGAGTTGTATGTTGCCGATGTCATCGATGATCACAAGATTAAGATGCATGTATTGCGCTAAAGAAAAATTGTAAAGAATTGAAGATGAGAAGATGAAGTTGGAGTTATATGTTGCCGATGTCATCGATGATCACAAGATTAAGATGCATCTAATGCGCTTGAAGATTAGAAAATATGCAGTTAATAAAGAGGCTTGTTATCATTATGCTGTTGGATCAATTGTTACCTTAGTTGCGATCTTAATCGCATTTGTTGTTGCATTTAAATGATTTATCTACATAGTTGTATGTTGTTTTATGAGAATAAGTATATACGAACTTTATGTATGAACTTGTATTAATTTGGTCTTTTTAGTGTTGTGTGATGAAGATGAGCTGGCAATGGATGTACGATGACCGACACTCTCCCCAGTTCATTAATGGCATGCGTAGTTTTTTGCGTATGACTGAGGCAAACAAGAGGGATGATTTTCTGTGTTGTCCATATGGTGTTTAAGTCTGGTTTCATGTCCGTCTATAACTGTTGGACCAAGCCCGAAGAAAGGAGGGTTCTAATGGAAGAGAATGAATAAGAAGAGGATGATGAAAACTATCCTGGGCTCCCTGAATACGATGGTACTACAGTGGGGGAAGAAGCTGAAGAAGAGGCATCAAATGAGCCCACTGATGATCTTGGTTGGGCCATTGCTGATGCAAAGGGAAACCGCGCAAGTGAAAAGGCGAAGTTGAAGTTGTAGCGCATGTTAGAGGATCACAAGATATTGTTCTACCCAAATTTGCGAGGATGACAAGAAAAAGTTGGGTACCACACTAGAATTGCTGTAATGGAAGGCAGAGAATGGTGTATCTGATAAGGGATTTGAAATGTTGCTAAAAATGTTAAACAAGATGCTTCCAAAGGACAACAAATTTCCCGACAGTACGTAAGAAGCAAAGAAGGTTGTTTGCCCTCTAGGATTAGAGGTGTAGAAGATACATTCATGCCTTAATGACTGCATCCTCTACCGCGGTGAGGAGTACGAGAATTTGAATGCATACGCGGTATGTGGTGCATTACTCTAGAAGATCAGCCACGATGGCCCTAGTGATGTTGAGGGCGAGCGCCCCAGGAAGAAGATTCCTGCCAAGGTGATGTGGTATGCTCCTACGATACCACTGTTGAAACGTTTGTTCAAAAACAAAGAGTATGCCAAGTTGTTGCGATGGCACAAAGAAGACCGTAAGAAAGACGGGAAGTTGAGAGCACCCCCTGACAGGTCGCAGTGGAGAAAAATCGAGAGAAAGTTTCCGAACTTTGCAGATGAAGCAAGGAACATATGGTTTTGGTTTAAGTTCAGACGACATTAATCTTTTTGGGGAGCAGAGTATCAATCATAGCAACTGTCCTGTGACTAGTTATCTATAACCTTCCTCCTTGGTTGTGCATGAAGAGGAAGTTCATTATGATGCCAGTGCTCATCGAAGGCCCCAAGCAACCCGGCAACGACATTTATGTGTACCTAAGTCCATTAGTTGAAGAACTTCTACAGCTGTGGGAAAAAAAGGTGTACATGTGTGGGATGGAGGTCAAACAACAGGAATTTGACCTATGAGCATTGCTGTTTGTAACCATCAATGATTGGCCTTCTCCTAGTAATCTTTTAGGACAGATAAACACGGGATACCACACATGCACGCACTGTTTAAATGATACTGATAGTATATATTTGGATAAATGTAAGAATAATGTGTACTTGGGACATCGTCGATTCCTACTGAACAAGCATCTCTTAAGAAAGGAAGGCAAGCATTTCAAAGGTGAGGCAGACCACCGGAAGAAGCTTGACCACCGTACTGGTGATCATATACTTCATATGGTCAAGGATTTAAAAGTAATCTTTTTAAAGGGTCCTGGTAGACAATCTATTCTGAATGACGCTGATGGACGCGCACCCATGTGGAAGAATAAACGTGATGCATGTGACAAAGAATCTTTTCGTGAACCTGCTAGACTTCTTGGGCACGTATGGGAATACAAAAGATACACCGGAGGCACGGGAGGACCAGCAACATATGCACGAAAAAGATAGCATGCATCCAAAGCAGTATCAAGGTCCTGCCAGCTACACTCCTACCAAAGAAGAGAGGGGAATCTTCTTTGAATTCTGGCTCAGTATGAAGTTCCCGTCTGGCTTCTCATCGAATATAAATGGAATAATAAATATGACATAGATAAAGTTCCAGAACCTAAAGTCTCATGACTACCACCTGATTATGACGCAATTTCTTCCGGTTGCATTGAGGGGGCTTCTACCGAAAAACATTCGATTAGCCATTGTGAAGCTATGTGCATTCCTCAATGCAAGCTCTCAGAATGTAATCGATCCAAAAATCCTACAAAGGTTACATAATGATTTGGTGCAATGTCTTGTCAGTTTCGAATTGGTGTTCCGACCATCCTTCTTCAATATCATGACACACGTCCTAGTTCACCAAGTCAACGAGATTGCCATTCTGGGTCCACTATTTCTACACAATATGTTCCCCTTTGAGAGGTCCATGAGAGTCTTAAAGAAATATGTTCATAACCATGCTAGGCCAGAAGCAAGCATCTCCAAGGGCCATGAAACAGAGGAGGTCATTGAGTTTTTTGTTGAATTTATTCCTGACAGTAAGCCGATTGGTGTTCCTGAATCGCGGCATGAGGGCCGACTGGGTGGAAAACGCACGCTAGGAAAGGATTCAGTAATATGTATGGACGGGCATTCTTGGGTGCAAGCACACTACACAGTGCTACAAAGTTCCACCTTGGTGGCTCCGTATATCGAGGAACACATGGATATTGTACGCTTCAATAACCCAGAGAAGTCTGAGCCCTGGATCAAACGTACACACATTGCGTCATTTGGCGGTTGGTTGCAATTACGTCTCATGCATGACGACACTGTTGGAAATGAGCTGTACTTGGTGGCCAAGTCACCATCTTCGACTATATTGACTTTCAAAGAGTACGAGATAAATGGGAATACAGTTTACACGAATTCCCAAGATAAAAAGAGCACCAACCAAAACAGTGGTGTCCGCTTTGATGCAGCAAACATCAATAGGCCAAAGGAGACATATTATGGTTACATATAGGAGATATGGGAACTTGACTATGGACGTGTGCTACCTCTTGAGCACTGCGTTGGATTTCCCCGAAGAGGAGAGGATGGTGCAGCAAAGTAGCGTAAGTATTTCCCTCAGTTTTTGAGAACCAAGGTATCAATCCAGTAGGATGCCACGCACAAGTCCCTCGTACCTACACAAAACGATAGCTACTCGCAATCAACGTGATTAGGGGTTGTCAATCCAAAGCTAAGCACTTCTTCCATTGCAAGAACTACCAATCTAGTTGGCCAAACCAAACGGATAGTTCGAAGAGACTTGCAAAGACAACTCAATCATACATAAAAGAATTCAGAGAAGATTTAAATATTATTCATAGATAAGGTGGATCATGAACCCACAATTCATGGTCTCAACAAACACAACGCAAAAAGAATATTACATCGAATAGATCTCCACAAGAGAGGGGGAGAACATTGTATTGAGATCCAAAAATAGAGAAGAAGCCATCTAGCTACTAGCTATGGACCCGAAGGTCTGAAGTAAACTACTCACACTTCATCGGAGGGGCTATGGTGTTGATGTAGAAGCCCTCCGTGGTGGATGCCTCCTCCGGCGGAGCTCCGGAACAGGCCCCAAGATGGGATCTCGTGGATACAGAAAGTTGCGGCGGTGGAATTAGGTTTTTGGCTCCGTATTTGATCTGTCGGGGGTACGTAGGTATATATAGGAGGAAGGAATACGTCGGAGGAGCAACAGGGGGCCCACGAGGTAGGGGTGCATGCCCCCCACCCTCGTGACCGCCTCTGTTACTTCTTGGAGTAGGGTCCAAGTCTCCTGGATCACGTTCGGTGAGAAAATCACGTTCCCGAAGGTTTCATTCCATTTGGACTCCGTTTGATATTCTGTTTCTTCGAAACACTGAAATAGGCAAAAAAACAACAATTCTGGGCTGGGCCTCCGGTTAATAGGTTAGTCCCAAAAATAATATAAAAGTGGAAAATAGAGCCCAATATAGTCCAAATAGTAGATAAAGTAGCATGGAGCAATCAAAAATTATAGATACGTTGGAGACGTATCAGGCATCCCCAAGCTTAATTCCTGCTCGTCCTCGAGTAGGTAAATGATAAAAAGAGAATTTTTAATGCAGAGTGATACTTTGGCATAATTTCAATGTAAATCTTCTTAATTGTGGTATGAATATTCAGATCCGAATGATTCAAGACAAAAGTTCATATTGACATAAAAATAATAATACTTCAAGCATACTAATCAAAGCAATCATGTCTTCTCAAAATAGCATGGCTAAAGAAAGTTATCCCTACAAAATCATATAGTCTAGCTGTTGCCCTATCTTCATCACACAAAGTATTTTATCATGCACAACTCCGATGACAAGCCAAGCAATTGTTTCATACTTTAATAATCTCAAACTCTTTCAACTTTCACGCAATACATGAGCGTGAGCCATGGACATAGCACTATATGTGGAATAGAATGGTGGTTGTGGAGAAGACAAAAAAGGAGAAGATAGTCTCACATCAACTAGGCATATCAACGGGCTATGGAGATGCCCATTAATAGATATCAATGTGAATGAGTAGGGATTGCCATGCAACGGATGCACTAGAGCTATAAATATATGAAAGCTCAACAAAAGAAACTAAGTGGGTGTGCATCCAACTTGCTTGCTCACGAAGACCTAGGGCACTTTTGAGGAAGCCCATCATTGGAATATACAAGCCAAGTTCTATAATGGAAAATTCCCACTAGTATATGAAAGTGACAACATATGAGACTCTCTATCATGAAGATCATGGTGCTATTTTAAAGCACAAGTGTGGTAAAAGGATATTAGCATTGTCCCTTCTCTCTTTTTCTCTCATTTTTTCTTTCTTTTTCTTTTTTTTCTTTGGGCCTTTTCTCTTTTTTTATGGCCTCTTTTTTTTTGTAAAGTCCGAAGTCTCATCCCGACTTATGGGGGAATCATAGTCTCCATCATCCTTTCCTCACTGGGACAATGCTCTAATAATGATGATCATCACACTTTTATTTTTCTTACAACTCAACAATTACAACTCGATACTTAGAACAAAATATGACTCCATATGAATGCCTCCGACGGTGTACCGGGATATGCAATGAATCAAGAGCGACATGTATGAAAATTATAAAGGTGGCCTTGCCACAAATACAATGTCAACTACATGTTCATGCAAAAAGCAATATGACAAAAGTAATGGGTGTCATATGAACGGAACGGTGGAAAGTTGCATGGCAATATATCTCGGAATGGCTATGGTAATGCCATAATAGCTAGGTATGGTGGCTGTTTTGAGGAAGGTATATGGTGGGTGTATGGTACCGGCGAAAGTTGCGCGGCACAACAGAGGCTAGCAATAATGGAAGGGTGAAAGGGTGCGTATAATCCATGGACTCAACATTAATCAAAAGAACTCATGCACTTGCTGCAAAAATTTAGAAGTCATTAAAAACCAAAGCACTATGCGCATGCTCCTAGGGGGATAGATTGGTAGGAAAAGACCATCGCTCGTCCCCGACCGCCACTCATAAGGAAGACAATCAATAAATAAAATTGTGCTCCAACTTCATCACAAAGCGGTTCACCATACGTGCATGCTACGGGAATCACAAACTTCAACACAAGCATTCTTTAAATTCATAATCACCCAACTAGCATTACTTTGATATTATCACCTCCATATCTCAAAACAATTATCAAGAATCAAACTTATCTTAGTATTCAACGCACTCAAAAGAAAGTTTCACATATCTTGAATACCAAGTATATTAATATTAAGCAAATTACCATGCTATTAACGACTCTCAAAATAATCTAAGTGAAGCATGATAGATCAATAGTTTCTTTAAAACAAATCCACCATCGTTCTCTAAAAGATCTAAGTGAAGCACTAAAGCAAAAATTATCGCGCTCAAAAGATATAAATGAGGCACTATGAGCAAAACTATCAAGCTCAAAAGATATAAGTAAAGCACATAGAGTATTCTAGCAAATTCCAATTTGTGTATGGCTCTCTCAAAAGGTGTGTATAGCAAGGATGATTGTGGTAAACTAACAAGAAAAGACGCAAATAATACAACACGCTCCAAGCAAAACACATATCATGTGGTGAATAAAAATATAGCTCCAAGTAAATTACCGATGGAAGTAGACGAAAGAGGGGATTCCGTCCGGGGCATCCTCAAGCTTTGACTTTTTGGTGTCCTTGGATTATCTTGGGGGTGCCATGGGCATCCCCAAGCTTAGGCTCTTGCCACTCCTTGTTCCATAATCCATCAAAAGAATTCACCCAAAACTTGAAAACTTCACAACACAAAACTCAGAAGAAATCTCGTGAGCTCCATTAGAGAAAGAAAACAAAAGACTGCTTTAAGGTACTGTAATTAACTCATTCTTTATTTATATTGGTGTTAAACCTACTGTATTCCAACTTCTCTATGGATTATAAACTATTTTACTAGCCATAGAAGCATCAAAATAAGCCAACAACACACGAAAAACAGAATCTGTCAAAAACAGAACAGTCTGTAGCAATCTGTAACTAACGCAAACTTCTGGAACTCTAAACATTCTGCCAAAATAGGAAGTCCTGGAAACTTTGTCTATTGAACAGCAGCAAAAAGAATCAACGCAAAAGCACGTTCCTGTGATTTAACAAAATTATATTCGTGCGCGCAAAGTTTAAGTTTTTCAGCAGAATCAAATCAACTATCATCGTAGGTTATCCTATAGGTTCTACTTGGCACAAACACTAATTAAAACATAAAACCACATCTAAACAGAGGCTAGATGGATTATTTATTCCTAAACAAAAGCAAAAACAAAAAGCAAAAAATAAAATTGGGTTGCCTCCCAACAAGCGCTATCGTTTAACGCCCCTAGCTAGGCATAAGCGCAAGGATAGATCTAGCTATTGCCATCTTTGGTAGGCAATCCATAAGTGGCTCTCATGATAGATTCATATGGTAACTTTATTTTCTTTCTAGGGAAGTGTTCCATGCCCTTCTTTAAGGGAAATTGGAATCTAATATTCCCTTCCTTCATATCAATAATTGCACCAATCGTTCTAAGGAAAGGTCTACCAAGAATAATAGGACATGAAGGATTGCAATCTATATCAAGAACGATAAAATCTACGGGAACATAATTCCTATTTGCAACAATAATAACATTATTAATTCTTCCCATAGGCTTTTTAATAGTGGAATCCGCAAGATGCAGGTTTAGAGAGCAATCATCAAAGTCACGGAAATCTAGCAAATCACACAAAGTTTTGGGAATAGTGGAGACACTAGCACCCAAATCACACAAGGCATGAAACTCATAATTTTTAATTTTAATTTTAATAGTAGGTTCCCACTCATCATAGAGTTTTCTAGGAATAGAAACTTTCAACTCTAGTTTTTCTTCATAAGATTGCATCAAGGCATCAACAATGTGTTCGGTAAAGGCCTTATGTTGACTATAAGCATGAGGAGAATTTAGCACGGATTGCAACAAGGAAATACAATCAATTAGAGAGCAATTTTCATAATTAAATTCCTTGAGATCCAAAATAGTGGGTTTAGCAACATCTAGGTTTTTATTTCTTTCAATCCCACTTTCATCAATTTCATCATCAAGGTCTAAAAACACCGAATTCTTAGAACGCCTTCTAGGTAAAGGAAGATAATATTCAGTTTCATCAAAATTCATATTGCAAAACAAAGATTTAATGGGGGACACATCAATAAATTTTAGATCTTCATCTTGATTTTCATAGGAATTGGAAGAACAAGCTTTAGTAAAGGCATCTTTGGAAGCACGCATCCTAGCGGTTCTTTCTTTGCACTCATCAATGGAAATTCTCATAGCTTTGAGAGACTCATTGATATCATGTTTAGGAGGAATAGATCTAAGCTTTAAAGAATCAATTTCAAGAGAAATTCTATCAACGTTCCTAGCCAAATCATCAACTTTAAGCAATTTCTCTTCAAGCAAAGCATTAAAATTCTTTTGTGAATTCATAAATTCTTTAACACTACTCTCAAATTCAGAGGGAATCTTATTAAAATTTCCATAAGAGTTGTTGTAGGAATTTCCATAATTATTAGAAGGATTACTAGGATAAGGCCTAGGATTAAAATTCTCTCTATACGCGTTGTTACCAAAATTATTCCTACCAACAAAATTCACATCCATAGATTCATTATTATTCTCAATCAAAGTAGACAAGGGCATATTATTAGGATTAGAAGAAACACTCTTAGTAGCAAATAATTTCATAAGCTCATCCATCTTTCCACTCAAAACATTAATTTCTTCTATCGCATGCACTTTTTTATTAGTAGATCTTTCAGTATGCCATTGAGAATAATTACCATAATATTATCTAGAAGTTTAGTAGAATCTCCTAGAGTGATTTCCATAAAAGTGCCTCCCGCTGCCGAATCTAAAAGATTTCTAGAAGCAAAATTCAATCCGGCATAAATTTTTTGTATAATCATCCACAAGTTCAAACCATGAGTAGGACAATTACGTATCATTAATTTCATTCTCTCCCACGCTTGTGCAACATGTTCATGATCAAGTTGCTTAAAATTCATAATATCGTTCCTAAGAGAGATAATCTTAGCGGGAGGAAAATACTTAGAGATAAAAGCATCTTTGCATTTGTTCCAAGAATCAATACTATTTTTAGGCAAAGATGAAAACCACACTTTAGCACGATCTCTAAGCGAAAAAGGAAATAGCTTCAATTTAACGACATCTTTATCGACATCTTTTTTCTTTTGCATATCACATAAATCAACGAAGCTATTCATATGAGTAGCGGCATCTTCACTAGGAACGCCGGCTAATTGATCTTTCATAACAAGATTCAACAAAGCAGTATTGATTTCAGAAGATTTAGTATTGGCAAGAGGAGAAATCGGAGTGCTAAGGAAATCATTATTATTGGTATTGGTGAAGTCACACAATTTGGTAGCATCTTGAGCCATCGCGACAAACAAGCAATCCAACACACGAGCAAACAAACGGACGAGGAAAAAGGCAACGGGAAAAAGAGGAGGAGATTGGGAAAGAGAGGGCGAATAAAACGGCAAGGGTGAAGTGGGGGAGAGGACAACGAGAGGCAAATAATGTAATGCGAGAGATAGGGATTGTGATGGGTACTTGGTATGGTTGACTTGCTCTTGCGTGAGCCTCCCCGGCAACGGCGCCAGAAATTCTTCTTGCTACCTCTTGAGCACTGCGTTGGATTTCCCCGAAGAGGAGAGGATGATGCAGCAAAGTAGCGTAAGTATTTCCCTCAGTTTTTGAGAACCAAGGTATCAATCCAGTAGGAGGCCACGCACAAGTCCCTCATACCTACACAAAACGATAGCTACTCGCAACCAACACGATTAGGGGTTGTCAATCCCTTCACGGTCACTTACGAGGATGAGATCTGATAGAGATGATAAATAATATTTTTGGTATTTTTGATATAGAGATGCAAAGTGAAAAGTAAAAGGCAAAGTAAAAACGAAGCAAGTATTAAAGTAATGGAGATTGATATGATGAGAATAGACCCGGGGGCCATAGGTTTCACTAGTGACTTCTCTCAAGAGCATAAGTATTCTATGGTGGGTGAACAAATTACTGTTGAGCAATTGACATAATTGAGCAATTATGAGTATATCTAGGTATGATCATGTATATAGGCATCACGTCCGAGACAAGTAAACCGAAACGATTCTGCATCTACTACTATTACTCCACTCATTGACCGCTAGCCAACATGCATCTAGAGTATTAAGTTAAAAACAGAGCAACGCCTTAAGCAAGATGACATGATGTAGAGGGATAAATTCATGCAATATGATAAAAAACCCATCTTGTTATCCTCGATGGCAACAATACAATATGTGCCTTGCAACCCTTTCTGTCACTGGGTAAGGACACCGTAAGATCGAACCCAAAGCTAAGCACTTCTCCCATTGCAAGAACTACCAATCTAGTTGGCCAAACCAAACGGATAGTTCGAAGAGACTTGCTAAGACAACTCAATCATACATAAAAGAATTCAGACAAGATTCAAATATTATTCATAGATAAGCTGGATCATAAACCCACAATTCATCGGTCTCAACAAACACACTGCAAAAAGAAGATTACATCGAATAGATCTCCACAAGAGAGGGGGAGAACATTGTATTGAGATCAAAAAAGGGAGAAGAAGTCATCTAGCTACTAGCTATAGACCCGAAGGTCTGAAGTAAACTACTCACACTTCATAGGAGGGGCTATGGTGTTGATGTAGAAGCCCTCCATGGTGGATGCCCCCTCCGGCGGAGCTCCAGAACAGGCCCCAAGATGGGATCTCGTGGATACAGAAAGTTGCAGCGGTGGAATTAGGTTTTTGGCTCCATATTTGATCTGTCGGGGGTACGTAGGTATATATAGGAGCAAGGAGTACGTCGGTGGAGCAACAGGGGGCCCACGAGGTAGGGGGTGCTCCCGGGCGCCCCACCTCGTGACCGCCTCACACTTCTTGGAGTAGGGTCCAAGTCTGCTGGATCATGTTCGGTGAGAAAATCACGTTCCTGAAGGTTTCATTCCGTTTGGACTCCGTTTGATATTCTATTTCTTCGAAACACTGAAATAGGCAAAAAAACAGCAATTCTGGGCTGGGCCTCCGGTTAATAAGTTAGTCCCAAAAATAATATAAAAGTGGAAAATAGAGCCCAATATAGTCCAAAACAGTAGATAAAGTAGCATGGAGCAATAAAAAATTATAGATACATTGGAGACGTATCAACGTGGTTTGATGGTCCCTTTCTTTCGTTGTAAATGGGGATATTTGATAGCAGGCAGGGTAAATGGAAACTTGCGGTATGGAATGACAACAATGGATCTAAACGATCTTTGGTACATAGACGAACAATTCGTCCTAGCCAATTATCTAGCTGATACGTCTTTGTCATATCTACTTTTCCTAACGCTTTTTTCTCTTGTTTTGGACTATAATTTGCATGATTTCAATGAAACTAACCCGGACTGAGGCCATTTCCAGCAGAACTACCATGGTGTTGTTTTTGTGCAGAGATACAAGTTCTCGGAATGGAACGAAACTTTTTGGAGAATTTTTATACAATAAAAGAAAAATATTGGAGCCAAGAACCACTAGAGGGGTCCCCTGGGTGAGCATAACCCACCAGGGCGTGTCCCCCCTCCTGGAGTGCCCAGGTGGGTTATGCCCACCTGGTGGCCCCGCTGACCCTATCTCCGATGATATAAAATCCTATTTCTGGAGAAAAAAATCATTGAGAAAAAATTACCTTGTTTCACGATACGGAGCCGCCGCCACCTCATGTTCTTCATTGGGAGGCCAGATCTGATGCCCATTTGGGGCTCCGGAGAGGGTAATCTTCGATCTTCGTCATCACCAACCCTTCTCAATCACCAATTACATGATGCTCCCCACCAGGAGTGAGTAATTCTTTTGTAGGCTCGCTGGTCGGTGAGGAGTTGGATGAGATTCATAATGTAATCGAGCTACTTTTGTTAGGGCTTGATCCCTAGTATCCAATATGTTCTGAGATTGATGTTGCTATGACTTTGCCATGCTTAACGCTTGTCACTTTGGGCCCGATGCCATGATTTCAGATCTGAACCGTTCATGTTATCACCATTATATCTATGTTCTAGATCCGATCTTGAAAGTTATAGTCACGTATTACATGTTATGATCCGTTGATACGTCCATTTTGCATCATGTTTACCTACTGTTATTTATGTTGTTTTATTGCATAACAATGCTTTTGGAGTAATTATAATGCCTTTTCTCTCATAATATGCAGGGTACACACAATGGGGGAGAACTCCGGCAGCTGGAAATCTGGACCTGGAAAAGCTACGTTAGGCTACCTATTCTGTACAACTCCAAATGAGCTGAAACTTCAAGAGGATTTTTATGGAATAAATGAGAATACTGGAGCAAATAAGTACCAGAGGGAGCCCACCAGGTAGGCACAACCCACATGTGCACGCCAGGGAGCCTAGGCGCGCCCTGATTGGTTGTGCTCCCCTCGGCCCACCTCTGGTGCCCCTCTTCTGGTACATAAGTCATTTTAACATAGAAAAAAATAAGGAGAGGACTTTCGGGATGAAGCACCGCCGTCTCGAGGCGGAACCTGGGCAGGAGCACTTTTGCCCTCCGGCGGAGCGATTCCGCCGGGGGAACTTCCCTCCCGGAGGGGGAAATGATCGTCGTCATCATCACCAACAACTCTCCCATCTTCGCGAGGGCAATCTCCCTCAACATCTTCAACAACACCATATCCTCTCAAACCCTAGTTCATCTCTTGTGTTCAATCTTTGTACTAGAACTTTAGATTGGTGCTTGTGGGTTACTAGTAGTGTTGATTACATCTTGTAGTTGATTACTATATGGTTTATGAAGGAAATATGCCCTAGAGGCAATAATAAAGTTCTTATTTTATATATCCTTATATCATGATAAATGTCTATTATTCATGCTACAATTATATTAACCGGGAACTTGATACATGTGTGAATACTTAGACAAAACACCGTGTCCCTAGTATGCCTCTACTAGACTAGCTCGTTAATCAAAGATTGCTAAGTTTCCTAGCCATGGACATATGTTGTAATTTGATGAACGGGATCACATCATTAGGAGAATGATGTGATGGACAAGACCCATCCGTCAGCTTAGCATAATGATTGTTCAGTTTTATTACTGCTGCTTTCTTCCTCTAACTATGAGATTATGCAACTCCAGGACACCGAAGGAATGCCTTGTGTGCTATCAAACATCAGAACGTAACTGGATGAGTACAAACATGCTCTACAGGTATCTCCGAAGGTGTTTCTTGGGTTGGCATAGATCGAGATTAGGATTTGTCACTCCGAGTATCGAAGAGGCATCTCTAGGCCCTCTCGGTAATGCACATCATATGAACCGTTGCAAGCAATGTGACTAATGAGTTAGTTGTGGGATGATGCACTACGGATTGAGTCAAGGGACTTGCCGGTAACGAGATTGAACTAGGTATGAAGATACCGACGATCGAATCTCGGGCAAGTACCATAGCGATGACAGAGGGAATAACTATGTAGACATTGCGGTTCGACGGATAAAGATATTCGTAGAATATGTGGGAACCAATATGAGAATCCAGGTTCCACTATTGGTTATTGACCGGAGTGGTGTCTTGGTCATGTATACATAGTTCTCAAACCCGTAGGGTCCACAGTTTTAACGTTCGATGACGATAGGCATTATATGAGTTATGTGTTTTATTGACCAAAGATTGTTCGGAGTCCCTGATATGATCACGGACATGACGAGGAGTCTCGAAATGGTCAAGAGGTAAAGATTGATATATTGGAAGGTTATATTCGGACAACGGAATGGTTTCGGAAAGGTTCGGACATTTTTCTGAGTACCGGGAGGTTACCGGAACCCCCTGGGGGATTGTTGGGCCTACATGGGCCATAGGAGAGAGGGGAGGCTTCCCACAAGGGGTGGCCGCGCCCCCCTCCCATGGGGAGTCCGAATTATATTAGGCGAAGCCCTGCGCGGATCACTTCACAAACACTTTCATCACGCCGTCGTGCTGACGGAACTCATCGACTACTTTGTGCCTCTACTGGATCAAGAGCTCGAGGGACGTCATCGAGCTGAATGTGTGCAAAACTGGGAGGTGCCGTACGTTTAGTACTTGATCGGTTGATTCGAGAAGACGTTTGACTACATTAACCGAGTTAAGTTAACGATTCCGCTTTCGGTATATGAGGGTACGTGGACACACTCTCCCCCTTTCGTTGCTATGCATCTCCTAGATAGATCTTGCTTGACAGTAGGAATTTTTCTGAATTGCATGCTACGTTTCCGAACAGTGGCATCCGAGCCAGGTCTATGCGTAGATGATATGCACGAATAGAACACAAAGAATTGTGGGTGGTGATCGTCATACTGCTTACCACCAATCTCTTATTTTGATTCGGCGGTATTGTTGGATGAAGCGGCCCGGACCAACCTTACATGACCGCGTTCATGAGACCGGCTCCACCTACAGACATGTAACTAGTTTTGCATAAAGGTGGCTGGCGAGTGTCTGCGTCTCCAACTTTAGTTGAATCAAATTTGACTGTGGCCGGTCCTTGTGAAGGTTAAAACATCAAACTTGATAGATCACCGTCGTGGTTTTTGTGTCGTACGTATGTACGGTTCATGCTAGCAGCCTGTAGCAGCCACTAAAACTTGCAACAAACAAAGTAGAGGACATCTAACATGTTTTTTCAGGGTATGTTGTGATGTGATATGGTCAAGACATGATGTGATATAAAGATTGTTGTATGAGATGATCATGTTTTGTAAAAAGTTATCGGCAAGTCGCAGGAGCCATATAGTTGTCGCTTTATTCTATGAAATACTAGCATAATGTAATTGCTTTACTTTATCACTAAGCGATGGCGATAGTCGTAGAAGCACTGGTTGGCGAGACGAATGATACGTCTCCAACGTATCCATAATTTATGAAGCATTCATGCTATTATATTATCTATTTTGAATGATTATGGGCTTTATTAAACACTTTATATTACTTTTGGCACTAACCTATTAACCGGAGGCCCAACCCATATTGCTCTTTTATTGCCTGTTTCAGTATTTCGAAGAAAAGGAATATCAAACGGAGTCCAAACGGAATAAGTCCTTCGAGAGCGTGATTTTTTGGAAGAATGTGATCCGGGAGACTTGGAGTTCACGTCAGAAGAGCCTCGAGGAGGCCAGGAGATAGGAGGGCGCGCCCCCTACTGGGCGCGCCCCCTGTCTCCTGGGCCCCTCGAGTACCCCCCGACCGACATCTTTCGCCTATATATTCCCATATACCCTAAAAACATCGTGAACAAAGATAGATCGGGAGTTCCGGCGCCGCAAGCCTCTGTAGCCACCAAAAGTCAATCAGGACCCTGTTCCGGCACCCTACCGGAGGGGGGATCCGTCACCGGTGGCCATCTTCATCATCCCGACGCTGTCCATGACGAGGAGGGAGAAGTTCGTCCTCGGGGCTGAGGGTATGTACCAGTAGCTATGTGTTTGATCTCTCTCTCTCTCGTGTTCTCTCTCGTGTTCTCTCTATGGCACGATCTTGATGTATCGTGAGCTTTGCTATTATAGTTGGATCTTATGATGTTCTCCCGCTCTACTCTCTTGTGATGAATTGAGTTTGCCATTTGAAGTTATCTTGTCGGATTGAGTCTTTAATGATTTGAGAACACTTGATGTATGTCTTGCTGTGCTTATCTGTGGTGACAATGGGATATCCACATGATCCACTTGATGTATGTTTTGGTGATCAACTTGCGGGTTCCACCCATGAACATATGCATAGGGGTTGGCACATGTTTTCGTCTTGACTCTCCGGTAGAAACTTTAGGGAACTCTTTGAAGTACTTTGTGTTGGTTGAATAGATGAATCTGAGATTTAGTGATGCATATCGTATAATCATGCCCATGGATACTTGAGGTGACAATGGAGTATCTAGGTGACATTAGGGTTTTGGTTGATTTGTGTCTTAAGGTGTTATTCTAGTACGCACTCTTGAATAGATTGATCCGAAAGAATAACTTTGAGGTGGTTTCGTACCCTACCATAATCTCTTCCTTTGTTCTCCGCTATTAGTGGCTTTGGAGTGACTCTTTGTTGCATGTTGAGGTATAGTTATGTGATCCAATTATGTTATTATTGTTGAGATAACTTGCACTAGCGAAAGTATGAACCTTAGGCCTTGTTTCCTAGCATTGAAATACCGTTTACGCTCGCTTTTACCATTTGTTACCTTGCTGTTTTTATAATTTCAGATTACAAATACCTTTATCTACTATCCATATTGCACTTGTATCACCATCCCTTCGCCGAACTAGTGTACCTATACAATTTACAATTGTATTGGGTGTGTTGGGGACACTAGAGACTCTTTGTTATTTGGTTGTAGGGTTGTTTGAGAGAGACCATCTTCATCCTACGCCTCCCATGGATTGATAAACCTCAGGTCATCCACTTCTGGGAAATTTGCTACTGTCCTACAAACCTGTGCACTTGAAGGCCCAAGAACGTCTACAAGAAGAAGGTTGTGTAGTAGACATCAAGCTCTTTTCTGGCGCCGTTGCCGGGGAGGTGAGTGCTTGAAGGTATATCTTTAGATCTTGCAATCGAATCTTTTTGTTTCTTGTTTTATGACTAGTTTAGTCTATAAAAGAAAACTACAAAAAATGGAATTGAGTTTGTCTCATACGCTTCATGTTTTTAATATCTTTCGTCAGTATGATGGAAAGGAAAATTGTGCTCAAGTGCTAGAAAAAGAAATCTATAAAATGTTTTCAACTAAATCTTTGAACGATGAGCATTATTGCAATGTTGGTAGTATGAACTCTTTGAATATCCATAGTACTAATGATGATTGCACTAGCTATGATGAAAATGTCTCTTATAAGCATGTCAATTTTTGTGGAGTAGATCGTGTTTGCAAGTACACACGAAATAGGGAAGATAGATATTGCAAGAGGCATAAGCATTTAGAAACTAAATCATTGTAAGAAAGTCTTGATGATTGTGCTGAAAGATTCAATATTTTTCGCGCTCCTTGTGAACTTTGCAATGAACGTGGTCATTTAGATCTCCAATGCAAATTGTTTCATGACCAAATCATATCCAAAAATTGTGATAATTTGATTAACCTTGAGCATCATAAAGAGCTTAGTCTTGTTTTGGGGTATGAAGAAATGAAACGTATAACTGAGGGTATTCCAAAATTTAATCTTGATAGATTTCTTGATTTTGATCTAGAGAAGATTTATTTGTATTGTGCGGTGAATTGCATTGAAAATCCTTATATTGCCAATTACATAAAGAAAAGAAAGCAAATAGAAGATGACGAGAATACTAATGAAAGGGAAGAGACTTCCCAATCTCCTCCTATTATTTCTTATGATGAATCAGGTAACGAGGAGGAGCTTTCTATTCAACCAATCCCATCAATAAAGAAGGTTGAACCCACACATAATGTGCAGAAGAAAAGGAAGAGAAGGAGCAGCAAAGGTAAAAAGGTATCCCTCTCAAATGATGTTGCTCCTATTACTCCTTGTGATGATGATAATTGCTATACTATTGGTGCTATCCGTACTATTAATAATGAGAGTGATTATGCTTATGATATGAAAAGGCCCAATCTTGGGGAAGCTATGTTTGGTGAGGATGAAAAATTTGAGAATATATTTGCTGAAATTAATGTTTGTCCCAAGCTTCGGGAAGCTACGTTTAATGAAGATGATATTTTTAGCCTCCCAAGTTTTGATATGCAGAGTTGTTATGATGATAGCATGCCTCTTACCTATTATGATTATATTGATGAAAGTGGGTTTGGAAGAGTGTCAACTTTAGGAAGTAGTGATCCCACTATTTTGGAGGATGTTGAATCTTATTTTGATGAATATGAAAGTGGATTTGGAAGAGTGTCAACTTTATTTAGTGATGATTGCACTATCTTGGAAGAGGTTTCAATCGATTATGATGAGGACAAAGTTGCTACTTATGACGATTATTCTGATGAAACTTATGCTATAAAAAGTAGTGATGATTATATTTATAAAACTTGTAATGATTATGATTACCCTTTTTCCGAACATCACTCTTTTAATGTGGAAACAATTTATAGTATTCAAGTCTCTTATGATACTCCCACCATTCCGAATGTGAAGAATTTTGCTTATGTGGAGAGTAATAAATTTCTATGCTTGTAGATCATGAAAAGAATGCTTTAGGTGCTGGTTATATCGTTGAATTCATTCATGATTCTACTATAAATTATTATGAGGGAGGAACATATGCTTGTACGAATTGCAATAATATCAAGTTTCCTCTCTATGTGCTTAAAGTTTCAAAGTTATGCTTTTTTTGCCTTCCTATACTATTTGATTATTGTTCCCATAAGTTGTTTTCTCACAAAATCCCTATGCATAGGAAGTGGGTTAGGCTTAAATGTGCTAGTCATATTCTTCATGATGCTCTATTTATGTTTCAATTCTTATCTTTAATGTGAGCATCATTGAAATAATCACGCCTAGCTAGAAAGGCATTAAAGAAAAGCGCTTGTTGGGAGACAACCCAATATTTACCCTTACTGTTTTTGTGTGTCCACATGGTTATGCTACTGTAGTAATCATGTTTTATAGCTTTTTGTTTCAATGAAGTGCCAAGTAGAGCCTTTGGGAAGACTTGGGTGAAGTCAATGTGATCTTGCTGCAAAAAAAAAACAGAAACTTTAGCACTCACGAGATTAGCTGCTATTTTTTACAGAAGAGTGCTTTTAGGTTGATTCTTTTTGAAGATGATTAATAGATAAATTCCTCAGGTCCAACAATTTATTTCAGAATTTTTGGGGTTCCAGAAGTATACGTTTGATACAGATTACTACAGACTGTTCTGTTTTTGACAGATTCTGTTTTCTATGTGTTGTTCGCTTATTTTGATGAATCTATGAGTAGTATCGAAGGGTATGAACCGTAGATAAGTTGGAATACAATAGGTTTAACACCAATATGAATTAAGAATGAGTTCACAACAGTACCTAAGTGGTTGTTTGTTTTCTTTTACTAACGGAGCTTACGAGTTTTGTTTTGAGTTTCGTGTTGTGAAGTTTCAAGTTTTGGGTAAAGACTCAATGGACTATGGAATAAGGAGTGGTAAGAGCCTAAGATTGGGGATGCCCAAGGCACCCCTAGGTAATATTCAAGGACAACCAAGAGCCTAAGCTTCGGGATGCCCCGGAAGGCATCCCCTCTTTCGTCTCCGTTCATCGGTAACTTACTTGGAGCTACATTTTTATTCGCCACATGATATGTGTTTTGCTTGGAGCGTCATTTTATTTTGTTAGTATTTTCTTGCTGTTATTTATAATAATGTTTTGCATCTTTATTTTCAATAAAAAATTTAAGGATAGCCTTTACCATGCTTATTTTGCTAGTATACATGTTGCTGTTTGAAAACATAAAGTTTACCACTGTTGCAAAAATTCCCTAGAAAATTAAGGGAAGGATATAATGTTTAATCTTTTTGCTAAATGAGATCTGATAAATCTTCTACAGCGTAATATTTTTCTTATAATGTTTGGAGTTAGGGAAGTATGATGAATCTTGCATTCTTTACAGACTATACTGTTTTGGCAGATTGCTGTTATGTTTGCAATGTTTGCATATGCTTGCTTGTTTAATGATTCTATTTGAGGATAGGAGTATTAAATATGCAGAGACATTTAGTATGCAATGTTGAATAATAATGTTAGTAATTTGTTACAGTAGAAAATGATAAGGTTTTTGCATTGTTTTATACTAACTTATCTCACGAGTTGTTGTTGAGTTTTGTGTGGATGAAGTTTTTGAGATTTAGGAAACCGTGATATGAAAGGAATTGAGGAGACACAAAAGCTCAAGATTGGGGATGCCCAAGGCACCCCAAGATAATATTCCAAGAAGTCTCAAGCATCTAAGCTTGGGGATGCCTCGGTAGGCATCCCACCTTTCTTCTTCAACAATTATCGGTTAGTATCGGTTGAACCTAAGTTTTTGCTTCTTCACATCAGTTGTGCTATCATTGCAATGTTATTTTGTTTTTCTTTGCTTACTGTTTGAATAAAATACCAAGATCTGAAATTCTTAATTGGGAGAGAGTCTTCGCATAGTTGCATAATTATTTAGCTACTCATTGATCTTCACTTATATCTTTTTGGAGTAGTTTGTTATTTACTCGTGTGCTTCACTTATATCCTATGAATAAATGGTTGAATGAGTTTAATGTCGTAAATCTGAAATTATATATGTTTCATTTTCTTATCCCATGGGGAGTAATGACTTTACATCTAATAAGTAGAGGTTGTAAATTTATTGAAGGTTAGAAAGCATTGTATTGGTCATTTGAACAATTCATGAAATAATATTGAAGGAAGAGAGATTTCACATATAAATATATTATCATGGACATATTTTATAATTGTGAGCACTCATTAAGTATGACATGCTAAAGAGTTGATGTTGGACAAGGAAGACAACGTAATGGGTTTTGTTTTCTCACATCTCAGTTAAAGTATATTGTCATGGATCATTCAAACATGTTGAGCTTGCCTTTCCCCCTCATGCTAGCCGAAATTCCTTGCACCAAGTAGAGATACTACTTGTGCTTCCAATATCCTTAAACCCATTTTTTTCAATGAGTGTCCACCATACCTACCTATATACGGTATTTACCTGCCGTTCCAAGTAAATTTGCATGTGCCAAACTCTAAACCTTTAAACAATAATCTATTTTGTATGCCTGAATCGCTCATGTAGCGACTAGGGGCTGTCAGTATCTTCCATGCTAGGTGGGTTATTCTCAAGATGAGTGGACTCCGCTCATCATTCACAAGAAAAATGGCCGGTAACCGGGATGCCCAGTCCCATGATCAAAAAGATCAAAATCAAATCAAAAATAATTGCAAACAAAACTCCCCCAGGACTGTTGTTGGTATGGACGGTACCCCGTTGTTTCGGATGGCCGTGGAGTGTGATTGTTGGTGGAGGGGGAGTAAAATCTTTACCATTCTGTTTGGGAACCGCCTATAATGTATGTAGTATGGAAGATATTGGGAACTCTTGGTTGTTATGTTGACAATGAGATCATACCTCTCAAAATTATTTATCTCTATTTCAAAATCGAGCTCTGGCACCTTTGCAAATCCCTGCTTCCCTCTGTGAAGGACCTATCTTTTACTTTATGTCTTTTACTTTTATGCAAGAGTCAAGGTGATCTTCACCTTTCCCTTTTTCATTTTATCCTTTGGCAAGCACCTCGTGTTGGAAAGATCCTGATATATATATCCAATTGGATGTAAGTTAGCATGAACTATTATTGTTGACATCACCCAAAAGGTGAATACATTGGGAGGCAACACTATAAGCCCCTATCCTTCTCAGTGTCCGATTAAAACTCCATAACCACAAGTATTGTGTGAGTGTCAGCAATTGTAGAAGACTATATGATAGTTGAGTATGTGGAGTTTGCTAAATCAAAGCACTGACATAGACCCTTCCTGAAAATAAGATGAATTGCAATTGTTTGATGACTAAGAATGAAGTTTGCTAGTTTTCAAGAAAGTTTATGGTCTAGGATTTAACATGTGACTAGCTTGTTACTTGATCGTGAGAAGTTTTATGAGATGAACTACTGTTATGACATATAAACATGCTAGAAAAGGTGATTGAAATTATCATTGATCAAACTTGTGCACCTGCTAGCATTCACACTTCAAAAATTCTTTCTTTAATCATTTACCTACTCGACGACGAGCAGGAATTAGGTTGGGGGATGCTGATACGTCTCCAACGTATCTATTTATGAAGCATTTATGCTATTATATTATCTGTTTTGAATGATTATGGGCTTTATTATACACTTTTATATTACTTTTGGGACTAACCTATTAACCAGAGGCCCAACCCATATTGCTGTTTTATTGCCTGTTTCAGTATTTCGAAGAAAAGGAATATCAAACGGAGTCCAAATAAAATGAAACCTTTGGGAGCTTGATTTTTGGGAAGAATATGATCCGGGAGACTTGGAGTTCACATCAGAAGTGCCTCGAGGAGGCCAGGAGATAGGAGGGTGCCCCCACTACTGGGCGCGCCCCCTCTCTCCTGGGCCCCTCGAGCACCCCCCGACCGACTTCTTTCGCCTATATATTCCTATATACCCTAAAAACATCATGAACAAAGATATATCGGGAGTTCCGCCACCGCAAGCCCTTGTAGCCACCGAAAGTCAAGCGGGACCCTGTTCCGGCACCCTGCCGGAGGGGGGATCCATCACCGGTGCCCATCTTCATCATCCCGGCGCTCTCCATGACGAGGAGGGAGTAGTTCATCCTCAGGGCTGAGGGTATGTACCAGTAGCTATGTGTTTGATCTCTCTCTCTTGTGTTCTCTCTCGTGTTCTCTCTATGGCACGATCTTGATGTATCGCGAGCTTTGCTATTATAGTTGGATCTTATGATGTTCTCCCCCTCTACTCTCTTGTGATGAATTGAGTTTTCCCTTTGAAGTTATCTTGTCGGATTGAGTATTTAATGATTTGAGAACACTTGATGTATGTCTTGCCGTGATTATCAGTGGTGACAATGGGATATTCACGTGATCCACTTGATCTATGTTTTGGTGATCAACTTGCGGGTTCCGCCCATGAACATATGCATAGGGGTTGGCACACGTTTTCGTCTTGACTCTCCGGTAGAAACTTTAGGGCACTCTTTGAAGTACTTTGTGTTGGTTGAATAGATGAATCTGAGATTGTGTGATGCATATCGTATAATCATGCCCACAGATACTTGACAATGGAGTTGTTGGAAATATGCCCTAGAGGCAATAATAAATTGGTTATTATTGTATTTCCTTGTTCATGATAATTGTTTATTATTCATGCTATAATTGTATTGACCGGAAACCGCAATACATGTGTGAATACATAGACCAGAACATGTCCCTAGTGAGCCTCTAGTTGACTAGCTCATTGATCAACAGATGGTCATGGTTTCCTAACCATGGACATTGGATGGACAATACCCAATCCTAAGCCTAGCACAAGATCGTGTAGTTCATATGCTAAAACTTTTCTAAATGCCAAGTATCTTTTCCTCAGACCATGAGATTGTGCAACTCCCGGATACCGTAGGAATGCTCTGGGTGTACCAAACGTCACAACGTAACTGGGTGCCTATAAAGGTGCACTATGGGTATCTCCGAAAGTGTCTGTTGGGTTGGCACGAATCGAGACTGGGATTTGTCACTCCGTGTGACGGAGAGGTATCTCTGGGCCCAATCGGTAAGACATCATCATAATGTGCACAATGTGATCAAGGAGTTGATCGCGGGATGATGTGTTACGGAACGAGTAAAGAGACTTGCCGGTAACGAGATTGAACAAGGTATCGGGATACCGACGATCGAATCTCGGGCAAGTACTATACCGCTAGACAAAGGGAATTGTATACGGGATTGATTGAATCCTTGACATCGTGGTTCATCCGATGAGATCGTCATGGAACATGTGGGAGTCAACATGGGTTTCCATATCCCGCAGTTGGTTATTGGCCAGAGAGTTGTCTCGGTCATGTCTGCATGGTTCCCGAACCCGTAGGGTCTACACACTTAAGGTTCGATGACGCTAGGGTTATAGGGAATAGATATACGTGGTTACCAAATGTTGTTCGGAGTCCCGAATGAGATCCCGGACATCACGAGGAGTTCCGGAATGGTCCGGAGGTAATGATTTATATATGGGAAGTCCTATTTTGGTCACCGGAAAAGTTTCGGGTGCTATCGGTAACGTACCGGGACCACCGGGAGGGTCCTGGGGGTCCACCAGGTGGGGCCAACGGCCCCAGAGGGCTGCGTAGGCCAAGTGTGGGAGGGGAACAGCCCCAGGTGGGCTGGTGCGCCCCCCACCAAGGCCCAAGTCGCAGGGAGAGTGGGAGAGGGCAAACCCTAGGTCCAGATGGGCCTTAAGGCCCACCCTAGGGCGCCCCCTCTCTTTCCCCCTTTGGCCGCACCCTAGATGGGTTTTTGGGGCTGCCGCCACCCCTAGGGAGGGAACCCTAGATGGGGGCGCAGCCCCTCCCCTTCCCCTATATATACTTGAGGTATTGGGGGCTGCAAAACACACGAGATGAACTCTCCCAAGGCGCAGCCCTACCTCTCTCCCTCCTCGTCTCTCATAGTGCTTGCTGAAGCCCTGCTGGAGTATCGCGCTCCTCCACCACCACCACGCCATCGTGCTGCTGCTGGACGGAGTCTTCCCCAAGCTCTCCCTCTCCCCTTGCTGGATCAAGGCACGGGAGACGTCATCGGGCTGCACGTGTGTTGAACGCGGAGGCACCATTCTTCGGTGCTTAGATCGGAATCGACCGCGATCTGAATCGCTACGAGTACGACTCCTTCATCCGCGTTCTTGTAACGCTTCCGCTTAGCGATCTACAAGGGTATGTAGATGCACTCCCTCTCTCTCTCGTTGCTAGTCTCTCCATAGATTGATCTTGGTGATGCGTAGAAAATTTTGAATTTCTGCTACATTCCCCAATAGTGGAATCATGATCTAGGTCTATTGCGTAGATTCTATGCACGAGTAGAACACAAGTTGTTGTGGGCGTTGATTTTGTTCAATATGCTTACCGTTACTAGTCCTATCTGGTTTTGACGGTATTGTGGGATGAAGCGGCCCGGGCCGACCTTACACGTACACTTACGTGAGACAGGTTCCACCGACTGACATGCACTTGTTGCATAAGGTGGCTAGCGGGTGCCAGTCTCTCCCACTTTAGTCGGATCAGATTCGATGAAAAGGGTCCTTATGAAGGGTAAATAGCAATTGGCATATCACGTTGTGGCTTTTGCGTAGGTAAGAAACGTTCTTGCTAGAAACCCATAGCAGCCACGTAAAACATGCAAACAACAATTAGAGGACGTCTAACTTGTTTTTGCAGGGTATGCTATGTGATGTGATATGGCCAAAAGAATGTGATAAATGATATGTGATGTATGAGATTGATCATGTTCTTGTAATAGGAATCACGACTTGCATGTCGATGAGTATGACAACCGGCAGGAGCCATAGGAGTTGTCTTAATTTATTGTATGACCTGCGTGTCACTGAATAACGCCATGTAATTACTTTACTTATTTGCTAAACCGTTAGCCATAGTAGTAGAAGTAATAAGTTGGCAAGACAACTTCATGGAGACATGATGATGGAGATCATGATGATGGAGATCATGGAGTCATGCCGGTGACGATGATGATCATGGAGCCCCGAAGATGGAGATCAAAAGGAGCAAAATGATATTGGCCATATCATGTCACTATTTGATTGCATGTGATGTTTATCATGTTTATGCGTCTTATTTGCTTAGAACGACGGTAGTATATAAGATGATCCCTCATAATAATTTCAAGAAAGTGTTCCCCCTAACTGTGCACCGTTGCGAAAGTTTGTTGTTTCGAAGCACCACGTGATGATCGGGTGTGATAGATTGTAACGATCACATACAACGGGTGTAAGCCAGATTTACACACGCGAAACACTTAGGTTGACTTGACGAGCCTAGCATGTACAGACATGGCCTCGGAACACAAGAGACCGAAAGGTCGAACATGAGTTGTATAGTAGATATGATCAACATAAAGATGTTCACCGATGATGACTAGTCCGTCTCACGTGATGATCGGACACGGCCTAGTTGACAAGGATCACGTATCACTTAAGATGACGAGAGGGATGTGTATCTGAGTGGGAGTTCATAAGATGAACATAAATATCCTGAACATAGTCAAAAGGTCTTTGCAAATTATGTCGTAGCTCGCGTTTTAGTTCTACTGTTTTAGATATATTCCTAGAGAAAATTTAGTTCAAAGTTGATAGTAGCAATTATGCGGACTGGGTCCGTAAACTGAGGATTGTCCTCATTGCTGCATAGAAGGCTTATGTCCTTAATGCACCGCTCGGTGTGCTGAACCTCGAACGTCGTCTGTGGATGTTGCGAACATCTGACATAGACGTTTTGATGACTACGTGATAGTTCAGTAATGTTAAACGGTTTAGAATTGAGGCACCAAAGACGATTTTGAAACGTCACGGAACATATGAGATGTTCTGAGGGATGAAATTGGGATTTCAGGCTCGTGTCCACGTCAAGAGGTATAAGACCTCCGACGAGTTTTCTAGCCTACAAACTAAGGGAGAAGATCTCAATCGTTGAGCTTGTACTCAGATTGTCTGGGTACAACAATCACTTGAATCGAGTGGGAGTTAATCTTCCAGATGAGATAGTGATGTTTCTCCAAAGACATTGCCACCAAGCTACTAGAGCTTCGTGATGAACTATAACATATCAGGGATATATATGATGATCCTTGAAATATTCGCGATGTTTGACACCGCGAATGTAGAAATCAAGAAAGAGCATCAATTGTTGATGGTTAGTGAAACCACTAGTTTCAAGAAGGGCAAGGGCAAGAAGGGGTACTTCGTGAAACGGCAAATCAGTTGCTTCTCTAGTGAAGAAACCAAGGGTTGAACCCAAACCCGAGACTAAGTGCTTCGGTAATGAGGGAACGGTCACTGAAGCAGAACTACCCTAGATACTTGGTAGATGAGAAGGCTGGCAAGGTTGACAGAAGTATATTGGATATACATTGAATTAAATGTGTACTTTACTAGTACTCCTAGTAGCACCAGGATATTAAGATGCCGGTTCGTTTGCTAAGTGTTAGTAACTCGAAATCAAAGAGCTATGGAATAAACGGAGACTAGCTAAAGGTGAGATGACGATGTGTGTTGGAAGTGTTTCCAAGGTTGATGTGATCAAGCAACGCCTGCTCCGTCTACCATCGAGATTGGTGTTAAACCTAAATAATTGTTATTTGGTGTTTGTGTTGAGCATAGACATGATTGGATTATGTCTATCGCAATATGGTTATTCATTTAAGGAGAATAATGGTTACTCTATTTATTTGAATAAATACCTTCAATGGTCTTGCACCTAAAAGAATGATTTATTGAATCTCGATCGTAGTGATACACATTTTCATGCCAAAAAGATATAAGATAGTAATGATAGTACCACTTACTTGTGGCACTGCCATGTAAGTCATATTGGTATAAAACTGTAACACCCCAAATTTTCTGGCCAAGTTTTTGATATTAAATTTTTTGCCAGGAGTTTTAAATTTTTATTTCTGTGGATTTTCAGAACTCTTCTTTTATTGTTAAGGAGATTTGCATCTTTTCCCAAGTGGAGCTTTCCAAAATATATGGGACTTTTATGCCAGCTCATTATAACATTTTCTTAATCAGTGGATTTATTTATTAGATCTTTTCATCCTGAGCTTTATTCATCAAAATGGATTGTTTTAAATTTTTGAAGCTCTGTTTGTACTACAACCATTTGATAGAATCACTTAAAATTTTAACCAAAATTTGGAGATGTCATGAGATGTCTCTAAATCAATTATGTGCATTAATAAAATTATTTCATTGCCTATTTTGGGTTTTTCACCTGTTTGGCTTCTCTGGTCCAGTGGGCATTTTTGCACTACAACCCAATTAAATATTTCCCTAGAGCCTCCACCAAAATTATGGGATGTCAGTCGTAGCATACCATTCAACTTTATGCAAAAGCATAGTGATGTTCTTCGGAATATTTGAGTGCAACAGCCTCTTTTTCATTCTGGACCAGACTTGTGTTTTCTACTACAACTCTGTTAATTCTTGCTCTAATGACCTTGTGTTTTCTCATACTTGTAGTCAACCCTGCAAAACCCCTAAGTCCAGGAGCATGCTCTTTTTGGAACACTTTTGGTCCATGTAATGATGCCACTCACTTACTGCCCAGAAGTGTAGTTTTGCAAAACTTGCACTAGCAAGTTTCTCCTTTCTGCAAACCGACTGCACCACCCTCTCTTATATCCATAGAGACACCGATCTGGAGAGTTTGGCCACTCCAAGAGCTACCTAGGTGCCTTTGGCATTTTGTCAAACACCCTGAGTGCATGACCAGTTTTGGCATGATTTCAAGTTTACATTGTGAGCTTGAGCTCCTGACCTACCCAGCATGTCCTAAGGTTTTGCCCTAGCCCATAACCCCTTTCTGGTAACTCCCTTATGGTTTGGAACTCTCTAGGCTGCCATGGCATTTCATCGAGCACCTTTCATGCGTGCTCAGGGCGCGCCCAGAGCGTGCGTTTGGCACCCGCATGCACCCGAGCCGCCGCGTCACACCCCGCACTCAAAACCCGGCCCCAGCCAGCTCGCCGTGTCCCCTTGCACCGCCTCGCCACCCCGACCACCCCTGGCACCCCACAGCGCCACCGCCAGGATGGCCGTGGCGGCTAGCTGCCGGCCGCTAGCAGGCCCGACCGTGGTCGGCGCCGCCAAAGCCAGCACAGCTCGCCACCTGCCCTTGTGAGCAGTACGTGCTCATCCGCAAGCGTGTCCCCTAGCTCCCGTCGTCGCCACGACCCCCCCGCTACAGAACGTCGGTTCGCCGTTGTTCTTATCGCCGACCGCCTCGGACCAACCTAGCCACGCTATATAAGGAGGCCCCGAGCTGAAGCCCGCACGCAGGCAGCCTCACACCGTCTCGCTAGTGCCCCCCTAGCCGCCAATTGGAGGGGAGCAGGCCATCTTCAACCTCTCCGGCAACTCCAGCCGCCGCCACTAACCAGGCCATTCCGGCACATCCAGGGCATCCCCCTCTCCACTCTCTCCACGAGGAACTTTCCCTTCCTCCCGTGATCACATCCCCCTACTCCATTTCGGTCGGGAACCACCGCGGCCCCAAAACCACTTCGCCCCGAAGCTTTCCTCCGCCGCGAAGCTCGCCGCCGGCAGCCCACGCCGTCCCGGCCGACCCAGTGACTACCAGTAGGATCACCCTTGACCCGCGGATCCATCCCCGCCCTCAACTTCCCTCAAGGACCCGCCGTTCGCCGGCGACGGTCGCCGGAGTCCCGCCTCCGCTCGGGACAGAGGGCGAAGAAGGAAGGCGGACTAGTCAAACCTGACTAGTGGGCCACCTAGGACACTGTCAGTGACCATGCACGGTCCATGCAGAGTAAGTGGAAACGTATTTCCAGATTACGCTTTCGACGTGTACGTGTCTAATCGAACCGTTCTTTTTTCTGTTTTATTTTAAAATCAGATTTGACCATAACTTTGACTGTCGATAACTTCTTAAATACAACTCCAAATGAACTGATTCTTTTTGCTGCCTCTCTCAAATATTGTCTAGTTTATTTTAAGATTTATTTAAAAAAAATTCAAACCAACTTTTTGTGCTGTTTTTATTTTGTGTGTTAATTCAAATATATTCTTTTAAATAGGATTTTTGAAGATTTCATGATGATTTGGATGCACCCTTCCTTCCCATGACCTGAAGGCAAGCATTCTGAACCCTGGTGAAATTTGTGTGTGTGTTGCACAGCACGGTGGCAACACCAGCCCGTCATATACATGCGTCATTTTATGTGAGAATGTGACCCTATTTATGTGTGCATATTAATGAGTTTGTGCTAATAAAGTTGGCATGAATTGTGATAGAAACCACCGTCATACGTCTCTCATGCATACCGGAAGGAAAGACGGGAAGGTCTCTGTCTTGGATAGACACAGGCTTGCCCCTAGTCCTCCGTCGAGACGGTCGTGTCCGGTATGACATGAGGGGTATGTCGTGTAATGTTTCCATCTGTTGTTTGATATATATATATATATATATATATGCATTGTTATGCTAATCATGAAGGAAATATTGCAACCTCCTAAGTCGACCGTAGATCGAGTCTTGTGCCAGTAAACCCCATACTTGCTTCGTACTACCACTCGTCTCTATATTTAGTAGGGTACGGTTCAGTAAGTTGTCAACCCTTTCCTAGCACACACCATACAGAGAGGCCGTGGTGGAAGATACTGGAGGCATCCGGTAGTCATGCCACCGGGTCCGGGAGCATGGGTGTTTCGGTTGTAGCCGAAAGGGGGTAGCTCCCCAGTTTGCGCGCGGTATAAATTTTGTGATCCCATGTTACGTCGAGGTTGTGGCCTCCCCACTTAGAGTTTTGCTTAACAGGTGTCGTGGGTGATTCCAGACACATGTGAGTTAAGCTGGTGTGTGCAAGTTAGGTGTGTTTTCAACAAAAAGACCGTAGACGGAATTAGTCCCGATGGACTAAAGGAATCCGTTACTCGTGGGTAAAGAGTACACCCTCTGCAGGGATTAAACCTACTCGAATAGCCGTTAAGGATTACAGTCTGGGACGGGTCAAGTGTCGGTCTTAGTGTCGGTCTTCGGAGGTGAAACTGTTAAACCTGGAATCACGATTGTGACTTGTGATAAATTATGATCATTATATTCGATATGGATTAACCCGTGATACTTTTTATTATCGAATATCCCTGGGATGGTTCTACCTCCTGGATATTCACTGTATTTAATTTATAAGCCCTTTATGTGGTGTCGCTCAGACGCCCGACTGCGGCATTGTTTTTGTTTATCTATAAGCCCTTTATGTGGTGTCGCTCAGACGCCCGACTGTGGCATTGTTTTTGTTTATTTATAAGCCCTTTATGTGGTGTCGCTCAGATGCCCGATTGTGGCATTGTTTCTATTTATTTATAAGCCCTTTATGTGGTGTCGCTCAGACGCCCGACTGTGGTATTTCTTTTAAAGCCCTTTTTGCGGTGTCGCTAAGACGCCCGACTGTGGCATTTCTTTTAAAGCCCTTTATGCGGTGTCGCTCAGACGCCCGATTGTGGCATTTCCTTTGAAGTTTTTTTTATGTTATATATTTCATGATTTTAATACTACCATATTACTGCATATTCACAAATAACATGCTTGCACGCATCAGAGTTTTATTTATCTTATGTGACTAACGTCATGAGCATAATATAATTTCAGCACATTATTGTTAAATTATGCCTGTGTTCATTATGTTTGCGAGTACATTCAAAGTACTCACTGGCTTGTCCCTGGCTATTGTCTTGGCCATATTTCATGCTTGGAGAGTAGCGTTGCGATGACAGTCCCAGAACCTAAGCAACGGTGATAGCAGCCACGCGAAGATAGGAGTTAACCTGGTCAGCTGTTCCTATGGGAAATGGAGTCCCATAGACGAGGGTGTTTCATAACCCGCTTCCACCATGAACCTTTAGAAACCGTTTGTTGTACTTTCAGGCCAGAATGGTCTTGTACTACATATATGGTATTTTGCTTGGAATTTCTGTATCAAGTTGGTGTCTTATCAGCTAACAGTTATCCTGGGGCTGGTAAGCACAAGGGCCATTTTTCTGGGATTAAAACCGGAGAATCGGTCGCCACAGACTTGGTATCAGAGCTAGGCTGACCATTGGCTAATCCTATCTTAGCCGGGTCAATGAAGTTAGGCTAATAACCCACCGAGCCATAACCAAGACCTCAGCCAAGCTTCTCGCACAAGATAGCCACACAGTGACCCGACGCTTTCTGCAGTCGGTGCCCAACCTATCAACTAGCCCGTCTATCACCCACCAGTGATCAGCACCAAAGGCGTCTTATTCGCAAGCATGTGAAGGAAGACTCTGTCCCCTTTTGCTATAAAAAGGGACACGCTCGCCTCAACCAGCCCAGCACAGCCGCTACCCCAAAACCTAGCCACAATGCCTGGTCCCGTAGTACACCATGAAACTACAGCAACCAACCTTGGAGGTTTTGTGACCATACTCGCAAACCTTACCCGTCGTACCTATGCGTTAGAAGAGCCACCCGAATATGTTGTCTACCAAGGACCCATAAGTGGTGAGAGCCACATTCTGGGCCATCAGACATATCTATGGTAGGGTCTGCACCCGCGCCCTCTACAGTTCACCGGAAGAACAACTTCCTTTGAGCCACAAGCCATCCAACTAGCTGCTCGAGAGGCTATAGTTCATCTCAGACACCTGTCGCCCAGAGTTAACTGTCGCTCGTTCCACTACTACCCCAGGCGTGAAGGGTATGGTAGGCCACCTCAAGTTGCCAATGGTGATCACGAGACAGACCCTGCATTACTTCATCTAGTGCGCTATGTAAGTGCACTGGAGGACCTATTCGATCAAATCACTATTGATCTGGTCGCAGCTCGTGGAGAGCTGGTTCGTCGGGCCCCAGCGAGGGAGGAGATCGAGCCCAACGCCGACAACCCAGACGTGCTATTTGGACAACCGATCGAGACCCTGAGGTCAGCCCCAGCCGTCAGCCAAGGTGCTTTAATGACCCCAAAAGTGCTTCGTCGCCTCCTGGGAGCACACTCCAACGGGGTTGTAGTCAACAATCCCCGCGACGGTCATCATCACTACCCCGAGCCTGCAGCCCCTTAGCCCTCTCCAGCAAATTCCGACGGTGAGAACCGGGGAGAAGCCTCGACGTCCACAAGGGACGCCCGCTTGGATGTAAACGAAGTAGACTAAGTCACTCGAGTAGTGGCGAGCCCCAGTGTATCCTCGCTTTGTAATTCTGTGATCCCTTAATTTAACGCAGCCTGGCATCGTGCATCTGTTTTATATAGTAGTCTTACATGGATGTATTAGCATGCAGTGTGTTTTCTCTATCCTTGGCGCAACTACCAAAAACCGCCCCGACAACCCCCACAGTGATACGTCATTTTAGTGAGACATGTGTATCTGTGGTTGACCCGAGCTGAGTCGGCCAATTCTTTACTTTTACCACGGTAAAAGACCCAGACCCGGTGCTATAAAAAGGACCACCGAGTGACCTTGCCAAGCGCCCCTCACCTTGTGCACCATCCCCACGACCATTTCCTGCCATGTCGAGCCCCAGTATTTATCTGAGGACTCCAGATGCTACCCCAGGTAGCTTTGTCAAGATATTGTGGGATTTTACCCGCAGTACCATGGGCGCTACCCAGCCACCCCAGTACCAGCTGTTCATATCAAGGATCACCCCTTCCACCTCGAGATATTGGGCTGCCGTGCACATCCCGCCCGTAAACCCAAACCAATAGCCCACAGAAGTCTCCTTCGTGGGGAAATCTGTGCCAACCCCGCACATGGCCATAGAAGCTGCTGCGTATGAAGCGCTTGCTCGCCTTCGATTCGCGGTACCCTACGCCAGCGAACGAGGGTATTATTATTTTCCGAGCCATGCAGCACCCGGAGGAGTAACATCCTTTCCAGGTGGATGTATTGAGAGAGACCCCGTCTTGGCCAACCTTGTCCAGTACGTCATCGCTCAAGACCGTTTGACCCAACATGTGATGGGTTATCTGCAAAGCCTCGCGGATTCAAATCCTCAAATCGTCATCGGCAGATCACTGAGGCCCGACCAGGAAAGACGCATTCATCGACTGGTCAATCCACTCCCTCCGATAGAAGAAGAATTTATCCTAGTACCGGAAACGTTTTCTCAAGACCCCGTCCAGTTACCGTTTTCAATTTAGATGCACCGTTGTATTTATTGTCGCATTTTTATTTATGTGTTGTAACTTATGCTTAGTACCCCGAGTCTCGCAGCGAGTAAATCATTAATGTAAGCAGCTTTGTCGCTTTTGGACTTTAATGTATTACTGTTTTCCCTCGCGAGAAATCCTGGAGCGTGATTTCTTTTCCCTGAGTTGCCGCATCGTATAATTTTTCTCACGGCATAGATCTTTTATTTCACACAGCACCACGACAGCAGACTCACCCCCACAATTACACGAACACATACACTGCTTGCAAAATTTTGCAACTATGTTGCGTCTAGCTAAGCACCTCCGAACAACAGATATCACCCCGCACACCCCACCTACTCATCGTGGCCACCGCCACCACGGAGAGCCAGCAACCGAGCAGCGGCATCGCGACGATCGTCGAGGATCATCGCGCACAGGAGCACCGAGAGCCCCAGCACCGCTGCCAGCCCTCCGCACAGCAGGATCATGTACCAGTCTGGCGCCGCCTCCGCCATTAGCGCCTCGGCTCGAGCTCCGACAAACGGAAACAGAGGAGAAAGAGAGAGAGGGAGAAGCAAGGCCAGGTGTGAGGAAGAAGAGGAGAACGCCGCGGTCATTTTATAGCTCGAGCTCGGTGTACGGTGGGCGAGGTCCACCAGGACCGCTCGTCGCCCGACCACCGGTGTTCGAGGCGAATCCATGAGCAGTGCCGACAGCAAGACTGCCCATGAGGTGAGTGCACGCTGCAGCGCCACAAGACTACCGCGGTATGGCCTTGGTACCCTACGCGCTAGGCGTCGCCGGTGGAGAAAGCACGGGAGAACGCGCGGGAGAGAGGAAGAAGAAGGAGCCGGAGGAAGGAGAAGAGGCTGACCGTGGGCCCGGGTCCACCAGTCAGCCAGAGAGAGCACTGTGCTCTCGGGTGCGACCAGCGTATTCTGAGACTTAGAATTTATTCTAAATTTTTGTCCAGTGTAGAAATCACTAGTTTTTTCCCAAGACCGTGGATTTTTCCCCCACACCGCGCCAGTACCCCCACACTGTATTTTTGCATCACTTATTGCTCTCACTGTGGCCGTTTTCGTTTTAATTCTTATTCATTTAATTTTAACTCTTTTCAAATCTCGAGGACGATATTTTTCCTAAGGGGGGTGGTAGTTGTAACACCCCAAATTTTCTGGCCAAGTTTTTGATATTAAAATATTTGCCAGGAGTTTTAAATTTTTATTTCTGTGGATTTTCAGAACTCTTCTTTTATTGTTAAGGAGATTTGCATCTTTTCCCAAGTGGAGCTTTCCAAAATATATGGGACTTTTATGCCAGCTCCTTATAACATTTTCTTAATCAGTGGATTTATTTATTAGATCTTTTCATCCTGAACTTTATTCTTTAAAATGGATTGTTTTAAATTTTTGAAGCTCTGTTTGTACTACAACCATTTGATAGAATCACTTAAAATTTCAACCAAAATTTGGAGATGTCATGAGATGTCTCTAAAATCAATTATGTGCATTAATAAAATTATTTCATTGCCTATTTTGGGTTTTTCACCTGTTTGGCTTCTCTGGTCCAGTGGGCATTTTTGCACTACAACCCAATTAAATATTTCCCTAGAGCCTCCACCAAAATTATGGGATGTCAGTGGTAGCATACCATTCAACTTTATGCAAAAGCATAGTGATGTTCTTTGGAATATTTGAGTGCAACAGCCTCTTTTTCATTCTGGACCAGACTTGTGTTTTCTACTACAACTCTGTTAATTCTTGCTATAATGACCCTGTGTTTTCTCATGCTTGTAGTCAACCCTGCAAAACCCCTAAGTCCAGGAGCATGCTCTTTTTGGAACACTGTTGGTCCATGTAATGATGCCACTCACTTACTGCCTGTATGTAGTTTTGCAAAACTTGCACTAGCAAGTTTCTCCTTTTACAAACCGACTGCACCACCCTCTCTTATATCCATAGAGACACCGATCTGGAGAGTTTGGCCACTCCAAGAGCTACCTAGGTGCCTTTGGCATTTTGTCAAACACCCTGAGTGCATGACCAGTTTTGGCATGATTTCAAGTTTACATTGTGAGCTTGAGCTCCTGACCTACCCAGCATGTCCTAAGGTTTTGCCCTAGCCCATAACCCCTTTCTGCTAACTCCCTTGTGGTTTGGAACTCTCCAGGCTGCCATGGCATTTCATCGAGCACCTTTAAATGCGTGCTCGGCGCGCCGAGCATGCGTTCTTTCACCGCATGCACCCGAGCCGCCGCGTCACACCCCGCACTCAAAACCCGGCCCCAGCCAGCTCGCTGTGTCCCCTTGCACCGCCTCGCCACCCCGACCACCCCTGGTACCCCACAGCGCCACCGCCAGGATGGCCGTGGCGGCTAGCTGCTGGCCGCTAGCAGGCCCGACCGTGGTCGGCGCCGCCAAAGCCACCACGGCTCGCCACCTGCCCTTGTGAGCAGTACGTTCTCATCCGCAAGCGTGTCCCCTAGCTCCCGTCGTCGCCACGACCCCCCCCCCCCCTGCTACAGAACGTTGGTTCGCTGTTGTTCTTATCGCCGGCCGCCTCGGACCAACCTAGCCACGCTATATAAGGAGGCCCCGAGCTCAAGCCCGCACGCAGGCAGCCTCACACTGTCTCGCTAGTGCCCCCCTAGCCGCCAATTGGAGGGGAGCAGGCCATCTTTAACCTCTCTGGCAACTCCAGCCGCCGCCACTAACCAGGCCATTCCGGCACATCCAGGGCATCCCCCTCTCCACTCTCTCCACCAGGAACTTTCCCTTCCTCCCGTGATCACATCCCCTACTCCATTTTGGTCGGGAACCACCGCCCCCAAAGCCACTTCGCCCGGCTTTCCTCCGCCATGGCTCGGGCCGCAGCAGCCACGCCGTCCCCGCCGACCCAGCGACTACTAGTAGGATCACCCTCGACCCTCGGATCCATCCCCAGCCTCAGCTTCCCTCAATGACTCATTGTTACGCGGCGACGGTCGCCGGAGTCCCGCCTCCGCTCGGGACAGAGGGAGAAGAAGGAAGGCGGACTAGTCAAACCTGACTAGTGGGCCACCTAGGACCCACTGTCAGTGACCATGCACGGTCCATGCAGAGTAAGTGGAAACGTATTTCCAGATTACGCTTTCGACGTGTACGTGTCTAATCGAACTATTTTTTTCTTCTATTTTTCTGTTTTATTTTAAAATCAGATTTGTCCATAGCTTTGACTGTCGATAACTTTTTAAATACAACTCCAAATGAACTGATTCTTTTTGCTGCCTCTCTCAAATATTGTCTAGTTTATTTTAAGATTTATTTGAAAAAATTTCAAACCAACTTTTTGTGCTGTTTTTATTTTGTGTGTTAATTCAAATATATTCTTTTAAATAGGATTTTTGAAGATTTCATGATGATTTGGATGCACCCTTCCTTCCCATGACCTAAAGGCAAGCATTCTGAACCCTGGTGAAATTTGTGTGTGTGTTGCATAGCACGGTGGCAACACCACCCCGTAATATACATGCGTCATTTTATGTGAGAATGTGACCCTATTTATGTGTGCATATTAATGAGTTTGTGCTAATAAAGTTGGCATGAATTGTGATAGAAACCACCGTCATACGTCTCTCATGCATACCGGAAGGAAAGACGGGAAGGCATCTGTCTTGGATAGACACGGGCTTGCCCTAGTCCTCCGTCGAGACAGTCGTGTCCGTATGACATGAGGGTATGTCGTAATGTTTCCATCTGTTGTTTGATATATATATATATATATATATATATATATATATATATATATATATATATATATATATATATATATATATATATATATGCATTGTTATGCTAATCATGCAGGAAATATTGCAACCTCCTAAGTCGACCGTAGATCGAGTCTTGTGCCAGTAAACCCCATACTTGCTTCGTACTACCACTCGTCTCTACATTTAGTAGGGTATGGTTCAGTAAGTTGTCAACCCTTTCCTAGAACACACCGTACAGAGAGGCCGTGGTGGAAGATATTGGAGGCATCCGGTAGTCATGCCATCGGGTCCGAGAGCATGGGTGTTTCGGTTGTAGCCGAAAGGGGGTAGCTCCCCAGTTTTCACGCGGTATAAATTTTGTGATCCCATGTTACGTCGAGGTTGTGGCCTCCCCACTTAGAGTTTTGCTTAACAGCTGTCGTGTGTGATTCCAGACACATGTGAGTTAAGCTGGAGTGTGCAAGTTAGGTGTGTTTTCAACAAAAAGACCGTAGACGGAATTAGTCCCGATGGACTAAAGGAATCCGTTACTCGTGGGTAAAGAGTACACCCTCTACAGAGATTAAACCTATTCAAATAGCCGTTAAGGATTACAGTCTGGGACGGGTCACGATTGTGAAACTGTTAAACCGAGAATCACGATTGTGACTTGTGATAAATTATGATCATTATCTTCGATGTGGACTAACCCGTGATACTTTTTATTATCTAATATCCCTGGGATGGTTCTACCTCCTGGATATTCACTGTATTTAATTTATAAGCCCTTTATGTGGTGTCGCTCAGACGCCCGACTGCGGCATTGTTTTTGTTTATCTATAAGCCCTTTATGTGGTGTCGCTCAGATGCCCGACTGTGGCATTGTTTTTGTTTATTTATAAGCCCTTTATGTGGTATCGCTCAGATGCCCGACTGTGGCATTGTTTTTGTTTATTTATAAGCCCTTTATGTGGTGTCGCTCAGACGCCTGACTGTGGTATTTCTTTTAAAGCCCTTTTTGCGGTGTCGCTAAGACGCCCGACTGTGGCATTTCTTTTAAAGCCCTTTATGCGGTGTCGCTCAGACGCCCGATTGTGGCATTTCCTTTGAAGTTTTTTTAATGTTATTTATTTCATGATTTTAATACTACCATATTACTGCATATTCACAAATAACATGCTTGTACGCATCAGAGTTTTATTTATCTTATGTGACTAACGTCATGAGCATAATATAATTTCAGCACATCATTGTTAAATTATGCCTGTGTTCATTATGTTTGCGATTACATTCAAGGTACTCACTGGCTTGTCCCTGGCTATTGTCTTGGCAAGATTTCATGCTTGGAGAGGAGCGTTGCGATGACAGTCCCAGAACCTAAGCAACGGTGATAGCAGCCACGCGAAGATAGGAGTTAACCTGGTCAGCTGTTCCTGTGGGAAATGGAGTCCCATAGACGAGGGTGTTTCATAACCCGCTTCCGCCATCAACCTTTAGAAACCGTTTGTTGTACTTTCAGGCCAGAATGGTCTTGTACTACATATATGGTATTTTGCTTGGAATTTCTGTATCAAGTTGGTGTCTTATCAGCTAAGAGTTATCCTGGGGCTGGTAAGCACAAGGGCCATTTTTCTGGGATTAAAACCGGAGAATCGGTCGCCACAAAAACGCATGGAGAAGCTCCATGTTGATGGATCTTTGGACTCACTCATTTTTGAAAAGTTTGAGACATGCGAACCATGTCTATTGGTGTATACGCATGAAGAAACTCCATGCAGATGGATCATTTGGACTCAGTTGATTTTGAATCACTTGAGATATGCAAATCATACCACATGGGCATTTTGAATCACATGAGTAAGATGGAACAAGATAGCAACTTGTTGGAAGTAACACATTTTGATGTGTGCAGTCCAATGAGTGCTGAGGCATGCAGTGAATATGGTTATGTTGTTACTTCACAGATGATTTGAGTAGATGTTGAGTATATTTACTTGATGAAACACAAGTCTGAATTATTGAAAGGTTCAAGTAATTTCAGAGTGAAGTTGAAGATCTTTGTGGCGAGAGGATAAAATGTCTGTGATATGATCATAGAGATGGATATCTTAGTTGCGAGTTTGGTATACAATTGAGACATTGTGGAAATTGTTTCACAACTAACACCGCCTAGAACACCATAGTGTGATGGTGTGTCCGAACATCATAGATGCACCCTATTGGATATGGGGCATACCATTATCGAATTACCACTATCGTTCATGGGTTAGGAATTAGAGACAACCACATTCACTTTAATAGGGCACCACATAATTCCGTTGAGATGACACCGTATGAACTATGGTTTAGAGAAACCTAAGATGTCGTTTCTTGAAAGTTTGGGGCTACGACGCTTATATGACACATAATTCCTGATGAGCTCAAACCCAAAGCGGATAAATACATCTTCATAGGACACCCAAAACAAATGGGTATACCTCCTATTTCAGATCCGGAAGAAAAAGTGATTGTTTCTAGAAACGGGTCCTTTCTCGAGGAGAAGTTTCTCTCGAAAGAATTGAGTGGGAGGATGGTGGAGACTTGATATGGTTATTGAACCGTCACTACAACTAGTTTGTAGCAGGGCACAGGAAGTTGTTCCTGTGGCACCTACACCAATTGAAGTGGAAGCTAATGATAGTGATCATGAAGCTTCAGATCAATTCACTACCGAACCTCGTGGGACGACAAGGACGCGTACTGATTTAGAGTGGTACGGTAATCCTGTCTTGGAGGTCATGTTGCTAGACAACAATGAACCTACGAGCTATGGAGAAGCGATGGTGGGCCTGGATTCCGACAAATGGCTAGAGGCCATAAAATCCGAGAGAGGATCCATGTATGAAAACAAAGCGTGGACTTTGGAAGAACTACTTGATGGTCGTAAGGCTGTTGGGTACAGATGGATTTTAAAAGAAAGACGGACAATGATGGTAACTGTCACCATTAAGAAAGCTCGACTTGTCGCTAAGATGTTTTCCGACAAGTTCAAGGAGTTCACTACGATGAGACTTTCTCACTCGTAGCGATGCTAAGAGTCTGTTGGAATTATATTAGCAGTTACTGCATTATTATTGAAACCTTGCAGATAGGATGTCAAAACATTGTTTCCTCGACGATTGTTTGAGGAAAGGTTGTATGTGATACAACCAGAAAGTTTTGTCAATCCTAAAAGATGCTAACGAGTGTGCAAAGCTCCAGCAATCCTTCTAAGGACTGGAGTAAGCATCTCGGAGTTGAAATATACGCTTTGATGAGATGATCAAAGATTTTGGGTTTATACAAAGTTTATGAGAAACTTGTATTTCCAAAGAAGTGAGTGGGAGCACTATAGCATTTCTGATGAGTATATGTTGTTGACATATTGTTGATCGGAAATGATGTAGAATTTCTGGAAAGCATATAGGGTTATTTGGGAAGTGTTTTTCAATGGAAAACCTGGATTAAGCTATTTGAACATTGAGCATCAAGATCTATAAGGATAGATCAAAACGCTTAATAGTACTTTCAAATGAATACATATCGTGACAAGATTTTGAAGGAGTTCAAAATAGATCAGCAAAGAAGGAGTTCTTGGCTGTGTTATATGGTGTCAGTATTGAGTAAGACTCTAGACATGACCACGGCAGAAGAGAGAGAAAGGACGAAGGTCGTCCCCTATGCTTCAGACGTAGGCTCTATAGTATGTTTTGCTGTCTACCGCACCGGAAGTGTGCCTTGCCATGAGTCAGTCAAGGGGTACAAGAGTGATCCAGGAATGGATCACAGGACAGCGGTCAAACTTATCCTTAGTAACTAGTGGACTAAGGAATTTTCTCGATTATGGAGGTGGTAAAGAGTTCGTCCGTAAAGGGTTACGCCGATGCAAACTTTGACACTAATCCAGATTATTCTGAGTAGTAAACCGGATTCGTATAGTAGAACAGTTATTTGGAACAGCTCCAAATAGAGCGTGGTAGCTGCATCTAGGAGATGACATAAGAGATTTGCAAAGCACACACGGATCTGAAAGGTTCAGATCCGTTGACTAATAACCTCTCTTACAAGCGAGATATGATCAAACCCCGTGGGTGTCGATTCATTACAATCACATAGTGATGTGAACTAGATTATTGACTCTAGTGCAAGTGGGAGACTGTTGGAAATATGCCCTAGAGGCAATAATAAAATGGTTATTATTGTATTTCCTTGTTCATGATAATTGTCTATTATTCATGCTATAATTATATTGACCGGAAACCGCAATACATGTGTGAATACATAGACCACAACATGTCCCTAGTGAGCATCTAGTTGACTAGCTCGTTGATCAACAGATGGTCATGGTTTGCTGACCATGGACATTGGATGTCATTGATAACGGGATCACATCATTAGGAGAATGATGTGATGGAGAAGACCCAATCCTAAGCCTAGCACAAGATTGTGTAGTTCGTATGCTAAACCTTTTCTAAATGTTAAGTATCTTTTCCTTAGACCATGAGATTGTGCAAATCCCGGATACCGTAGGAATGCTTTGGGTGTACCAAACTTCACAACGTAATCGGGTGGCTATAAAGGTGCACTACGGGTATCTCCGAAAGTGTCTCATGGGTTGGCACAAATCGAGACTAGGATTTGTCACTCCGTCTGACGGAGAGGTATCTCTGGGCCCACTCGGTAAGACATCATCATAATGTGCACAATTTGATCAAGGAGTTTATCACGGGATGATGTGTTAAGGAACGAGTAAAGAGACTTGCCGGTAATGAGATTGAACAAGGTATCGGGATACCGACGATCGAATCTCGGGCAAGTACTATACCGCTAGACAAAGGGAATTGTATACGGGATTGATTGAATCCTTGACATCGTGGTTCATCCGATGAGATCATCGTGGAATATGTGGGAGTCAACATGGATATCCAGATCCCGCTGTTAGTTATTGGCCGGAGAGTTGTCTCGGTCATGTCTGCATGGTTCCCAAACCGGTATGGTCTACACACTTAAGGTTCGATGACGCTAGGGTTATAGGGAATAGATATACATGGTTACCGAATGTTGTTCGGAGTCCCGAATGAGATCCCGGATGTCACGAGGATTTCCGGAATGGTCCGGAGGTAAATATTTATATATTGGAAGTCCTGTTTGTGTCACCGGAAAAGTTTCGGGTGCTATCGGTAACGTACCGGGACCACCGGGAGGGTCCCGGCGTTCCACCAGGTGGGGCCAACGGCCCCAGAGGGCTGCGTAGGACAAGTGTGGGAGGGGACCAGCCCCAGGTCCAGATGGGCCTTAAGGCTCACCCTAGGGCGCCCCCCTCTCTTTCCCCCTTTGGCCGCACCCTAGATGGGTTTTTGGGCTTCCGCCACCCATAGGGAGAGAACCCTAGATGGGGGCGCAGCCCCTCCCCTTCCCCTATATATACTTGAGGTATTGGGGGCTGCAAAACACACGAGATGAATTCTCCCAAGGCACAGCCCTACCTCTCTCCCTCCTCGTCTCTCGTAGTGCTTGCCGAAGCCCTGCAGGAGTACCCCGCTCCTCCACCACCACCACGCCGTCGTGCTGCTGCTGGACGGAGTTTTCCCCAACCCCTCCCTCTCCCCTTGCTGGATCAAGGCACGGGAGAGGTCACCGGGCTGCACGTGTGTTGAACGCGGAGGCACCGTTCTTCAGTGCTTAGATCGGAATCGACCGCGGTCTGAATCGCTACGAGTACGACTCTTTCATCCGCGTTCTTGTAACGCTTCCGCTAAGCGATCTACAAGGGTATGTAGATGCACTCCATCTCTCTCTATCGTTGCTAGTCTCTCCATAGATTGATCTTGGTGATGCGTAGAAAATTTTGAATTTCTGCTACGTTCCCCAACATGAGTATCTATGTGACATTAGGGTTTTGGTTGATTTCTGTCTTAAGGTGTTATTCTAGTACGAACTCTTGAATAGATTGATCCGAAAGAATAACTTTGGGGTGGTTTCTTACCCTACCATAATCTCTTCGTTTGTTCTCCGCTATTAGTCGCTTTGGAGTGACTCTTTGTTGCATGTTGAGGGATAGTTATGTGATCCAATTATGTTATTATTGTTTAGAGAACTTGCACTAGTGAAAGTATGAACCTTAGGCCTTGTTTCCTAGCATTGCAATACCGTTTACGCTCGCTTTTACCATTTGTTACCTTGCTGTTTTATAATTTCAGATTACAAATACCTTTATCTACTATCCATATTGCACTTGTATCACCATCTCTTCGCCAAACTAGTGCACCTATACAATTTACCATTGTATTGGGTGTGTTGGGGACACTAGAGACTCTTTGTTATTTGGTTGCAGGGTTGTTTGAGAGAGACCATCTTCATCCTACGCCTCCGACGGATTGATAAACCTTAGGTCATCCACTTGAGGGAAATTTGCTACTGTCCTACAAACCTGTGCACTTGCAGGCCCAACAACGTCTACAAGAAGAAGGTTGTGTAGTAGACATCAACGAACACGACGCTACAATGGAGATCAAGGTGCCAAGCCGGTGATGATGGAGATCATGACGTTGCTTCGATGATGGAGACCAAAATTACAAGATAATTATGGCCATTCATGTCACATATTTTGATTGCATGTGATGTTTATCTTTTATGCATCTTACTTTTCTTAGTATGGCGGTAGTAATATAAGATGATGCCTTACTAAAATTTTAAGGTATAAGTGTTCTCCCCGAGTATGCACCGTTGTGAAAGTTCTTCGTGCTGAGACACCACGTGATGATTGGGTGTGGTAAGCTCTACATTCAAATAAAACGGGTGCAAGCGAGATTTGCACACATGGAATACTCAGGTTAAACTTGACGAGCCTAGCATATACAGATATGGCCTCGGAACACTGGAGACCGAAAGGTCGAACGTGAATCACATAGTAGATATGATCAACATAGTGATGTTCACCATTGATACTACTCCATCTCACGTGATGATCAGACATGGTTTAGTCGATTTGGATCACGTATCATTTAGATGACTAGACGGATGTCTATGTAAGTGGGAGTTCTTAAGTAATATGATTAATCGAACTTAATCTATCATGAACTTAGTCCTGATGGTTTTTAAATTTTAATGCGTTCCTAGAGAAAGCTAAGTCGAAAGATGATGGCAGCAACTACACGGACTGGGTCCATAACTTGAGGATTATCCTCATTGCTGCATAGAAGAATTATGTCCTTGATGCAATGCTAGGTGTACCACCTGCCCCAGAACTACAGACATTGTGAATGCCTGGCAGTCACATGTTGATGACTACTAGTTAGGTTAGTGTGCCATGCTTTACGGCTTAGAATCGGGACTTCAAAGACGTTTTGAACATCATGGACCATATGAGATATTCCAGGAGTTGAAGTTAATATTTCAAGAAAATGCCCAAGTTGAGATATATGAAGTCTCCAACAAGTTCTATAGCTGCAAGATGGAGGAGAAGAGGGTGTTTGGCCCACTGTCAGTTAAGCCCTAACGGGCCCCTCTTTGCTTGTCCGCCAGCAGACGACAAAGTGTCTGTTTCCCTTAGCTAGCAGACGGCAAAGCTTCAAAATAAGTTAATGGCCCGTGCCCCCACCGTCGCCCTCTCTCTTTCTCCTCTCCTCTCCTCTCCGCCCGAGGAGCACCGCCGCCTCCTGTCGCCCCACCGCCCCGCCACCCCACCGCCCACCTCTCGCCGTCGCGCCCGTTGCCGTCCGCCCCAACCCCCAACCCCCCTCCCGTCCGTTCGCCGCCCCATCCCTGCCTCCCCACCCCCTCCTGAGCGTCCTCGCCGCCGCCTCCCCGCTGGTGGACCGCCCCCGAGGAGCGCCGCCCCCTCCCCGACCCGTCGCCGTCCCCACGGTGAGCCCCTTCCACCCCATGTCTTGTTTTTTCTGTTTTTTAGTTTAGTTAGTTTAGGTTCAATTAGTTAAGTTTTTTAGTTTACGTTTAGGTTTAATTAGTTTAGGTTATTTAGTTTAATTAGTTAGGTTTAATTAGTTTAGGTTTTTTAGTTTAGTTAGTTTAGGTTTAATTAGTTTAGGTTATTTAGTTTAATTAGTTCAGGTTGTTTAGTTTAGTTAGTTTAGGTTTAATTAGTTTAGGTTTTCTAGTTTAGTTAGTTTAGATTTAATTAGTCTAGGTTATTTAGTTTAATTAGTTTAGGTTTTTTAGTTTAGTTAGTTCAGGTTTAATTAGTGTAGGTTTAATTAGTTTAGGTTATTTAGTTTAATTAGTATAGGTAGTTTTTTTCTGCTTTTTAAGAATAAACAAGAAAGATGGAAAAAAGAAGTAAAAGAAGAAGAGGAAGAAGAAGAAGAGGTGTCGGGGTGTCGTGTCGAGGGTCGAGGGGTCGGGGTGTCGGGGTGTCGTGTCGAGGGTCTAGGGGTTGAGGGTCGCCGAGGGGTCGAGGGGTCAAGGATTTGCCATCCCGACCCCGACACCCCGACCCCTCGACCCTCAACACAACGCCCCAACACCCTGACCCCTCGACCCTCGACATGACACCCCGACATCTCAACCCCTCGACCGTCGACACGACACACCGACACCGCGACCCCTTGACCCTCGACACAACACCACCGACACCCCGACCCCCAAGTGTTGCCGATGGTCAAGGGTTGCCGAGGGGCACCCCGACCCCGACACATCACCTCGATGCTACCTCTTGAGCATGTGTGGGTTTTTCCCTTTAAGAGGAAAGGGTGATGCAACAAAGTAGCGTGAGTATTTCCCTCAATTTTGAGAACCAAGGTATCAATCCAGTAGGAGGCTCCTCACAAGTCCCAAGCGCCTAAACAAACAAACAAGAACCTCGCTACCAACACGATAAAGGGTTGTCAATCCTTCACGAAAACTTCATGAAAGTGAGATCTGATAGAGATAATATGATAAGATAATTTTTTGGTATTTTTATGATATAGATTGGAAAGTAAAAGATGCAAATAAAAGTAGATGGAAAACTTATATGATAAAAGATAGACCCGGGGGCCATCGGTTTCACTAGTGGCTTCTCTCAAGATAGCATAAGTATTACGGTGGGTGAACAAATTACTGTCGAGCAATTTATATAAAAGTGCATAGTTATGATAATATCTAGGCATGATCATGTATATAGGAATCACGTCCGCAACAAGTAGATCGAAACGATTCTGCATCTATTATTATTACTCCACACATCGACCGACTCCTGCCTGCATCTAGAGTATTAAGTTCATAAGAACAGAGTAACGCATTAAACAAGATGACATGATGTAGAGGGATAAACTCATGAAATATGATATAAACCCCATCTTTTTATCCTCGATGGAAACAATACAATACGTGCCTTGCTGCCCGTGCATTACTGGGAAAGGACACCGCAAGATTGAACCCAAAGCTAAGCACTTCTCCCATGGCAAGAAAGATCAATCTAGTAGGCCAAACCAAGCTGATAATTCGAAGAGACTTGCAAAGATAACCAATCATACATAAAAGCATTCAGATGAGATTCAAATATTTCTCATAGATAAACTTGATCATAAACCCACAATTCATCGGATTTCGACAAACACACTGCAAAAAGAGTTACATCAAATAGATCTCCAAGAAGAGGAAGGAAAACTTTGTATTGAGATTCAGAGAGAGAGAGAAGAAGCCATCTACCTAATAAATATGGACCCGAAGGTCTGTGGTAAAATACTCACAACTCATCGGAGAGGCCTTGGTGGTGATGGAGAGGCCCTCCATGGTCGATTCCCCCGCCGGCGGAGCGCCGGTGAAGGCTCCAAGATGGGATATCGCGGATACAGAAGGTTGAGGCGGTGGAAATAGTTTTTCGTGGTGCTCGTGGATGTTTTCGGGGTACGTAGATATATATAGGCAAAGGAAGTCGGTCAGGGGAGCCACGAGGGGCCGCCGAGGCAGGGGGGCGCGCCCACCCTTACTGGGCGCGCCGGCCACCCTCGTGGCCTCCTCGGCTGCTTCTTGACGTCCACTCCAAGTCTCTTGGATTGCGTTTGTTCTAAAAAGATCGCTCCCGAAGGTTTCATTCCGTTTGGACTCTATTTGATATTCGTTTCCTTTGATATACTGAAATAGGCAAAAAAATAGCAATTCGGGCTGGGCCTCCAGTTAGTAGGTTAGTCCCAAAAATGATATAAAAGTGTAGAGTAAAGTCCATAAACATCCAAAACAGTAATATAATAGGATGGAACAATCAAAAATTATAGATACGTTGGAGACGTATCAAGCATCCCCAAGCTTATAATTCCTTCTCGTCCTTGAGTAGGTAAATGATAAAAACAGAATTTTTGATGTGGAATGCTACCTAGCATAATTCTCAATGTAATTTTTCTTTGTTGTGGCATGATTTTTCAGATCCAAATGATTCAAGATAAAAGCTTATAAAACATACAAATAGTAATAGTTTGAATCATACTAACAAATAATCATGTCCTATCAAAATAGCATAGCCAAAGAAAGCTTATCCCCACAAAATCATATAGTTAGGCCATGCTTCATTTTCATAACACAAAATACTCCCCTTATGCATAATCCCCGATGACGAGCCGAGCAATTGGTTCATACTTTTTAACGCGCTTCAGCCTTTTCAACTCATACGCAATACATGAGCGCAAGACATGGACATAGCAATATGTGTGGTATATGGTGGTGGTTATGAAGACAAAGAGGGAGAAGATAGTCTCACTTCAACTAGGTGTATCAACGGGCTATGGAGATGCCCATTAATAGATACCAATGTGAGTGAGTAGGGATTCCCATGGAACAGCTGCACTAGAGCTATAAATATATGAAAGCTCAACAAAAGAAACTAATTGGGTGTGCATCCAACTTGCTTTCTCACGAAGACCTATGGCGTTTTGAGGAAGCCCATCATTGGAATACAAGCCATGTTCTATAATGAAAAATTCCCACTAGTATATGAAAGTGACAACATAAGAGACTCTCTATCATGAAGATCATGATGCTACTTTGAAGCACAAGTGTGGTAAAAGGATAGTAACATTGTCCCTTCTCTCTTTTTCTCTCATTTATTATTTTTATTTTTATTTTGGTGTGCTTCTTTGGCCTCTCATTTTTGTATGGGCTTCTTTGGCCTCTTTTATTTTTATAAAGTACAAAGTCTCATCCCGACTTGTGGGGGAATCATAGTCTTCATCATCCTTTCCTCACTTGGGACAATGCTCTAATAATGAAGATAATCACACTTTTATTGATTTACAACTCAAGAATTACAACTCAATACTTAACAAAATGTGACTCTATGTGAATGCTTCCGGCGGTGTACCGGGATATGCAATGAATCAACAGTGACATGTATGAAAAATTATGAAGGTGTCCATGCCACAAATACGATGTCAACTACATGATCATGCAAAGAGCAATATGACAATGATGGAGCATGTCATAATAAACGGAACGGTGGAAAGTTGCATGGCAATATATCTCGGAATGGCTATGGAAATGCCCTAATAGGTAGGTATGGTGGCTGTTTTGAGGAAGGTAAATAATGGGTTCATGATACGGAGAAGGTTGCGCGGCAAAATAGAGGCTAGCAAAGTGGAAGGGTAAGTGTGCGTATGTCCATGGACTCACATTAGTCATAAAGAACTCATATACTTATTGCAAGAATTTATTAGCCCTCGAAGCAAAGTACTACTATGCATGCCCCTAGAGGGATATATTGGTAGGAAAATACCACCGCTCATCCCCGACTGCCACTCATAAGGAAAGCACTCAAAGAGCACTCCATGCTACAAATTTGTTACATAACATTTACCATACGTGCATGCTACGGGCTTGTCAAGTTCAACACAAATATTTCTCAATTTCATAATTACCCAACTAGCAGGACTCTAACATTACTACCCTTATATCTCAAAACTTATCAAGCATCAAATTGATCATAGTTTTTAATGCACTTCCTATGATAGTTTTTATTATACCCAACTTGGATGCTCATCATTCTAGGACCAAATTTATAACCATAGCAAATACCATGCTGTTCTAAAAGACTTTCAAAATAATATAAGTTAAGCATGAGAGATCAACAATTTCTTCAAAATAAAGCCACCGCCGTGCTCTAGAAAATATAAGTGAAGCACATAGACTAAAACTATCTAGCTCAAGAGATATAAGTGAAGCACATACAGTATTCTAACAAATTCTAAATCATGTGGGTCTCTCCCAAAAGGTGTGCACAGAAAGGATGATTGTGGTAAACTAAAAAGCAAAGAATCATATCATACAAGACGCTCCAAGCAAAACACATATCATGTGGTAAATAAAAATATAGCTCCAAGTGAAGTTACCGATAAACGAAGATTTAAAGAGGGATGCCTTCAGGACATCCACAAGCTTGACTTTTGGTTTTCCTTGAATATATTGGGGTTCCATGGGCATCCCCAATCTTAGGCTTTGCCACTCCTTATTCCATAGTCATCAAATCTTTACCCAAAACTTGAAAACTTCACAACACAAAACTCAAGCTTAGGAAAACTTATAAGCTCCGTTAGTGCAAGAAAGAAAAACCACCACATAAGTTACTGTAATGAACTAATTATTTATTTATATTGGTGTTAAAACTAATGTATTCCAACTTCTCTATGGTTCATACCCCCCGATACTAGCCATAGATGCATCAAAATAAGCAAACAACACACGAAAAACAGAATCTGTCAAAAACAGAACAGTCTGTAGCAATCTGTAACTTTTGAATGATTATTGAACTCCAAAAATCCTACCAAAATAGGACGTCCTAGGTAATGTGTCTATTGATCCACAGCAAAAATAATCAACGCAAAAGCACGTTTCCGTGATTTATTTAATTTTTTCTCGTGCGCTCAAAGTTTCTGTTTTTCAGCAGAATAAAATTAACTTTCACACAAGGTTATCCTATAGGTTCTACTTGGCACAAACACTAATTAAAAAAATGAACACACATCTAAACAGAAGCTAGATCAGATATTTATTACTAAACAGGAACAAAATGCAAGGAACAAAAATAAAATTGGGTTGCCTCCCAACAAGCGCTATCGTTTAACGCCCCTAGCTAGGCATAAAAGCAAGAATAGATCTAAGTATTGCCATCTTTGGCATTCAATTCATAGGTGGCTCGCATAATAGATTCTCCTAACCCTTCTGGTTTGGCAGTCATCTTATTAACTAAGGTGGCTTGGTTATAAGAAATTTAGGCTAAGGATTTTTTGATACAAGCAATTTGAGCATTTAAACCATGAAATTCCTTATATAAATCATCAAGCTCTTTATTCAAGAAACCCAGAAAATTCTTTTGCTCTTTAGGCTCATTTCTAAAGAAATTATTATGCTCAAATTGTAAAGTCGTAAAGCTTCTAATATTTGATTCAATCTCCTCTAACCTTTTAAGGTGAAGGGCAACGTTCTTAGGCAAAGCCATAAGGGCAACGGTCACACAAGAGGCAAGGGAAAGAGAGGCAAACGGGAAAGACAGGGTGAATAAAATGGCAAGAGTGAAGTGGGGGAGAGGAAAACGAGAGGCAAATGACAAATAATGTAATGCGAGGGAGATGAGTTTGTGATGGGTACTTGGTATGTCTTGACTTGAGCATGCGTTGGTTTTTTCCTTGAAGAGGAAAGGGTGATGCACCAAAGTAGTGTAAGTATTTCCCTCAGTTTTGAGAACTGAGGTATCAATCCAGTAGGAGGCTCCTCACAAGTCCCACGCGCCTACACAAACAAACAAGAACCTCGCAACCAACGCGATAAAGGGTTGTCCTTCCTTCACGGAGACTTTGAAAGTCAGATCTGGTAGAGATAATATGATAAGATAATTTTTTGGTATTTTTATGATACTGATTGGCAAGTAAGAGATGCAAATAAAAGTAGATGGAAAACTTATATGATAAAAGGTAGACTAGGGGCCATAGGTTTCACTAGTGGCTTCTCTCAAGATAACATAAATATTACGGTGGGTGAACAAATTACTGTCGAGCAATTGATAGAAAAGTGCATAGTTATGAGAATATCTAGGCATGATCATGTATGTAGGCATCACGTCCGCAACAAGTAGATCGAAATGATTCGCATCTACTACTATTACTCCACACATCGACCGACTCCTGCCTGTATCTAGAGTATTAAGTTCATAAGAACAGAGTAACGCATTAAGCAACATGACATGATGCGGAGGGATAAACTCATGCAATATGATATAAACCCCATCTTTTATCCTCGATGGAAATAATACAATACATGCCTTGCTGCCCCTCATCACTAGGAAAGGACACCAAGATTGAACCCAAAGCTAAGCACTTCTCCCATGGCAAGAAAGATCAATCTAGTAGCACTACTAGAAAATGGGTCAAATCTGAGAAACATTAGTCCCTGTTTGCATTTGAGCCGGCACTAATGTGTCCATTAGTGCCAGCTCAAATGGCTAGGAGCGAGGAGATCTTTAGTACCGGTTCAATGCGAATCTTTAGTACCAGTTCGTGCCACGAACCGGTACTAAAGGTGCTAGCCGAGCACCAGCATCTTTAGTACCGGTTCGTGGCATGAACCGGTAGTAAAGAGGTTGTGGCAGGGCTATTTTTAGTCCCACCTCGCTCTCCTAGCAAGATTTTTACCACCTTAAATATGTTACTTCTCTAACTATCACAAGCATTTGGTCTTCATTGAACTCTATGTGTAGGATCTGTGGCTGCAATAGGAGTCTTCATCGGTTCTTAAATTGGGTAGATTCCTATTGACAATTTAGATTCTATACAAAAAGATCATTGATGATCAATGTATTTTTTATGTATTTCTCTATCCCGATGGCGCTTTTGGCTGAAAGGTGGTACCGATCAATGTATTTTTTCTGCGTTCAGATGCACAATTCAAATATGTTACTTATCAAACTATCACAAGCATTCGGTCTTCATTGAACTCTATGTTTATAATTTGTGGACTCAATCTGAGTCTTCATCGGTTTCTAAACCGTTGAGGACTCACATTCACAATTCAGACTGTACACAAAAACATCATTGATAATCAATGTATTTTTTATGTATATTTTTACATGTTTACGCCCTCACTCTCTCCACTCACTCGGTCTCCCCCTCAATACCCCGCGATGTCATCAATTTCCAACATGTTCTGACATCATATGCTGTTTTTCAGTAACCGATTTATTCAGATCAGAGCTAAATGACCGTGAAATTGAAAATCACTACAAAACGAACTCTGAAAATGTTGAAGGTATCATCATTTCACCCGCATAGCATGTGCGAAATAGTAGAGAGGGTCACGGCAAAAACTAGAAGCACTTTGTGTACAAACTGGACAATCTCTTTCGGAGTATAAGTGTTTCGGACGAGAACTCATCTGTTACACGGGCGCTTCATTTTTTTAACTTATTTGAACTCCAGACTTTTTTTGAGCCGGCATTACGCATCATTTGAAGAGACGTCATCAATTTGTATAGAGAGCTAAATGACCGTGAAATTGAAAATCACTCCAAAATGAAGCATTATGCAGCATTCGAAGCAACTAAAGCAAAAATATTCACAAAGAAACTAAATACAGCAAAAAAAAGTACTCAAAAATAAATAGAAGAAAAAAATAAAGCAGAAAAGAAAAAGCTATTTAAAAAGGGTACTAAAAAATAAATAGAAGAAAATAAATAATGCAGAAAATAAAAAAACTATATAAAAAATAGTTGGGGCGCTGGTCGGTGGGCCTGCCAGACCTAGGGTGTGCAAATTCAGGCCTAGAAGGGCCGGCAGGCTCACAGGGCAGCGCGCCCTAGTTAGGCCCAGAAGCCTGCTATATAGAGGAGTTCGAAAGAGAAGCCGTGGCTGGGTTTATAAACCAATGCGGCTGCCCTTCGCTCGGCGAGGTGGGACTAAATATAGTGCATCGCGGGTGGCAGCGCACGACCATTAGTACCGGTTGGTGGCTCCAACCGGTACTAATGGGTTGTCCTTTTGTACCGGTTTGTGTCCGAACATCATAGATGCACCCTATTGGATATGGGGCATACCATTATCGAATTACCACTATCGTTCATGGGTTAGGAATTAGAGACAACCACATTCACTTTAATAGGGCACCACATAATTCCGTTGAGATGACACCGTATGAACTATGGTTTAGAGAAACCTAAGATGTCGTTTCTTGAAAGTTTGGGGCTACGACGCTTATATGACACATAATTCCTGATGAGCTCAAACCCAAAGCGGATAAATACATCTTCATAGGACACCCAAAACAAATGGGTATACCTCCTATTTCAGATCCGGAAGAAAAAGTGATTGTTTCTAGAAACGGGTCCTTTCTCGAGGAGAAGTTTCTCTCGAAAGAATTGAGTGGGAGGATGGTGGAGACTTGATATGGTTATTGAACCGTCACTACAACTAGTTTGTAGCAGGGCACGGGAAGTTGTTCTGTGGCACCTACACCAATTGAAGTGGAAGCTAATGATAGTGATCATGAAGCTTGAGATCAATTCACTACCGAACCTCGTGGGACGACAAGGACGCGTCTGATTTAGAGTGGTACGGTAATCCTGTCTTGGAGGTCATGTTGCTAGACAACAATGAACCTCGAGCTATGGAGAAGCGATGGTGGGCCTGGATTCCGACAAATGGCTAGAGGCCATAAAATCCGAGAGAGGATCCATGTATGAAAACAAAGCGTGGACTTTGGAAGAACTACTTGATGGTCGTAAGGCTGTTGGGTACAGATGGATTTTAAAAGAAAGACGGACAATGATGGTAATGTCACCATTAAGAAAGCTCGACTTGTCGCTAAGATGTTTTCCGACAAGTTCAAGGAGTTCACTACGATGAGACTTTCTCACTCGTAGCGATGCTAAGAGTCTGTTGGAATTATATTAGCAGTTACTGCATTATTATTGAAACCTTGCAGATAGGATGTCAAAACATTGTTTCCTCGACGATTGTTTGAGGAAAGGTTGTATGTGATACAACCAGAAAGTTTTGTCAATCCTAAAAGATGCTAACGAGTGTGCAAAGCTCCAGCAATCCTTCTAAGGACTGGAGTAAGCATCTCGGAGTTGAAATATACGCTTTGATGAGATGATCAAAGATTTTGGGTTTATACAAAGTTTATGAGAAACTTGTATTTCCAAAGAAGTGAGTGGGAGCACTATAGCATTTCGATGAGTATATGTTGTTGACATATTGTTGATCGGAAATGATGTAGAATTCTGGAAAGCATATAGGGTTATTTGGGAAGTGTTTTCAATGGAAAACCTGGATTAAGCTATTTGAACATTGAGCATCAAGATCTATAAGGATAGATCAAAACGCTTAATAGTACTTTCAAATGAATACATATCGTGACAAGATTTTGAAGGAGTTCAAAATAGATCAGCAAAGAAGGAGTTCTTGGCTGTGTTATATGGTGTCAGTATTGAGTAAGACTCTAGACATGACCACGGCAGAAGAGAGAGAAAGGACGAAGGTCGTCCCCTATGCTTCAGACGTAGGCTCTATAGTATGTTTTGCTGTCTACCGCACCGGAAGTGTGCCTTGCCATGAGTCGATCAAGGGTACAAGAGTGATCCAGAATGGATCACAGGACAGCGGTCAAACTTATCCTTAGTAACTAGTGGACTAAGGAATTTTCTCGATTATGGAGGTGGTAAAAGAGTTCGTCGTAAAGGGTTACGCCGATGCAAACTTTGACACTAATCCAGATTATTCTGAGTAGTAAACCGGATTCGTATAGTAGAACAGTTATTTGGAACAGCTCCAAATAGGCGTGGTAGCTGCATCTAGGAGATGACATAAGAGATTTGCAAAGCACACACGGATCTGAAAGGTTCAGATCCGTTGACTAATAACCTCTCTTACAAGCGAGATATGATCAAACCCCATGGGTGTCGATTCATTACAATCACATAGTGATGTGAACTAGATTATTGACTCTTGTGCAAGTGGGAGACTGTTGGAAATATGCCCTAGAGGCAATAATAAAATGGTTATTATTGTATTTCCTTGTTCATGATAATTGTCTATTATTCATGCTATAATTATATTGACCGGAAACCGCAATACATGTGTGAATACATAGACCACAACATGTCCCTAGTGAGCATCTAGTTGACTAGCTCGTTGATCAACAGATGGTCATGGTTTGCTGACCATGGACATTGGATGTCATTGATAACGGGATCACATCATTAGGAGAATGATGTGATGGAGAAGACCCAATCCTAAGCCTAGCACAAGATTGTGTAGTTCGTATGCTAAACCTTTTCTAAATGTTAAGTATCTTTTCCTTAGACCATGAGATTGTGCAAATCCCGGATACCGTAGGAATGCTTTGGGTGTACCAAACTTCACAACGTAACTGGGTGGCTATAAAGGTGCACTACGGGTATCTCCGAAAGTGTCTGTTGGGTTGGCACAAATCGAGACTAGGATTTGTCACTCCGTCTGACGGAGAGGTATCTCTGGGCCCACTCGGTAAGACATCATCATAATGTGCACAATTTGATCAAGGAGTTTATCACGGGATGATGTGTTAAGGAACGAGTAAAGAGACTTGCCGGTAATGAGATTGAACAAGGTATCGGGATACCGACGATCGAATCTCGGGCAAGTACTATACCGCTAGACAAAGGGAATTGTATACGGGATTGATTGAATCCTTGACATCGTGGTTCATCCGATGAGATCATCGTGGAATATGTGGAGTCAACATGGATATCCAGATCCCGCTGTTAGTTATTGGCGGAGAGTTGTCTCGGTCATGTCTGCATGGTTCCCAAACCGGTATGGTCTACACACTTAAGGTTCGATGGCGCTAGGGTTATAGGAATAGATATACATGGTTACGAATGTTGTTGAGTCCCGAATGAGATCCCGGATGTCACGAGGATTTCCGGAATGGTCCGGAGGTAAATATTTATATATTGGAAGTCCTGTTTGTGTCACCGGAAAAGTTTCGGGTGCTATCGGTAACGTACCGGGACCACCGGGAGGGTCCCGGCGTTCCACCAGGTGGGGCCAACGGCCCCAGAGGGCTGCGTAGGACAAGTGTGGGAGGGGACCAGCCCCAGGTCCAGATGGGCCTTAAGGCTCACCCTAGGGCGCCCCCCTCTCTTTCCCCCTTTGGCCGCACCCTAGATGGGTTTTTGGGCTTCCGCCACCCATAGGGAGAGAACCCTAGATGGGGGCGCAGCCCTTCCCCTTCCCCTATATATACTTGAGGTATTGGGGGCTGCAAAACACACGAGATGAATTCTCCCAAGGCACAGCCCTACCTCTCTCCCTCCTCGTCTCTCGTAGTGCTTGCCGAAGCCCTGCAGGAGTACCCCGCTCCTCCACCACCACCACGCCGTCGTGCTGCTGCTGGACGGAGTTTTCCCCAACCCCTCCCTCTCCCCTTGCTGGATCAAGGCACGGAGAGGTCACCGGCTGCACGTGTTGAGCGCGAGGCACCGTTCTTCAGTGCTTAGATCGGAATCGACCGCGGTCTGAATCGCTACGAGTACGACTCTTTCATCCGCGTTCTTGTAACGCTTCCGCTAAGCGATCTACAAGGGTATGTAGATGCACTCCATCTCTCTCTATCGTTGCTAGTCTCTCCATAGATTGATCTTGGTGATGCGTAGAAAATTTTGAATTTCTGCTACGTTCCCCAACATGAGTATCTATGTGACATTAGGGTTTTGGTTGATTTCTGTCTTAAGGTGTTATTCTAGTACGAACTCTTGAATAGATTGATCCGAAAGAATAACTTTGGGGTGGTTTCTTACCCTACCATAATCTCTTCGTTTGTTCTCCGCTATTAGTCGCTTTGGAGTGACTCTTTGTTGCATGTTGAGGGATAGTTATGTGATCCAATTATGTTATTATTGTTTAGAGAACTTGCACTAGTGAAAGTATGAACCTTAGGCCTTGTTTCCTAGCATTGCAATACCGTTTACGCTCGCTTTTACCATTTGTTACCTTGCTGTTTTTATAATTTCAGATTACAAATACCTTTATCTACTATCCATATTGCACTTGTATCACCATCTCTTCGCCAAACTAGTGCACCTATACAATTTACCATTGTATTGGGTGTGTTGGGGACACAAGAGACTCTTTGTTATTTGGTTGCAGGGTTGTTTGAGAGAGACCATCTTCATCCTACGCCTCCGACGGATTGATAAACCTTAGGTCATCCACTTGAGGGAAATTTGCTACTGTCCTACAAACCTGTGCACTTGCAGGCCCAACAACGTCTACAAGAAGAAGGTTGTGTAGTAGACATCAACGAACACGACGCTACAATGGAGATCAAGGTGCCAAGCGGTGATGATGGAGATCATGGCGTTGCTTGATGATGGAGACCAAAATTACAAGATAATTATGGCCATTCATGTCACATATTTTGATTGCATGTGATGTTTATCTTTTATGCATCTTACTTTTCTTAGTATGGCGGTAGTAATATAAGATGATGCCTTACTAAAATTTTAAGGTATAAGTGTTCTCCCCGAGTATGCACCGTTGTGAAAGTTCTTCGTGCTGAGACACCACGTGATGATTGGGTGTGGTAAGCTCTACATTCAAATAAAACGGATGCAAGCGAGATTTGCACACATGGAATACTCAGGTTAAACTTGACGAGCCTAGCATATACAGATATGGCCTCGGAACACTGGAGACCGAAAGGTCGAACGTGAATCACATAGTAGATATGATCAACATAGTGATGTTCACCATTGATACTACTCCATCTCACGTGATGATCAGACATGGTTTAGTCGATTTGGATCACGTATCATTTAGATGACTAGACGGATGTCTATGTAAGTGGGAGTTCTTAAGTAATATGATTAATCGAACTTAATCTATCATGAACTTAGTCCTGATGGTTTTAAATTTTAATGCGTTCCTAGAAAGCTAAGTCGAAAGATGATGGCAGCAACTACACGGACTGGGTCCATAACTTGAGGATTATCCTCATTGCTGCATAGAAGAATTATGTCCTTGATGCAATGCTAGGTGTACCACCTGCCCCAGAACTACAGACATTGTGAATGCCTGGCAGTCACATGTTGATGACTACTAGTTAGGTTAGTGTGCCATGCTTTACGGCTTAGAATCGGGACTTCAAAGACGTTTTGAACATCATGGACCATATGAGATATTCCAGGAGTTGAAGTTAATATTTCAAGAAAATGCCCAAGTTGAGATATATGAAGTCTCCAACAAGTTCTATAGCTGCAAGATGGAGGAGAAGAGGGTGTTTGGCCCACTGTCTGTTAAGCCCTAACGGGCCCCCTCTTTGCCGTCCGCCAGCAGACGACAAAGTGTCTGTTTCCCTTAGCTAGCAGACGGCAAAGCTTCAAAATAAGTTAATGGCCCGTGCCCCCACCGTCGCCCTCTCTCTTTCTCCTCTCCTCTCCTCTCCGCCCGAGGAGCACCGCCGCCTCCCTGTCGCCCCACCGCCCCGCCACCCCACCGGCCCACCCCCTCTCCGTCGCCGCCCCGTTGCCGTCCGCCCCCACCCCCAACCCCCCTCCCGTCCGTTCGCCGCCCCATCCCTGCCTCCCCACCCCCTCCTGAGCGTCCTCCGCCGCCTCCCGCTGGTGGACCACCCCGAGGAGCGCCGCCTCCCCCGACCTCGCCGTCCCACGGTGAGCCCTTCCACCCATGTCTTGTTTTTCTGTTTTTAGTTTAGTTAGTTTAGGTTCAATTAGTTAAGTTTTTTAGTTTACGTTTAGGTTTAATTAGTTTAGGTTATTTAGTTTAATTAGTTAGGTTTAATTAGTTTAGGTTTTTTAGTTTAGTTAGTTTAGGTTTAATTAGTTTAGGTTATTTAGTTTAATTAGTTCAGGTTGTTTAGTTTAGTTAGTTTAGGTTTAATTAGTTTAGGTTTTCTAGTTTAGTTAGTTTAGATTTAATTAGTCTAGGTTATTTAGTTTAATTAGTTTAGGTTTTTAGTTTAGTTAGTTCAGGTTTAATTAGTGTAGGTTTAATTAGTTTAGGTTATTTAGTTTAATTAGTATAGGTAGTTTTTTCTGCTTTTTAAGAATAAACAAGAAAGATGGAAAAAAAGTAAAAGAAGAAGAGGAAGAAGAAGAAGAGGTGTCGGGTGTCGTAATAGAGGGTCGAGGGTCGGGTGTCGGGGTGTCGTGTCGAGGGTCTAGGGGTTGAGGGTCGCCGAGGGTCGAGGGTCAAGGATTTGCCATCCCGACCCGACACCCCGACCCTCGACCCTCAACACAACGCCCCAACACCTGACCCCTCGACCCTCGACATGACACCCCGACATCTCAACCCCTCGACCGTCGACACGACACACCGACACCGCGACCCCTTGACCCTCGACACAACACCACCGACACCCCGACCCCCAAGTGTTGCCGATGGTCAAGGGTTGCCGAGGGGCACCCCGACCCCGACACATCACCTCGATGCTACCTCTTGAGCATGTGTGGGTTTTTCCCTTTAAGAGGAAAGGGTGATGCAACAAAGTAGCGTGAGTATTTCCCTCAATTTTGAGAACCAAGGTATCAATCCAGTAGGAGGCTCCTCACAAGTCCCAAGCGCCTAAACAAACAAACAAGAACCTCGCTACCAACACGATAAAGGGGTTGTCAATCCCTTCACGAAAACTTGCGAAAGTGAGATCTGATAGAGATAATATGATAAGATAATTTTTTTTGGTATTTTTATGATATAGATTGGAAAGTAAAAGATGCAAATAAAAGTAGATGGAAAACTTATATGATAAAAGATAGACCCGGGGGCCATCGGTTTCACTAGTGGCTTCTCTCAAGATAGCATAAGTATTACGGTGGGTGAACAAATTACTGTCGAGCAATTTATATAAAAGTGCATAGTTATGATAATATCTAGGCATGATCATGTATATAGGAATCACGTCCGCAACAAGTAGATCGAAACGATTCTGCATCTATTATTATTACTCCACACATCGACCGACTCCTGCCTGCATCTAGAGTATTAAGTTCATAAGAACAGAGTAACGCATTAAACAAGATGACATGATGTAGAGGGATAAACTCATGAAATATGATATAAACCCCATCTTTTTATCCTCGATGGAAACAATACAATACGTGCCTTGCTGCCCGTGCATTACTGGGAAAGGACACCGCAAGATTGAACCCAAAGCTAAGCACTTCTCCCATGGCAAGAAAGATCAATCTAGTAGGCCAAACCAAGCTGATAATTCGAAGAGACTTGCAAAGATAACCAATCATACATAAAAGCATTCAGATGAGATTCAAATATTTCTCATAGATAAACTTGATCATAAACCCACAATTCATCGGATTTCACAAACACACTGCAAAAAGAGTTACATCAAATAGATCTCCAAGAAGAGGAAGGAAAACTTTATATTGAGATTCAGAGAGAGAGAGAAGAAGCCATCTACCTAATAAATATGGACCCGAAGGTCTGTGGTAAAATACTCACAACTCATCGGAGAGGCCTTGGTGGTGATGGAGAGGCCCTCCATGGTCGATTCCCCTGCGGCGGAGCGCCGTGAAGGCTCAAGATGGGATATCGCGGATCTGAGAAGGTTGAGGCGGTGGAAATAGTTTTTCGTGGTGCTCGTGGATGTTTTCGGGGTACGTAGATATATATAGGCAAAGGAAGTCGGTCAGGGGAGCCACGAGGGGCCACCGAGGCAGGGGGGCGCGCCCACCCTTACTGGGCGCGCCGGCCACCCTCGTGGCCTCCTCGGCTGCTTCTTGACGTCCACTCCAAGTCTCTTGGATTGCGTTTGTTCTAAAAAGATCGCTCCCGAAGGTTTCATTCCGTTTGGACTCTATTTGATATTCGTTTCCTTTGATATACTGAAATAGGCAAAAAAATAGCAATTCGGGCTGGGCCTCCAGTTAGTAGGTTAGTCCCAAAAATGATATAAAAGTGTAGAGTAAAGTCCATAAACATCCAAAACAGTAATATAATAGGATGGAACAATCAAAAATTATAGATACGTTGGAGACGTATCAAGCATCCCCAAGCTTATAATTCCTTCTCGTCCTTGAGTAGGTAAATGATAAAAACAGAATTTTGATGTGGAATGCTACCTAGCATAATTCTCAATGTAATTTTTCTTTGTTGTGGCATGATTTTCAGATCCAAATGATTCAAGATAAAAGCTTATAAAACATACAAATAGTAATAGTTTGAATCATACTAACAAATAATCATGTCCTATCAAAATAGCATAGCCAAAGAAAGCTTATCCCCACAAAATCATATAGTTAGGCCATGCTTCATTTTCATAACACAAAATACTCCCCTTATGCATAATCCCCGATGACGAGCCGAGCAATTGGTTCATACTTTTTAACGCGCTTCAGCCTTTTCAACTCATACGCAATACATGAGCGCAAGACATGGACATAGCAATATGTGTGGTATATGGTGGTGGTTATGAAGACAAAGAGGGAGAAGATAGTCTCACTTCAACTAGGTGTATCAACGGGCTATGGAGATGCCCATTAATAGATACCAATGTGAGTGAGTAGGGATTCCCATGGAACAGCTGCACTAGAGCTATAAATATATGAAAGCTCAACAAAAGAAACTAATTGGGTGTGCATCCAACTTGCTTTCTCACGAAGACCTATGGCGTTTGAGGAAGCCCATCATTGGAATACAAGCCATGTTCTATAATGAAAAATTCCCACTAGTATATGAAAGTGACAACATAAGAGACTCTCTATCATGAAGATCATGATGCTACTTTGAAGCACAAGTGTGGTAAAAGGATAGTAACATTGTCCCTTCTCTCTTTTCTCTCATTTATTATTTTTATTTTTATTTCGTGTGCTTCTTTGGCCTCTCATTTTGTATGGGCTTCTTTGGCCTCTTTTATTTTATAAAGTACAAAGTCTCATCCCGACTTGTGGGGGAATCATAGTCTTCATCATCCTTTCCTCACTTGGGACAATGCTCTAATAATGAAGATAATCACACTTTTATTGATTTACAACTCAAGAATTACAACTCAATACTTAACAAAATGTGACTCTATGTGAATGCTTCCGGCGGTGTACCGGGATATGCAATGAATCAACAGTGACATGTATGAAAAATTATGAAGGTGTCCATGCCACAAATACGATGTCAACTACATGATCATGCAAAGAGCAATATGACAATGATGGAGCATGTCATAATAAACGGAACGGTGGAAAGTTGCATGGCAATATATCTCGGAATGGCTATGGAAATGCCCTAATAGGTAGGTATGGTGGCTGTTTTGAGGAAGGTAAATAATGGGTTCATGATACCGGAGAAGGTTGCGCGGCAAAATAGAGGCTAGCAAAGTGGAAGGGTAAGTGTGCGTATGTCCATGGACTCACATTAGTCATAAAGAACTCATATACTTATTGCAAGAATTTATTAGCCCTCGAAGCAAAGTACTACTATGCATGCCCCTAGAGGGATATATTGGTAGGAAAATACCACCGCTCATCCCCGACTGCCACTCATAAGGAAAGCACTCAAAGAGCACTCCATGCTACAAATTTGTTACATAACATTTACCATACGTGCATGCTACGGGCTTGTCAAGTTCAACACAAATATTTCTCAATTTCATAATTACCCAACTAGCAGGACTCTAACATTACTACCCTTATATCTCAAAACTTATCAAGCATCAAATTGATCATAGTTTTTAATGCACTTCCTATGATAGTTTTTATTATACCCAACTTGGATGCTCATCATTCTAGGACCAAATTTATAACCATAGCAAATACCATGCTGTTCTAAAAGACTTTCAAAATAATATAAGTTAAGCATGAGAGATCAACAATTTCTTCAAAATAAAGCCACCGCCGTGCTCTAGAAAATATAAGTGAAGCACATAGACTAAAACTATCTAGCTCAAGAGATATAAGTGAAGCACATACAGTATTCTAACAAATTCTAAATCATGTGGGTCTCTCCCAAAAGGTGTGCACAGAAAGGATGATTGTGGTAAACTAAAAAGCAAAGAATCATATCATACAAGACGCTCCAAGCAAAACACATATCATGTGGTAAATAAAAATATAGCTCCAAGTGAAGTTACCGATAAACGAAGACGAAAGAGGGGATGCCTTCTGGGACATCCACAAGCTTCGGCTTTTTGGTTTTCCTTGAATATATTGGGGTTCCATGGGCATCCCCAATCTTAGGCTTTTGCCACTCCTTATTCCATAGTCATCAAATCTTTACCCAAAACTTGAAAACTTCACAACACAAAACTCAAGCTTAGGAAAACTTATAAGCTCCGTTAGTGCAAGAAAGAAAAACCACCACATAAGTTACTGTAATGAACTAATTATTTATTTATATTGGTGTTAAAACTAATGTATTCCAACTTCTCTATGGTTCATACCCCCCGATACTAGCCATAGATGCATCAAAATAAGCAAACAACACACGAAAAACAGAATCTGTCAAAAACAGAACAGTCTGTAGCAATCTGTAACTTTTGAATGATTATTGAACTCCAAAAATCCTACCAAAATAGGACGTCCTAGGTAATGTGTCTATTGATCCACAGCAAAAATAATCAACGCAAAAGCACGTTTCCGTGATTTATTTAATTTTTCTCGTATACTCAAAGTTTCTGTTTTCAGCAGAATAAAATTAACTTTCACACAAGGTTATCCTATAGGTTCTACTTGGCACAAACACTAATTAAAAAAATGAACACACATCTAAACAGAAGCTAGATCAGATATTTATTACTAAACAGGAACAAAATGCAAGGAACAAAAATAAAATTGGGTTGCCTCCCAACAAGCGCTATCGTTTAACGCCCCTAGCTAGGCATAAAAGCAAGAATAGATCTAAGTATTGCCATCTTTGGCATTCAATTCATAGGTGGCTCGCATAATAGATTCTCCTAACCCTTCTGGTTTGGCAGTCATCTTATTAACTAAGGTGGCTTGGTTATAAGAAATTTAGGCTAAGGATTTTTTGATACAAGCAATTTGAGCATTTAAACCATGAAATTCCTTATATAAATCATCAAGCTCTTTATTCAAGAAACCCAGAAAATTCTTTTGCTCTTTAGGCACATTTCTAAAGAAATTATTATGCTCAAATTGTAAAGTCGTAAAGCTTCTAATATTTGATTCAATCTCCTCTAACCTTTTAAGGTGAAGGGCAACGTTCTTAGGCAAAGCCATAAGGGCAACGGTCACACAAGAGGCAAGGGAAAGAGAGGCAAACGGGAAAGACAGGGTGAATAAAATGGCAAGAGTGAAGTGGGGGAGAGGAAAACGAGAGGCAAATGACAAATAATGTAATGCGAGGGAGATGAGTTTGTGATGGGTACTTGGTATGTCTTGACTTGAGCATGCGTTGGTTTTTTCCTTGAAGAGGAAAGGGTGATGCACCAAAGTAGTGTAAGTATTTCCCTCAGTTTTGAGAACTGAGGTATCAATCCAGTAGGAGGCTCCTCACAAGTCCCACGCGCCTACACAAACAAACAAGAACCTCGCAACCAACGCGATAAAGGGGTTGTCCTTCCCTTCACGGAGACTTTCGAAAGTCAGATCTGGTAGAGATAATATGATAAGATAATTTTTTTGGTATTTTTATGATACTGATTGGCAAGTAAGAGATGCAAATAAAAGTAGATGGAAAACTTATATGATAAAAGGTAGACTCGGGGGCCATAGGTTTCACTAGTGGCTTCTCTCAAGATAACATAAATATTACGGTGGGTGAACAAATTACTGTCGAGCAATTGATAGAAAAGTGCATAGTTATGAGAATATCTAGGCATGATCATGTATGTAGGCATCACGTCCGCAACAAGTAGATCGAAATGATTCTGCATCTACTACTATTACTCCACACATCGACCGACTCCTGCCTGTATCTAGAGTATTAAGTTCATAAGAACAGAGTAACGCATTAAGCAACATGACATGATGCGGAGGGATAAACTCATGCAATATGATATAAACCCCATCTTTTTATCCTCGATGGAAATAATACAATACATGCCTTGCTGCCCCTACTGTCACTAGGAAAGGACACCCGAAGATTGAACCCAAAGCTAAGCACTTCTCCCATGGCAAGAAAGATCAATCTAGTAGCACTACTAGAAAATGGGTCAAATCTGAGAAACATTAGTCCCTGTTTGCATTTGAGCCGGCACTAATGTGTCCATTAGTGCCAGCTCAAATGGCTAGGAGCGAGGAGATCTTTAGTACCGGTTCAATGCGAATCTTTAGTACCAGTTCGTGCCACGAACCGGTACTAAAGGTGCTAGCCGAGCACCAGCATCTTTAGTACCGGTTCGTGGCATGAACCGGTAGTAAAGAGGTTGTGGCAGGGCTATTTTTAGTCCCACCTCGCTCTCCTAGCAAGATTTTTACCACCTTAAATATGTTACTTCTCTAACTATCACAAGCATTTGGTCTTCATTGAACTCTATGTGTAGGATCTGTGGCTGCAATAGGAGTCTTCACCGGTTCTTAAATTGGGTAGATTCCTATTGACAATTTAGATTCTATACAAAAAGATCATTGATGATCAATGTATTTTTTATGTATTTCTCTATCCCAGTAGCGCGTTTTGGCTGAAAGGTGGTACCGATCAATGTATTTTTTCTGCGTTCAGATGCACAATTCAAATATGTTACTTATCAAACTATCACAAGCATTCGGTCTTCATTGAACTCTATGTTTATAATTTGTGGACTCAATCTGAGTCTTCATCGGTTTCTAAACCGTTGAGGACTCACATTCACAATTCAGACTGTACACAAAAACATCATTGATAATCAATGTATTTTTTATGTATATTTTTACATGTTTACGCCCTCACTCTCTCCACTCACTCGGTCTCCCCCTCAATACCCCGCGATGTCATCAATTTCCAACATGTTCTGACATCATATGCTGTTTTTCAGTAACCGATTTATTCAGATCAGAGCTAAATGACCGTGAAATTGAAAATCACTACAAAACGAACTCTGAAAATGTTGAAGGTATCATCATTTCACCCGCATAGCATGTGCGAAATAGTAGAGAGGGTCACGGCAAAAACTAGACGCACTTTTTTTACAAACTGGACAATCTCTTTCGGAGTATAAGTGTTTCGGACGAGAACTCATCTGTTACACGGGCGCTTCATTTTTTTAACTTATTTGAACTCCAGACTTTTTTTGAGCCGGCATTACGCATCATTTGAAGAGACGTCATCAATTTGTATAGAGAGCTAAATGACCGTGAAATTGAAAATCACTCCAAAATGAAGCATTATGCAGCATTCGAAGCAACTAAAGCAAAAATATTCACAAAGAAACTAAATACAGCAAAAAAAAGTACTCAAAAATAAATAGAAGAAAAAAATAAAGCAGAAAAGAAAAAGCTATTTAAAAAGGGTACTAAAAAATAAATAGAAGAAAATAAATAATGCAGAAAATAAAAAAACTATATAAAAAATAGTTGGGGCGCTGGTCGGTGGGCCTGCCAGACCTAGGGTGTGCAAATTCAGGCCTAGAAGGGCCGGCAGGCTCACAGGGCAGCGCGCCCTAGTTAGGCCCAGAAGCCTGCTATATAGAGGAGTTCGAAAGAGAAGCCGTGGCTGGGTTTATAAACCAATGCGGCTGCCCTTCGCTCGGCGAGGTGGGACTAAATATAGTGCATCGCGGGTGGCAGCGCACGACCATTAGTACCGGTTGGTGGCTCCAACCGGTACTAATGGGTTGTCCTTTTGTACCGGTTTGTGCCACCAACCGGTACTAAAGGCCCTCGTTTCCCGCCGCTTAGCCTGGCCAAAATTGGCCTTTAGTACTGGTTGGTGGCTCCAACCGGTACTAAAGGCCCCTCCTATATATATGGCACTTACGGAAAATCAGTTCCATCGACCACTTCTTCTCCACTTCTCGCGCGACATCTATCGCCGTCGCCGCCCCTCCCTCGCCCCCGCCACCCTCTCCGCCCCTGACGCCCGTCGTTGCCGTCCCCGCCTTCCTTGCCGTCCCCGACGCCCGTCGTCGCCGTCCCCATCGTCGCCGCCCCAAGAGCCGCTGCCTCTGCCGCCATCGTCGCCTTCCCAGCCGCCCTACCGCCGCACACCGACCAGATGTCATCAGCCAGACGCCGCCGACCCCGCCCGCTCGTACCCCCACACACACACATACACACACACACACACTACACACACATGGAGACACATACACACAGTACTACACACACACACATTTTTTTTACTTATTTTCTATTTTCTATTGTTTAGATTAATGTTAGAAGAATTTGGTAGATAAGAATGTTAGAATGTTAATGTTAAATGAATTAGAACTAGTTTATTTTAGTAAGAAAATTTAGGTATATAAGATTATTTGAACTAGTTGAATTAATATAACTAGTTTATTTTAGTAAATGCTTAGTTGAAATAGTTGAATTAATAGAACTAGTTTATTTTAGTAAGAAAATTTAGGTATATGAGATTATTTGAACAAGTTGAATTAATATAACTAGTTTATTTTTAGTAAATGCTTAGCTGAACTAGTTGAATTAATAGAACTAGTATATTTTTAGTAAGAAAATTTAGGTATCTGAGATTATTTGAACTAGTTGAATTAAAATAACTAGTTTATTTTTAGTAAATGCTTAGTTGAACTAGTTAAATTAATAGAACTAGTTTATTTTAGTAAGAAAATTTAGGTATATGAGATTTGATGATCTAATTAAAATTTAGGTATATGAGATTTTAACAGAACTAGTTTATTTTAGTAAGAAAATTAATAGAACAAGTTTATTTGAATTAGTTGAATTAATGGAACTAGTTGAATTAATAGAAGTAGTTGAATTAGTTGAATTAACAGAATTAGTAAGTCTTTAATGTTTCACCTATATGAACATAGGAAATGTCGTCTGACGACGAAAAAGATTTCATTATGTGCGAATACTGCCAAGACCAGTGCGGCTGTGCGACAGAAATTTCCTTGTTGATGATAGGCGATTCAGCATCAAGCTGGACGAGACCTTCGAATTCGATACAGTAAGTCACAACGACAAGTATTTTTTCGTAATTAAGCATGACTTATATATGCTTCATTTGCTTCAACTTATAATTTTTAATTTTCACTATTCTACTAGCGCATCCCCTGCCATGCAAGAATTTTTGTCTTGGATAAGATAGGTTTCAATGCTATGGAAACTATGGAGGTAAAGAGAGTTTACCTGAAAACTGAGCATGGTTATACTTTCAACGTCAAAGTATACAATACAGACACGTACACCTATTTTGAATGCAAAACTTGGCAAGCACAATGCAAGGCTTATGCATTTGAGCCTGATATGGTTATCACCTTTGATATTCGCCCGGAAGATGATATTGAAGGTAATAGAGACATCTGGGTCGATGTGCTGACGCCTCCAGTTCTACCATGATGTGAGTTCTTCTCAACCATATTTATGTCTTTGATATTGTTTATTCGAAAATAGTTGACAACTAATTTCTATTGACATATTATTTCCATTCAAGCAAACATGTTCGGCGCCTGGTAGACATGACCTACTATTGTCCCGGAGCTGAACTAACATGCGAGGAGATAAGTCATTACGTTTCATGGCTTGAGGATCTTCATACTGTCAAGACAAATTTTCTTCCTGCACTTAGAAATGTAGTACTCAAAACGTGCGACCAATAGTGATCGTATTGAACTACGGTCACATCTATTTAGGAATGATGGTAAGATTTGTACTATTTGTCCTCAGAGCATCTTTTGCATACATAATTTTTTTGCTAAACTTTCATTGCTAAGTATATTAATTAATTACTATACAATGTTCTTCAACAGGGACTCCAGATGACAGTTGTGCCTCAGGGGATCGAGACTAAAGGTCGCATGTCAATTGTTAGCTTAAAGCCAAGATATCCTACATTGCACATGAGTGCATTCAGGATTTCTAGAAGCGATGAATGCTTAATAGTGAAAGATTGGAGGAAAATTGTTAACGACCGCAGAGAAGTACTAGGGGCCAGCAATGAGAAGCGCAGCCCACGATTAGGAGACAGGTTCATCTGCATGCTCCAGTATGATGAATCAGGAGAGCTATACATGTTCTATGCTATTTTTCCTGAGAGAGAGCAGCAAGAGTGATTTAGCTAATTCATGCTCTTAGTACTTGTCCTCTCATGTCCATGTTCTTCTTCCTGAACTTAATCTCAAAGAGTGAATTGCTTTTGTGGTGTTATGAACGCTTATAATATGAACGCTTTTGTGGTGATTAGAGAGCAGTAATGACTATGATGATTAAATAGTGATAATGACGCGACTATGATGATTTTTAGCTAGCTAGTATACTGATGTTGATGATATGATGCAAGATTTTTTATATTAATATGATGATGATGAGTTATTATATCATTTAATGAAAGAAATCGTAGATTAGTTTCAGCTGGATGGATCCTAGCTAAGTGATCAAGTATATGCCATATCCATATTATACTTGATCATCTAATTAGTTAGGTGATCAAGTATAATATGGATATGGAATATACTTGATCACTTAGCTATAGGATCCACATGCATGCATCCAGTCGAAACTAATCTCTGGTACTTTCACCTAACGATTTAACAACTCATTATAATGTAAAACAGTCACTGAATTAAATTGAAAACACAAAATTAATGGAAAAATAAAAAAAAAACACCCAAACATTTAGTACCGGTTGGTGTTACCAACCAGTACTAAAGCCCTAAACGCATCCGGGCCTGCCTCGTGCCACGTGGTGGCACTTTAGCGCCGGTTCGTGACGAACCGGTACTAAAGGGGGGGGGGGGACCTTTAGTCCCCACTCTTTAGTGCCGGTTGCCGAACCGGCACTAAAGGGCATTACGAACCGGCGCTAAAGCCCGGTTCTGCACTAGTGTAGTCCAAACCAAAATGATAATTCGAAAAGACTTGCAAAGATAACCAATCATACATAAAAGAATTCTGAGGAGATCCAAATATTTCTCATAGATAAACTTGATCATAAACCCACAATTCATCGGATCTCGACAAACACACCGCAAAGAGAGTTACATCGAATAGATCTCCAATAACAGGAAGCAGAACTTTGTATTGAGATTCAAAGAGAGAGAAGAAGCCATCTAGCTGATAACTATGGACCCGAAGGTCTGTGGTAAACTACTCACAACTCATCGGAGAGGCGTTGGTGGTTGTGGGTGTCAAAACCGGCGGATCTCGGGTAGGGGGTCCCGAACTGTGCGTCTAGGCGGATAGTAACAGGAGACAAGGGACACGATGTTTTTACCCAGGTTAGGGCCCTCTCGATGGAGGTAAAACCCTACTCCTGCTTGATTAATATTGATGATATGGGTAGTACAAGAGTGGATCTACCACGAGATCAGAGAGGCTAAACCCTAGAAGCTAGCCTATGGTATGATTGTTGTTCGTCCTACGGACTAAAACCCTCCGGTTTATATAGACACCGGATAGGGTTAGGGTTACACAGAGTCGGTTACAATGGTAGGAGATCTACATATCCGTATCGCCAAGATTGCCTACCACGCCAAGGAAAGTCCCATCCGGACACGGGACGAAGTCTTCAATCTTGTATCTTCATAGTCCAAGAGTCCGGCCAAAAGTGATAGTTTGGCTATCCGGACACCCCCTAATCCAGGACTCCCTTAGTAGCCCCTGAACCAGGCTTCAATGACGACGAGTCCGGCGCGCATTTTGTCTTCGGCATTGCAAGGCAGGATCCTCCTCCAAATACTTCATAGAAGATTTTGAACAAAAGGATAGTGTCCGGCTCTGCAAAACAAGTTCCACATACTACCGTAGAGAGAATAACCTTTGCACAGATCTGCTGACGTATTCCACGGCGTGACATCACACCACGGCCAGGCCTTTATATGAATCGTTTTTACTGTTCCACCTCAGCGCGTTTAGCGAGGCAGTTTCCTTGGCACGTCTTATCAGAGCGGAGATCGTGCCCCCTTATTCCGGGATTCCCATCAATACGGACGTGGGTAACCCAACCACGCGATTGATTACGGCGCTTGGGAGATAAGCGAGTTTTACCAGGCTGGCGGGGGACGCATAGCTTCGTCCGTCCATATAAGGGGATAAGGATCCACCTTTTCACCTACGCCTTCTTCCTCCTTTTCTCATCCATTTCCTTTCGAGCTCCAGCGCCCAAGTCAGCACATCCTCCTCAACCTTCTCCAGCCATGTCCGTATGGAGGCAAGTGGATGGTCTCCTCCGTCATGGAGGGACAAGTCAAAAAGCTGCGGAAGGCCGGATACTTGTCCAGCGACATCACGCACCGGCTCCCCGACGAGGGGCAGCTCATTCCCACCCCCAGGCCCCATGAGAGGGTGGTGTTCCTCACCCACTTCCTCCGTGGACTAGGTTTACCACTTCACCCATTTGTCCGGGGGCTCATGTTCTACTACGGCCTAGATTTCCAAGATCTAGCCCCGAACTTCATCCTCAACATCTCGGCGTTCATCGTCGTGTGCGAGGCCTTCCTCTGCATCCAGCCCCACTTCGGCTTATGGCTGAAGACCTTCAATGTCAAGCCGAAGGTAGTTGGCGGCCGCCAAGCGGAGTGCAGAGGTGCCATGGTTGGAAAGATGGCCAAAGGCCTATGGCTCGAGTGCTCCTTCGTGGAGACCATAAAGGGGTGGCAATCCGGGTGGTTCTACATCACTGAGCCGCGCGACTCTCAATGGGCGGCGGCCCCCGAATTTCGATCTAGCTTCCCCACATGGCTCACATCATGGAAAGAGACGGGCCTGACGTGGGGTGATTCGGAAGAGCTGTCCGGACTCCAAAGCTGCGTCCGAAACTTGGTGGACAAGAATCTCAATCTTGTCAACGTAATCCAGGTGATGCTCATCCGCCGGATTCTCCCATGCCAGCAACAGGCCTTCAATTTGTGGAGTTTGATCCGCACAGCACCGGTTCTGAGCCGCTCTTGACACTACGCACGAAGATGCCTGGAAGGTGCTGTTCAAGGGCGCCGAAGCTCCCGCATCCGCTACCGAAGATCGCGGATTCACCTCGCAGCGTCAAGCCAGCGAGGAAAGTTATTTTACCCTTTATGGTACTCTTTTTTCATAGTTTGACTCTATGCAGGATCTAAAACTCCCTAACCTTTGACAGGACTGGCTGAAGACGTCCGGACAGATTGACTGTCCGGCCCCCTTGCCAGAAGACCCAGCGGACGCCCGATTGACGGGGCTGCTGGCTCCGGCACCTCACGTGGTGCCGGAGAAGAAGGCCATGGGAACTCGAAGGAGCTCCCGGTGCCAGGTGCTATCGGACTCATCGTCTGACGACTCTGAGGCGGAATCCTCCTCTGAGGACGAGGAGGAGGAAAAATAAGCCTCTCCCCCAGCAGGGGGAGAGAAGAAAAGGAAGGCCGCCCCGACTGGGGAGGCCGGAGGGTCCAAGAAAGGAAGGACCCTTCCTCCGGACTTCTCCACCAACGCCGACAACGACGAGGAGGAGTGGCCACCAAGGGCCAAGCCCCTGGCGAGATCGTAAGTGTCCGGACTCCGGAATAGCTCATGACTTTTTATTTGTCGCATAGTGTCTTCTAACGCCGAATATAACCATGTAGCCCGCCCAAGGACGAGCTCGCCGCTTCGTCGAGCGGCTCCCTGGATTCGTCGGATGTGAATAGCACGTCACTTCCGACCGCCTCCTCTCCTTGTGACGCAGACGACACCGCGGTGGAGTCCCAAAAGGGGCCCAGCCAGGAGGAGGTGGTCCTGGAGGCGCCGCAAGGCGACCTCCCGGACTCTAGGCGCAAAGGGGGCGAGACCCCCGAGGGCTCTAAGTCCGGCCCTGTGCCGGACTCCGTACCGGAACCTTCATTGGTTCCGAAGTCCGGCAAGCGGCCCCTTCGTAAGAAGGGCAAGACTGCAACGCCGGTGATCTCCGTCCATCTGGAGGCATCGGATAGCTTGCTGAAAGCGCTTAACGGCGCCTCCATTGACGAGGAGCACCGCACTGTTATGACTGTGGTGATCCAGAAAGTTCAGTCCGCCAAGAGCGGGCCGACTGAAGCCTGTACCAGCCTTCTAACAGGCTTTGAGGTAAGTTTAGAATATGTAAAAATATTACCGCATAGACAGTAGCCCCTGATGCTTAGTTCGGTGTTCGGAAAGAAAAGCCGGACTGAGGATCTAAAAAGATATACGCAGTAGTCTAACATAAGTATGTCAATATGGGAATGCAGGCTGCACTGCTGACCTCTGCCAGACCGATCATGGAGGTCAATGCATTGAAGCAGAGCCTCGAGCGTTCCGAGAATGAGCTCGGCCTTGCCAAGAAGCAGCTCGAGGACAAGGAAGGTAAGTAATACCTTATTAAAGTAATACCTTATAGAAAGGATTTGGTTGCAAAAATGACAGGACTAACATGGGTATTGTAGGGGCCACGAACGAGGTGGCGATCTTGAAGGAAGCGGTGTCCACGGCCGAAAGCAAAGCGGCCGCGGAGCGCACCGAGCGAGAGAAGCAGGAGGCGCGGGTGGCGGAGGTGCGGCAAGAGCTCCAGGCTCTTGTGGAAAAACACAAGAGTTTGGAGCGTGACTCAAAGACTCGAGAGTCCGAGCTCGCCTCGGCTCTTGAGAGTGCCAAAGCCGCTAAGGCCGAAGCCCAAAAAGCCTCCAGGAAATTGAATCATTAAAGAAGATAGCAGTGGGTAAGGCATTCTTTATGCAAAGCAAGCATGTGAAAGTGAATTACCTATTACTTACCCGAATCCGGAGCTCTCCAGGAGCATTCGCAGATCTGCCCTGTAGTGTGTCTGATGCTGCCGCATTCTACCGCGCCAAGGAGGGGAGCATGACGGAAAAGGTGTTCTTGTCACAGTATGCTGAGGCCGGACATCCGGTGCCCCTGAGCGACCAGCTGAAGTAGCTGGTCGAGCTCCACAAGGTCGCCGAACAGGCCAAGAAGGGCCTCATAATTCGGCTGTGGCCATTGGAAGCCATGCCTGGGAGCTACTTCGGGCTAGTGCGGCGGCTGGTGGATGCCTGTCCATAGATTGATGTCATCAAGCGCTCCGTCTGCATTGAAGGTGCCCGTCGGGCCCTTGCCCATGCTAAAGTGCACTGGGGCAAGCTGGATGCTGAGAAGCTTGTGACGGACGGGCCACTGAAGGGCTAGGAGCATCGCAAGACCGAAATGTACTATGAGGGCGTCTTGAAGGGTGTCCGCCTTATAGCGGGTGAATGCTCCAAAGATGTAATTTTTTAATAGACTCACATTTGTTATCATGTATGCTGAAAACTTGTTCATATGCGCTAAGCAACACTTGTGAATTTAAAATATTACCTTCTATGCGGCCGTTTATCAAATTTGAGAGATGGCAAGTCGTTGGCTTCAGCCCCCATGCCACGAATGCTGGGGTGTTCGGGATAAACTTGAGCGCTCTTGTTCCCATTCTTGGGTCCTTCGAGGGAGGCGCTCAACGCAACGAACAAGGCAACCGGACTATAGTGCTTGAACACTCTCACTTACCATAGAATTCTATAAGTTTAAATTTCGGTGAAGCCCCTAGTATTCGGAAGACTGAGTTCGGGGCGCTATCCACGCCTTGGCCGGACAATGCCGACTCCTCGCTCTAAGCGGCATAAGTCTTTAGGGACCCGAAAAAACCTCTCAAACAACGACCGGCTCTTGCCCTATAATGACGGTTAGTTATAGCTTTCTCTACTGAGGTGCTCAACCCAGCACAACCGGGGCACAGTCGCAGTGGTTCTCCCATCGCTACCTTAGCCGATATAACAGAACGTAAGGTACCAAAACATGGGAGCCGGGCAAACCCAACTATTGACCCAAGACATGATTCGGAGCCGATGCATATAATGCTATAAGTTCGGGGTGCCGCACTTGTGAAAGTGTTCGGACTTATCACACCATATTTTTGGGGTACTTAAGCCCTTGGTGTATTGGCCGTACCAAAGTGTACGGGTGCCACATGTCATGAATGAACATATATATAGATAAAGAAAGGAGTGTAATAATAGGCAAAAGCTATGTATTGTTTATTCAAAAAGGTACTGCAATGAAAGCAGAACGATACAAATAGTGCGATAAGCAAGGGATGGGACTATTTAACATGTCCCCCTCCAGGGGTAAGCTGCGGGATGGTATGTAAAATAGGTATAATGCTCGTAGTACAGACCACCTGGACACTCGATGTAGCTTCGCTTCCCGGCTGTTGCATCGTGAGTTCGGCAATTTAGTGCGGACAGGACTTCGGAAAACGGAGCCCTGAAAGTAAGAGAAAAGAAGAAAGAAAAGAATGACACAATCGGGAGCCCTGGTGCGGTTGAGCCACATTCAGGCGTCTTTGTGGTCGTGCCCTCCCTTATGCCCATGGTATCTCCAGAGCGATTTATGTACGCGTAGAGTAATCGGGCTTCGCAATTTCGCGAGGGCTGGGGTTGGGGCGGATTGCTACGCGTGCTCGGATCGTGCCAGGCGGTCTTGTTGTAGATTACTCCGGGCGCGCTTGACGGTGCCCGGACGTTTATTAGCCGGACGCGAGAATTGATGTGAGAGGCTGCTTTGCACCTCCGCCGCGAGGGCCGTCGTATGCTCCTCCGTTCGGAGGGAGCGTTCGGTGTTTGCATTGACCGTGATTACTCCTCGAGGGCCTGGCATCTTGAGCTTGAGGTATGCGTAGTGCGGCACCGCATTGAACTTTGCAAATGCGGTTCGCCCAAGCAGGCGTGATAGCCGCCATGAACGGGACTATGTCAAGATTAACTCTTTGCTTCGAAGTTATCCGGGGATCCGAAGACCACTTCCAGTGTAACTGAGCCTGTACAATTGGCATCTACACCTGGTATGACGCCTTTAAAGGTCGTATTTGTGGGTTTAATCCTTTGAGGGGTCAATGCCCATTTTGTGCACTGTATCCTGATATAGAAGGTTCAGGCTGCTACCGCCGTCCATCAGGACTCTAGTGAGGTGAAATCCGTCGATGATTGGGTCAAGAACCAATGCGGCGAATCCGCGGTGGCGGATGCTAGTGGGGTGGTCCCTTCGATCAAAGGTGATCGGGCAGGAGGACCATGGGTTGAACTTCGAGGCGACTGGCTCCATCGCATATATGTCCCTTAGTGCACGCTTCCGCTCCCTTTTGGGTATGTGGGTTGCGTATATCATGTTCACCATCCGCACTTGTGGGGGTAGCCCTTCCGTCCTCTATTGTTCGGCGGCGGGGCTCCTCCTCGCCATCGCTATGCAGCCTTGTCATTGAGTCCGCATTTAACTTGCCTGCTGTTTGAAGACCCAACAATCCCTGTTGGTGTGGTTGGCTGGTTTTTCGGGGGTGCCATGTATTTGGCACGAGCGATCGAGTATTCGGTCCAGATTGGATGGGCCCTGAGTATTTCTTTTGAACGACTTTTTCCACTGACCGGGTTTAGAGCCTCTGAATCCGGCGTTGACTGCCGTATCTTCAGCATTATCACCGTTAATGCGGCGCTTGTGCTTGTTGCGACGCGACCTGCCATTGCTGTCCTTGGTATCCAAACTACCAGAGTTTTTGGTCAAGTTGTTACTGCGAGCTAGCCAGCTGTCCACTCCCACGCAAAAGCGGGTCATGAGCGTTGTTAGGGCTGCCATGGATTTCGGCTTTTCCTGTCCTAGGTGCCGGGCAAGCCACTCGTCGCGGATGTTATGTTTGAAGGCTGCAAGGGCCTCTGCATCCGGACAGTGAACGATTTGATTTTTCTTGGTTAGGAACCGTGTCCAGAATTGTCTGGACGATTCTTCTGGCTGCTGAATTATGTGGCTGAGGTCATCGGCGTCCGGTGGTCGCACGTATGTGCCCTGGAAGTTATCAAGGAATGCGGCTTCCAGGTCCTCCCAACAACCAATTGATTCTGCTGGTAGGCTGTTAAGCCAATGCCGAGCTGGTCCTTTAAGCTTGAGTGGGAGGTATTTGATGGCGTGTAGATCATCACCGCGGGCCATGTGGATATGGAGAAGGTAGTCCTCGATCCAAACCGCAGGATCTGTTGTGCCATCGTATGATTCGATGTTTATGGGTTTGAAACCCTCGGGGATTTGATGATCCATCACTTCATCTGTGAAGCATAGTGGGTGTGTGGCGCCTCTATATTGAGCTATATCACGACGCAGCTCAAATGAGCTTTGTCTACTGTGTTTAGCCCAGCCGGAATTGATGTATCCGGCGTGACGGTTACCATCACGTGTCATGGGCCGCCCACGCGATCCGTAGATCGATCTTGTTTGCCTTGCCTTGTCCTCCAATATGTCTCGCAGGTCTGGCGCATTTCCCTGTGCCTTGGTACTTTTCGAGCGACGCTGGGGTGCGCCTTGAATGGAGGGTCTAGAGGCCTCTCTGTCGCGACCACGGGGTGGTCGGTCGGCCGCATCATGCGCTGGTGATGTAGGTTTGGGTGCTGCTTCCTCTAATTGGGGTAGCAGCCTGCGTTTGGGTATCTCTTGAGGGCGTTCGAGTTCAGATTCTTCGCTGCAAGGACTTCAGTCCATCTGTCAGCTAGCAAGTCTTGGTCAGCCCTAAGCTACTGCTGCTTTTTCTTGAGGTTGCTTGCCGTGGCCATAAGCAAGCGTTTGAAACGCTCCTGTTCGGCGGGATCCTTAGGCACAACAAATTCGTCGTCGTCGAGGCTTGCCTCATCTTCGGAGGGAGGCATATAATTATCATCCTCCACCTCCCTATCTGCCGCTCTATCATGAGGGCTGGCTTCTCCCTCCTCCTGTGCCAAATCCTGCTGGAGGGGGTTGTCTTCGCACCGTCCGGGTGTTATTATCTCCGTGCTGTAATCACCGCTTTTGCTGTGGCGGATTAGAGCGCGCCACGACGCCGGGCGCTTGGGCTGTTTCTTGGAGGGTCATCCTCCGCTGTTCCATCGCTGCTCCCATCTTTTGGGATGTCCACCATGTATATGTCGATGACGAGGTGGCCTTCCAAAGGCCCTGTAGGCGCTGGTTCTTGGTCGTCTCCAGCATCGTCGTCCATACCGTCGATGTCTTCGGAGTCAAAGTCGAGCATGTCGGTTAAATCATCGACAGTGGCTACAAAGTGGGTGGTGGGTGGGCGTTGAATTTTTTCGTCGTCCGCATCCCAACCATCCTGACCGTAGTCCAGCCAGGGCTCTCCTGATAAAGAGATAGGCTTTAGTGAATTCAGGATGTCGCCAAAGGGCGAGTGCTGAAAGATGTCCGCGGCAGTGAACTCCATGACCGGCGCCCAATCGGATTCGATTGGCTGGGGCGCGGGAGGTTCAGAGTCCGGAGAGGAGGCTGGGACCTTGGAGTCAAGGGATTCACAAAGGACAGGGATGGTGTTCGGCTCAATCGCCGTAGAGATCGTAGCCCCCGAGGCGGTGTCCAGCCACTCGTCCTCGATCGGCAGAGTCGGCTCCGAGCTAAGGGTCGGAGTGGACGCTGGTGCGGCCTCCAAGGCACTGTTCGGCGGCAGAGCTAGATCGTGCCCATCGAGACAGTGCGGTGCACTTTGCTGTGGCTCGAATCCGTCAGGGATCAAGTCTCCGCGGATGTCGGCCATGTAGTTCGAACTCCCAAACCTGACCTGATGGCCAGAGGCGTAGCTTTCGATCTGCTCCAGATGGCCAAGTGAATTGGCCCGCAGTGCAAAGCCCGCCGAATACGAAGATCTGTCCGGGGAGAAAAGTCCCACCCTGGACCACGTCGTTCTTGATGATCGAAGGAGCCATCGGGCCTAAAGATGACGAAACAGAGGAACTCTCAGTGAAAGCACCAATGTCGATGTCAAAACCGGCGGATCTCGGGTAGGGGGTCCCGAACTGTGCGTCTAGGCGGATGGTAACAGGAGACAAGGGACACGATGTTTTAACCCAGGTTCAGGCCCTCTCGATGGAGGTAAAACTCTACTCCTGCTAGATTAATATTGATGATATGGGTAGTACAAGAGTGGATCTACCACGAGATCAGAGAGGCTAAACCCTAGAAGCTAGCCTATGGTATGATTGTTGTTCGTCCTACGGACTAAAACCCTCCGGTTTATATAAACACCGGATAGGGTTAGGGTTACACAGAGTCGGTTACTATGGTAGGAGATCTACATATCCATATCGCCAAGCTTGCCTTCCACGCCAAGGAAAGTCCCATCCCGACATGGGACGAAGTCTTCAATCTTGTATCTTCATAGTCCAGGAGTCCGGCCAACGGTGATAGTTCGGCTATCCGGACATCCCCTAATCCAGGACTCCCTCAGTGGTGATGTAGAGGCCCTCCATGGTCGATTCCCCCTCCGGCGGAGCGCCGGCGAAGGCTACAAGATGGGATCTCGCGGATACAGAAGGTTGCTGCGGTGGAAATAGTTTTTCGTCGTGCTCCTGGATGTTTTCGGTATATATATATATATATATATATATATATATATATATATATATATATATATATATATATATATATATATATATATATATATATATATATATATATATATATATATATATATATATATAAGTCTGTCAGGAGCCACGAGGGCCCACGAGGCGGGGGCGCCCACCCTTACTCGGCGCGCCGGCCACCCTCATGGCCTCCTCGGCTGCTTCTTGACGTCCACTCCAAGTCTCCTGGATTGCGTTTGTTCCAAAAAGATTGCTCCCAAAGGTTTCATTCCGTTTGGACTCCGTTTGATATTCTTTTCGGTCGATATACTGAAATAGGCAAAAAAACAGCAATTTGGGTTGGGCCTCCGGTTAGTAGGTTAGTCCCAAAAATGATATAAAAGTATAGAGTAAAGCCCATAAACATCAGAAACAAGTAATATAATATCATGGAACAATAAAAAATTATAGATAAGTTGGAGACGTATCACCCGACACGACACCCCCGACACCCCGAGTCCCGACACGACACCCCGAGATCCCGACACGGCACCCCCGACTCCGGTTCCCAGTTATTAATTAGTTTATGTTATTAGGTATTCAATTTTTATAATGTTCATGATGATTATACACACTAATTTTTTTATTATGTTTATGTTGTACTAATTTCGTTTACTCTTTGTCATTGCAGGTGTTGACATATGGTGGGCTTGGGTCGAGAGCGCTTCGAGCCTCATACCTCGGCGCGTGGGAGGGGTGTTGATATTGCACCCCAGAACCTTCGGAGAGCACTTGTAGACAGCATGAAGACACCCCCAGCACCTTCGGCGGGCGCTTCTTCTTTGACCAAGAGAGGAGGCCGGGGGAAGAAGAGGGGTGCAGGTAGAGGTGGACGGGGCACTCAGAGAGGTAGGAAGATTGTCCGTGCTGGAGACCCGCGACCAGAGATGGTTGATTCAGCCTAACGGGGATAAGTAAGTGGATTTACTCTTTTTAAAACTTTTGCCTACATGTTTGTTCAACTTAATATCTAATGTGTTTGCCTTGTCATATTGCAAGGGTTGGATACACGCATGGTGTCTGCAGGCCCAACCAGGTCCTTTGTACTCTTAGCTGGCACCACTTCCCGATGTGGGTCACGTTACCCGGTGAGGGTGAGCATCCGCAGCTAGCACTGACCTGGGAGCTATACGAGGCTACCCCGGCCCCACCGGGGGAGATGGTCGACGGTGTCGTGTGCGAGACAGTGGCCGGTTTTGGGTAATTTATCCTTTACAAAAATTAAAATCAACAGTACCTAGTGATTGTACTAATGATTAGTGTTGTCCTGTTTGATTGCAGACCTTCTACAGGTGTCTTGAGGAACACGAGGCGTACTTGGCTATGGTTCTTGAAGCCGAGTGCAAGCGCCTACTTCAGATCATACGGTACAGGGCTCGGGTGCAGGCTTTACAAGACTACTACACAAACTAACATCAGGAGGTAGAAGTAGAATTGCCGCGTCAAGTATCTGAGTAAGGACAAGTACATGAAGGTAATTACCTATTCTTAAGGCCTTGTACTAGTTTCCTTGATTTGATTCGTATGCGTAGAGCTGAAATTTCTATTTGTCTAACTTAGGTGCCCCCAAGATGGTGTGCGGATAAGATGGACTGTTGGGAGAGGTTGGTGGATGAGTGGTGCTCTCGCCAATGGCTAGCTGTCCACAACAAGGCCAGGGACAAGCGTGGCCAGATGCATGGTGTGCCACACCATCAAGGGAGCTCCAACCTGTTTGAGTACGGGGACCACTGGGTATGTGGTTCAAGCCCTTAACGATTCATGCAATTTCATTCCTCATGCTAGCATCAGCCCTTAAATTGCTACCATGTTCCTCTCTTTCAGGCGCGACACAACAAGAAGGAGGTGTCGCTGATGTACGACCTCTGTGCCATGGCCAATAGTGCCCCGTACAGGAAGGCCAAAGCATTCTCGGAGGATGACCTCGATCATCCAGAGAGCTTCACCAACATCTCCTCCCACGACAAGCTTGTGAGGTACAAACACTGGGGGAAGAAGATGAAAGGTGAGGACTTCAACCCGAGCCAGAGTCCTTTTGATCCCGAGCTCGTGATGCTATCTGGTGATGGGAGGAGCCATGGCTCGGTAGCCATTAGGGATGGACTGATACATTGTCCTAGAAGTCTCCCGGAGATCAAGAAGCGCCAGATGAGGTCTCTTCCCGAGATGAGGCCTCGACCACGGCCAATGGAGCTCGCTATCTAGGCTAGGGCCCATGAGCTTTTGGTAGAGGCAACCAAGCAGGCGGCAGAGAGGGTGAGGGAAATGGAGGAGAGGATAGCTAATCTATTGGAGGCGGAGAGGAACCGGAACGACGCGGGTCACTGGGCCCTATACGAGCTCCTCGTGGTAAGTTTCTCCCGCATACTAGCCAAATCATGCACATAATGTTTGTTTCATTACTAATTAATATGACTGACTCGTGAAAACAAAATGAGCAGTCCGTGTGCGAGAAAACCGTCCAGACCCCTACGGAGATGCCCTAGATTGCTATAGTGGACACGGTGAGTTTCATTTCAATGATCATTAGTTACTAGTATTCTGCTAACGAAACATTGCAAATGATCTTCCGTGCGGCACGCCTCCCAAAAAAGATCGACCGATCCTTCTCCGTCTCGTGGTGGCGCAACCCCGACCGGTCCTTCACCTCCCAGATTATGGTAAGTTTTCCCAAGTGTTTTGCTTAACAAATGCTTTGTTAGCTAGAAAATGGCATAACAACCTTGGATAGGTCACTAATGATCTATAGCTAGCTTAGCTAGTTCATTTATGACATAATTAGCTCACTTAGGTAAAAAAAATGGCAAAACAACCTAGGATAGCTCAATAATGATCTATAATTAGCTTAGCTACTTTATTTATGACATAATTAAAGCACTTATGTAAAAATGGCATAATAACCTTGGTTTAGCTCCAAAATGACATATACTTAGCTTATTTTCCTCAAAAATGATATAATAACCATACTTAGCTCCGAACTAACATACTTTACCTAGGATAGCTATAAAATGACCTATACTTAGCCTTCTTTCCTCCTAAATGACTTACTATGCTTAGTTAACTGAAAAATGCCATTACTACCTAGGATAGCTAAATAATGATCTATACTTAGCTTACCTAGTTCAGTTATGAGATTATTAGCTTACTTAGGTAAAAAAGGCATTATAACCATGGTTTAGCTCCAAACTATCATATAATTAGTTTATTTGCCTCCAAAATGACAAAATAACCTTACCTAGCTCCAAAATGACTGATTTTAACTAGGATAGCTCTAAATGACCGACACTTACCATTTTGTCCTACAAAATGAATAAATATGCTTAGTTAGCTCGAAAATGACTGATTTTAATTAATATGACTGACTCGTGAAAACAAAATGTGCAGTCCGTAAAGTAGAAAACCGTCTGCACTTCTCACGAGATGCCCTAGATTGCTATAGTGGACACGGTGAGTTTCATTTCAATGATCATTAGTTACTAGTATTCTGCTAACGAAACATTGCAAATGATCTTCCGTGCGGCACGCCTCCCAAAAAAGATCGACCGATCCTTCTCCGTCTCGTGGTGGCGCAACCCCGACCGGTCCTTCACCTCCCAGATTATGGTAAGTTTTCCCAAGTGTTTTGCTTAACAAATGCTTTGTTAGCTAGAAAATGGCATAACAACCTTGGATAGGTCACTAATGATCTATAGCTAGCTTAGCTAGTTCATTTATGACATAATTAGCTCACTTAGGTAAAAAAATGGCAAAACAACCTAGGATAGCTCAATAATGATCTATAATTAGCTTAGCTACTTTATTTATGACATAATTAAAGCACTTATGTAAAAATGGCATAATAACCTTGGTTTAGCTCCAAAATGACATATACTTAGCTTATTTTCCTCAAAAATGATATAATAACCATACTTAGCTCCGAACTAACATACTTTACCTAGGATAGCTATAAAATGACCTATACTTAGCCTTCTTTCCTCCTAAATGACTTACTATGCTTAGTTAATCTGAAAATGCCATTACTACCTAGGATAGCTAAATAATGATCTATACTTAGCTTACCTAGTTCAGTTATGAGATTATTAGCTTACTTAGGTAAAAAAGGCATTATAACCATGGTTTAGCTCCAAACTATCATATAATTAGTTTATTTGCCTCCAAAATGACAAAATAACCTTACCTAGCTCCAAAATGACTGATTTTAACTAGGATAGCTCTAAATGACCGACACTTACCATTTTGTCCTACAAAATGAATAAATATGCTTAGTTAGCTCGAAAATGGCATAACTACCTAGGTTAGCTCCAAAATGACCTATTTACCTAGCTTAGCTCTAAAATGACCTTCACACTTATAATTTTTACCTATCTTAGCTAAAAAATGGCATATTGACCTACCTGAAGAAGGAAGAAGAAGAAGAAAAAAATCTTCCTCTTCTTCTTCTTCTTCTTTTTCTTCTTATTCTTCTTCTTCTTCTTCTTTTTCTTCTAGCTAGTCTTCTTCTTCTTCTAACTTTCATCTTTCCTAATTTGCAGATTTGCTTGAGATGAGGAAGCTAGCATTGATGGAAACTTGTTGCAAACTTTTACTTGTGCTTGTGCTTCCTTTCTATTTACGGAAACTTGTTGCAAACTTGTTGGATATGTATGTATGGAAATGTTGTTGGAAACTTGTATATGTTCATGTTGTTCGAAACTTGTATATGTTGTTGGAAACTTATTGTTGGTATGATTTTTGAAATTATTTTGAAAAATGTGTGTGTGTGTGTGTGTGTCTATATACATATATATACATACATACACACACACATATATATATATGTGTGTGTGTGTGTGTGTGTGTGTGTGTGTGTGTTGTGTGTGAAATTAAGTCAAAATGAATGAATTTAGGAAACAAATTATGGAAAAACAGGGGCTATATAGCCACTTTCCCGTCTGCTGGCTAACGGCAAAGGTCTTTACCGTCCTCTAGCAGACGGCAAAGCTGCCATGTGGCAGCTACCTATGCAACCTGGCCTATTTGGCAGATTTGCCGTCAGCCAGCAGACGGCAAAGGCCTTTGCATCTTTGTCGTCCGCTGGCTGACCGCAAAGATGCAAAGGCCTTTGTTGTCTGCCAGCTAACGGCAAAGCACGCCGTTAACCACTTAACGGACCTGAACTGCCACGTGTGCCATCCAGGCTCTTTGCCGTCAGGCAGCAGACGGCAAATCCATTTGCATCTTTGCCGTCAGCTAGTAGACGGCAAAGATACCTTTGTCGTAGCCTATTCACCTGGACCTGTTGCCGTCTGCTGGCTGACGACAAAGGCCGTTGCCGTCAGCCATCCATGCCTCTGTTGTCAGCCATGGCTGACGGCAAGGTGCCCGATTCCTGTAGTGGTACCTTACTAATTCTCGTAGTAGTGCCTGGGTATTTGATACCGATTCGGTTGCTCAAATTTGTAACTCGAAACAGGGACTACAGATTAAACGAAGATTGGCCAAGGAAGAGGTGACGATGCACGCCAAAAATGGTCCCAAGGTTGATGTGATCTCCGTCGGCACGCTACCTCTACATCTACCTTCGGGATTAGTTTTAGACCCGAATAATTGTTATTTGGTGCGAGCGTTGAGCATGAACATTATATTTGGATCTTGTTTAGTGTGAGACGGTTTTTCATTTAAATCAAAGAATAATGGTTGTTCTATTTATATGAGTAGTCATGAACCCGTTGAGGTGGTCCTGGATTAAGGGGTCCTTGAACGGCCGGACTATGTAACATGTGTTGGGGAACGTAGCACAAATTCAAAATTTTCTACGCATCACCAAGATCAATCTATCGAGATTCTAGCAACAAGAGAGGGATGGATGAGCATCTTCATACCCTTGAAGATTGCTAAGCGGAAGCGTTACAAGAACGCGGATGATGGAGTAGTACTCGCGGCGATTGAAATCGCGGAAGATCTGATCTAGCGCCGAATGGACGGCGCCTTCGCGTTCAACACACGTACAGCCCGGGGACGTCTCCTCCTTCTTGATCCAGCAAGAGGAGAGGAGAAGTTGAGGGTGAAATCCGACAGCACGACAGCGTGGTGGTGATGGAGCTCGTGGTTCTCCAGCAGGGCTTCACCAAGCACTACAACGGAGGACGAGGTGTTGGAGGAGGGAGAGGGCTGCGCCAGGGGAAGGGTGTGGCTGCCCTCTCTCTCTGTCGCTATATATAGGGGGAAGGGAGGATGGGGAGGCGCCCTAGGTTTCCCTAGGGGAGGGGCGGCGGCCACAGGGGAAACCCTAGATGGGTTTGGGCGCCCCCACCCCCTAGGAAACTTGCCCCCCAAGCTGGGAGGGGTGGCTGCCCTAGGGGTGGCGCCCCCACCTCTCCTGGTTACGTGAGATGGGGTGGGAGGGGCGCTCAGCCCTTTAGTGGGCTGATGTTCCCCCTCCCCTTGGCCCATAAGGCCCGCAAACGCTTGTCGGGGCCTCCGAAACCCCTTCTGGACAGGCAGGTCATCACCTGGTACCCCCGGAACAATTCCGGACTCCAATACCATTCCAGAGCTCCTCATCATGTCCGTGATCTCATCCGGGACTCCGAACAACCTTCGGTAACCACATACTATTTCCCATAACAACTCTAGCATCACCAAACCTTAAGTGTGTAGAGCCTACGGGTTCGGAAACCATGCAGACATGTCCGAGACACCTCTCCAGCCAATAACCAATAGCGGGATGTGGATACCCATATTGGCTCCCACATGTTCCATGATGATCTCATCGGATGAACCACGATGTCGGGGATTCAATCAATCTCGTATATAATTCCCTTTGTCTATCGGTAAGTTACTTGCCCGAGATTCGATCGTCGGTATCGCAATACCTCGTTCAATCTCGTTACCGGCAAGTCACTTTACTCGTTCCGTAATGCATGATCCCGTGACTAACTACTTAGCCACATTGAGCTCATTATGATGATGCATTACCGAGTGGGCCCAGAGATACCTGTCCGTCACACGGAGTGACAAATCCCAGTCTCGATTCGTGCCAACCCAACAGACACTTTCGGAGATACCTGTAGTGCACCTTTATAGCCACCCAGTTACGTTGTGAAGTTCGGTACACCCAAAGCATTCCTACGGTATACAGGAGTTGCACAATCTAATGGTCTATGGAAATGATACCTGACATTAGAAAAGCTCTTAGCAAACGAACTACACGATCTTGTGCTATGCTTAGGATTGGGTCTTGTCCATCACATCATTCTCCCAATGATGTGATCCCGTTATCAATGACATCCAATGTCCATGGTCAGGAAATCATAACCATCTATTTATCAACGAGCTAGTCAACTAGAAGCTCACTAGGGACATGTTGTGGTATATGTATTCACACATGTATTATGGTTTCCAGTTAATACAATTATAGCATGAACAATAGACAATTATCATGAACAAGGAAATACAATAATAACCATTTTATTTTTGCCTCTAGGGCATATTTCCAACAGTTACCCACTTGCACTAGAGTCAATAATGTAGTTCACATCACTATGTGATTGTAATGAATTCAACACCCATGGGGTTTGATCATATCTCGCTTGTGAGAGAGGTTATTAGTCAATGGGTCTGAACCTTTCAGATCCGCGTGTGCTTTACAAATCTCTATGTCATCTTGTAGATGCAGCTACCACGCTCTATTTGGAGCTGTTCCAAATAACTGTTCTACTATACGAATCCGGTTTACTACTCAGAATCATCCGGATTAGTGTCAAAGTTTGCATCGACGTAACCCTTTACGACGAACTCTTTTACCACCACCATAATCGAGAAAATTCCTTAGTCCACTAGTTACTAAGGATAACTTTGACCGTTGTCCTGTGATCCATTCCCGGATCACTCTTGTACCCCTTGACTGACTCATGGCAAGGCACACTTCAGGTGCGGTACACAACATAGCATACTGTAGAGCCTACGTCTAAAGCATAGGGGACGACCTTCGTCCTTTCTCTCTCTTCTGCCGTGGTCAGGTCTTGAGTCTGACTCAATACTGACACCTTATGACACAGCCAAGAACTCCTTCTTTTCTGATCTATTTTGAACTCCTTCAAAATCTTGTCACGATATGTATTCATCTGAAAGTACTATTAAGTGTTTTTTGATCTATCCTTATAGATCTTGATGCTCAATGTTCAAGTAGTCCAGGGTTTCCATTGAAAAACACTTTTCAAATAACCCTATATGCTTTCCAGAAATTCTACATCATTTCCGATCAACAATATGTCAACAACATATACTCATATGAAATTCTATAGTGCTCCCACTCACTTCTTTGGAAATACAAGTTTCTCATAAACTTTGTATAAACCCAAAATCTTTGGTTATCTCATCAAAGCGTATAGAACAAGTATGCAAAACATCGTGTCCCTTGTCTCCTGTTACCATCCGCCTAGACGCACAGTTCGGGACCCCCTACCCGAGATCCGCCGGTTTTGACACCAACATTGGTGCTTTCATTGAGAGTTCCTCTGTGTCGTCATCTATAGGCCCGATGGCTCCTTCGATCATCAACAACGACGCGGTCCAGGGTGAGACTTTTCTCCCGGACAGATCTTCAGATTCGGGCGGCTTTGCATCATGGGCCAATTCACTTGGCCATCCGAGCAGATCGAAGCTACGCCCGCCATCAGGTCAGATTTGAAGTTTAAACTACACGGCCGACATCCGCAGACTTGATCTTCGACGGATTCGAGCCGCATCCAAGCGCCGCCACACTATCTCGATGGGCATGATCTAACTCGCCACGGACAAAGGTCCCGAGGTCAAGATTAGTGTCCGCTCCGACTATTGAGTCGGAGCCGATCTCGCCGATCGAGGATAGTTGGTCGGACACCACCTCGGAGGCTGAAATCTCTACGGCGATTGAGCCAAACACCATCCCTGTCCTTCGCAAAGCTCGTGACTCCCAGGTGCCGGACTCCTTTCCGGATTCCGAACCTCCAGCGCTACCGCCAATGAATCTGATCACGCGCCGGTTATGGAGTTCACCGCCATGACATCTTTCAGCACTCGCCCTTTGGCGACATCTTGAATTCACTAAAGTCTCTCTCTTTATCAGGAGAGCCCTGGCCGGACTACGGTCAGGAAGGTTGGGATGCGGACGACGAAGAAATTCAACGCCCACCCACCACCCACTTTGTAGCCACTGTCGATGATTTAACCGACATGCTCGACTTCGACCCCGAAGAAATCGACGGTATGGACGACGATGCCGGAGACGACCAAGACCCAGCGCCTACAGGGAACTGGAAGGCCACCTCGCCATCACGACATATACATGGTGGACATCCCAAAAGATGGGAATGGCGATGGAACGCGGAGGATGACCCTCCAAGAAACAACCCAAGCGCCGACGCGTCCGGGCGCCGTTTCTAAATCCCGCCACAAGAAAACGGTGATTCTCGCACGGAGACAATAATACCCCGGACAAGGTTTAAGACGACACCCTCCAAAGCAGGACTCAAAGGCAGGAGGAGGGAGAAGCAAGACCGCATTTACAAAGGCGGCGGAGTAAAGAGAGGTAGAGGACGATAATTATGCGCCCCCCTCCGAAGATGAGGCAAGCCTCGACGACGACAAATTTGTCGTGCATTAGGACCCCGCCGAACAGAAGCGTTTCAAACGCAGGCTTATGGCCATGGCAAGCAGCCTCAAGATAAAGCAGCAGCAGCTTAGAGCTGACCAAGACATGCTAGCTGACAAATGGACTGAAGTCCTTGCAGCCGAAGAGTATGAACTCGAACGCCCCTCCAAGAGATACCCCAAACGCAGGCTGCTACCCCAATTAGAGGAAGCAGTACCCAAACCTACATCACCAGCGCATGATGCGGCCGACCGGCCACCCCGTGGTCGCAACAGAGAGGCCTCTAGACCCTCCATTCAAGCCGCACTCCGGCGTTGCTCGAAAAGTACCAAGGCACGGGAAACGCGCTGACTCTGCGAGACATATTGAGGACAAGGCAAGGCAAACAAGATCGATCTACGGATCACGTATGCCTACGACACGTGATGATAGCCATCACGCTGATACAAAGAACTCCGCCGGGCCAACATAGTAGACAAAGCTCATATGAGCTACGTCGTGATATAGCCCAATACTGAGGCGCCGCACACCCACTATGCTTCACAGATGAAGTAATGGATCATCAAATCCCCGAGGGTTTCAAACCCATAAACATCGAATCATATGATGGCACAACAGATCATGCAGTCTGGATTGAGGACTACCTCATCCATATCCACATGGCCTGCGGCGATGATCTACACGCCATCAAATACCTCCCACTCAAGCTTAAAGGACCAGCTCGGCATTGGCTCAACAGCTTGCCAGCAGAGTCAATAGGTTGTTGGGAGGACCTGGAAGCCGCATTCCTTGATAACTTCCAGGCACATACGCATACCACCGACGCCATGACCTCAGCCACATAATTCAGCAGCCGTAAGAATCGCCGACAATTCTAGACACGGTTCCTAACCAAGAAAAATCAAATCGTTGACTGTCCGGATGCAGAGGCCCTTGCAGCCTTCAAACATAACATCCGCGACGAGTGGCTAGCCCGCACCTAGGACAGGAAAAGCCAAATCCATGGCAGCCCTTACCACACTCATGACCCGCTTTTGTGCGGAGAGGACAGCTGGCTAGCTCGAGTAACAACTTGACCAAAAACCCCGTAGTTCGGATACCAAGGACAGCAATTGCAGTTCGGCCGCAACAAGAACAAGCGCCGCATTAACGCGCATAATGATGAAGATACGGTAGTCAATGCCGGATTCGAAGCTCTAAACCCGTCAGCGGAAGAAGCCATTCAAAAGAAATACCTGTGGCTCGTCCAACTTGGACCGAATACTCGATCGCTTGTGCCAGATACATGGCACCCCCGAAAAACCAGCCAACCACACCAACAGGGATTGTTGGGTGTTCAAGCAAGCAGGCAAGGCAAGTGCCGAACTCAATGACAAGGGGCTGCATAGCGATGACGAGGAAGAGCCCCGGCCACCGAACAATAGAGGACAGAAGGGCTTTCCCCCACATGTGCGGACGGTGAACATGATATACGCAACCCACATACCCAAAAGGGAGCGGAAGCATGGACTAAGGGACGTATACGCGATGGAGCCAGTCGCCCCGAAGTTCAACCGATGGTCTTCCTGACCGATCACCTTTGATCGAAGGGACCACCCCACTAGCATCCGTCACGGCGGATTCGCCGCATTGGTTCTTGACCCAATCATCGACGGATTTCACCTCACTAGAGTCCTGATGGATGGTGGTAGCATCCTGAACCTGCTTTATCAGGATACAGTGCGCAAAATGGGCATAGACCCCTCAAGGATTAAACCTACAAAGGCGACCTTTAAAGGCGTCATACCGGGTGTAGAGGCCAATTGTACAGGCTCAGTTACACTCGAAGTGGTCTTCGGATCCCCGGATAACTTCCGAAGCGAAGAGTTAATCTTCGATATAGTCCCGTTCGGCAGCGGCTATCATGCCCTGCTTGGACGAACCGCATTTGCAAAGTTCAATGCGGTGCCGCACTACGCATACCTCAAGCTCAAGATGCCAGGCCCTCGAGGAGTAATTACGGTCAATGGAAACACCGAACGCTCTCTCCGAACGAAGGAGCACACGGCGGCCCTCGCGGCGGAGGTGCAAAGCATCCTCTCACAGCAATTCTCAAGTCCGGCCACTAAACGTCCGAACACTGTCAAGCGTGCCCGGAGTAACGTACAACAAGACCGCCTGGCACGATCCAAACATGTGCAGCAATCCGGCCCCAACCCCAGCCCTCGCGAAACCGCGAAGCCAGTACTACGCGTACATAACCACGCTCTGGAGATACCAAGGGCATAAGGGGAGGGGCACGACCACGGCACGCCCAGAATGTGGCTCAACCGCACCAGGGGCTCCCGATTGTGTCATTCTTTTCTTTTTCTTTTTCTTACTTTCAGGACTCGCTCTCCGTAAGCCCTGTCCGCATTCACGCCGAACTCACGATGCAACAGCCAGGAAATGTAAAGCTACGCCGAGTGTCCAGGTGGTCTCTACTACGAGCATTATACCTGTTTTACATACCATCCAGCAGCTTACCCCTGGAGGCGGACATGTTAAATAGTCCCATCCCTTGCTTATCGCACAATTTGTATCGTTCTGCTTTTATTTGCAGTTTCTTTTTAATAACCAATATATAGCTCTTGCCTATTATTGCATTCTTTCCGATTATATATGTTCATTTATGACATGTTGCACCCGTACACTTTGGTACGGCCAATACACCAGGGGCTTAAGTACCCCAAAAGTATGGTGTGATAAGTCCGAACACTTTCACAAGTGCGGCACCCCGAACATATAGCATTATATGCATCGGCTCAATCATGTCTTGGGTCAATAGTTGAGTTTGCCTGCTCCCATGTTTTGGTACCTCACGCCCGCTATATCGGCTAAGGTAGAGCTGGGAGAACCACTTGATTGTGCCCCGCTGAGCTGGGTTGAGCACCTCAGTGGAGAAAGCTAAAACTGACCGTCATGATAGGGCGAGAGTCGGTCGCTGTTCGAGAGGTTTTTTCGGGTCCCTAAAGACTTATGCCGCTTAGAGCGAGGAACCGGCATTGTCCAGCCAAGGCGTGGATAGCGCCCCGAACTCGGTCTTCCGAATACTAGGGGCTTCGCCGAAATTTAAAATTACAGAATTATATGGTTAAGTGAGAGTGTTCAAGCACTATAAGTCTGGTTGCCTTGTTCGTTGCGTTGAGCGCCTCCCTCGACGGACCCAAGAATGGGAACAAGAGCGCTCAAGTTTATCCCGAACACCCCAGCACTCGTGGCATGGAGGTTGAAGCCAACGACTTGCCATCTCTCAAAATTTGATAAACGGCCGCACAGAAGGTAATATTTTAAATTAACAAGCGTTGCTTAGCGCATATGAACAAGTTTTCAACGTACATGATAACAAATGCGAGTCTATTCAAAAATTACATCTTTGGAGCACTCATCCGCTATACGATGGGCACCCTTCAAGATGCCCTCATAGTACATCTTGGGCTTGCGATGATCTTTGCCCTTCGGTGGCCCGTCCGTCACAAGCTTCTTCGTATCCAGCTTGCCCAAGTGCACTTTAGCACGGGCAAGGGCCCGACGGGCACCTTCAATGCAGACGGAGCGCTTGATGACTTCAATCCATGGACAGGCGTCCACCAGCCCGAAGTAGCTCCCAGGCATGGCTTCCAATGGCCACAGCCGAACTATGAGGCCCTTCTTGGCCTGTTCGGCGACCTTGTGGAGCTCGACCAGCTGCTTCAGCTGGTCGCCAGGCACTGGACGCTCGCCTCAAAGATACCGAGCCCAACACCTTCTCCGTCGAGCTCCCCTCCTTGGCGCGGTAGAACGCGGCAGCATCAGACACACTACATGGAAGATCTGCGAATGCTCCTGGAGAGCTCCGAATCCGGGTAAGTAATAGATAATTCACTTTCACATGCTTGCTTTGCATAGAGAATGCCTTACCCGCCGCTATATTCTTTAATGATTCAATTTCTTGGAGGGATTTTTGGGCTTCGCCCTTAGCGGCTTTGCCACTCTCAAGAGCCGAGGCAAGCTCGGACTCTCGAGTCTTCGAGTCACGCTCCAAACTCTCGTGTTTTTCCACCAGAGCCTGGAGCTCTTGCTGCACCTCCGCCACCCGCTCCTCCCGCTTCTCTCGGTCGGTGCGCCCATGCGCCGCTTTGCTTTCGGCCATGACACCGCTTCCTTCTGTGGTCGCCACCTCGCTCGTGGCCCCTACAATACCCACGTTATTCCTGTCATTTTTGCAACCGAATCCTTTTCCATAAGGTATTTCTTTAATAAGGTATTGCTTACCTTCCTGTCCTCGAGCTGCTTCTTGGCAAGGCCGAGCTCGTTCTCGGACCGCCGAGGCTCTTCTTCAATGCATTGACCTCCGTGAGTCGGTCTGGCAGAGGTCAAGCGCAGCTCTGCATTCGCATATTGACATACTTATGTTAGACTCCTCAGATATCTTTTAGATCCTTCGTCCGGCTTTTCTTTCTCAACACCAACTAAGCATCGAGGGCTACCGTCTATGCGGTAATATTTTTACATATTCTAAACTTACCTCAAAGCCTGTTAGAAGGCTGGTACAGCTTCGATCAGCCCGCTCTTGGCGGACTGAACTTTCTAGATCACCACACTCATAACAGTGTGGTGCTCTTCCTCGATGGAGGCGCTAGCGCCTCAAGAGTTATCCGGTGCCTCCGGTTGGACGGAGGACACCGGAGTCTTACCCTTCCTACGAAGGGACTGCTTGTCGGACTTCGGAACCGCTGAAGGTTCCGGTATGGAGTCCAGACAAGGGTCGGGCTTAGAGCCCCTGGGGGTCTCGCTCCCCTCGCGCCTGGAGTCTGGGAGGTTGCCTTGCGGCGCCTCCTGCGCCACATCCTCTTGACCAGGCCCCCCTAGGGGCCCCACCTCAGCGTCGTCCGCAGCGTGAGGTGAGGAGGCAGCCGGAAGTGAAGTACTCTCCACTTCCGACGAATTCAGGGACCCGCTCGATGAAGCGGCGAGCTCGCCCTTGGGCGGGCTGCATGATTGTTCGGCATTAGAGAACACGATGCAATGAAAAAAAGCCATGGGTATCCGGACACTTACGATCTCGCCAGGGGCTTGGCCCTTGTTGGCCACTCCTCCTCGTCGTTGTCGGCGTTGGTGGAGAAGTCCGGAGGAAGGGTCCTTCCCATCTTGGACCCTCCAGCCCCCCCAGTTGGGGCGGCCTTCCTTTTCTTCTCTCACCCCGCTGGGGGGAGAGGCTTCTTTTTCCTCCTCCTCTTCCTCAGAGGAGGATTCCGCCTCAGGATTGTCGGGCGATGAGTCCGACAGCACCTGGAGCCGCGAGCTCCTTCGAGTTCCTGTGGCCTCCTTCTTGGCCTTCTTCTCCGGCACCACGTGAGGTGCCGGAGCCAGCAGCCCCATCAATCGGGCGTCCGCTGGGTCTTCTGGCAAAGGGGCCGGACAGTTAATCTGTCCGGACGTCTTCTGCCAGTCCTGTCAAAGGTTAGGGAGTTTTAGATCCCGCATAGAGTCAATCTATGAAAAACTAGAGTCCCATAAAGGGTAAAATAACTTACCTCGCTGGCTTGATGCTGCGAGCTGAATCCGCGATCTTCGGTAGCGGATGTGGGAGCCTCGGCGCCCTTGAACAGCACCTTCCAGGCATCTTCGTACGTAGTGTCGAAGAGCCTTTTCAGAGTTGGGTGATGTGCCGGATCGAACTCCCACAATTTGAAGGCCCGTTGTTGGCATGGGAGAATCCGGCGGATGAGCATCACCTGGATTACGTTGACAAGCCTGAGATTCTTGTCCACCATGTTTCGAACGCAGGTTTTGAGTTCGGACAGCTCGTCCGAATCCCCGCACGTCAGGCCCGTCGCTTTCCATGATGTGAGCCGCGTGGGGAGGCCAGATCGGAATTCGGGGGCTGCCGTCCATTGAGAGTCGCGTGGCTCGGTGATGTAGAACCACCCCGATTGCCACCCCTTTATGGTCTCCACAAAGGAGCCCTCGAGCCATAGGAATTTGGCCATCTTGCCAACCATGGCACCTCCGCACTCCGCTTGGCGGCCACCCACTACCTTCGGCCTGACATTGAAGATCTTCAGCCTTAAGCCGAAGTGGGGCTGGATGCAGAGGAAGGCCTCGCACATGACGATAAACGCCGAGATGTTGAGGATGAAGTTCGGGGCCAGATCGTGGAATGAGCTGCCCCTCGTCGGGTAGCCGGTGTGCGATGTTGCTGGACAAGTATCCGGCCTCCCGCAGCTTTTCGATGTGCCCCTCCGTGACGCAGGAGGCCATCCACCTACCTCCCGCTCCGGACATAGTTGGAGAAGGTTGAGGTGGGATGTGCGGACTTGGGCGCTGGAGCTCGAGTGCGCGGAAATGGATGAGCAAAGGAGGAAGAAGGCGTAGGTGAAAAGGTGGATCCTTCTCCCCTTATATGGACGGACGATGCTATGCGTCCCCCGCCAGCCTGGTAAAACTCGCTTATCTCCCAAGCGCCGTAATCAATGGTGCGGATGGGTTACCCATGTCCGTATTGATGGGAATCCCGGAATAAGGGGGCACGATCTCCGCTTTTATAAGAGGTGCCAAGGAAACCGCCTCGCTAAACGCGCTAAGGTGGAACAGTAAAAAAGGTTCGTATAAAGGCCTGGCCGTGGTGTGATGTCACGCCGTGGAATACGTCAGCAGATCTGTGCAAAAATTATTCTCTCTACGGTGGTATGTGGAACTTGTTTTGCAGAGCCGGACACTATCCTGGTGTTCAAAACCTTCTATGAAGTATTCGGAGGAGGAACCCGCCTTGCAATGCCGAAGACAATATGTGCGCCGGACTCGTCGTCATTGAAGCCTGGTTCAGGGGCTACTGAGGGAGTCCTGGACTAGGGGTGTCCGGATAGCCGAACTATCATCTTTGGCCGGACTCCTAGACTATGAAGATACAAGATTGAAGACTTCGTCCCTTATCCGGATGGGACTTTCCTTGGCGTGGAAGGCAAGCTTGGCGATACGGATATGTGGATCTCCTACTATTGTAACCGACTCTGCGTAACCCTAACCCTATTTGGTGTCTATATAAACCGAAGGGTTTTAGTCCGTAGGACGAACAACAATCATACCATAGGCTAGCTTCTAGGGTTTAGCCTCTCTGATCTCGTGGTAGATCTACTCTTATACTACCCATATCATCAATATTAATCAAGCAGGAGTAGGGTATTACCTCCATCGAGAGGGCCCGAACCTGGGTAAAAACATCGTGTCCCTTGTCTCCTGTTACCATCCGCCTAGACGCACAGTTCGGGACCCCCTACCCGAGATCCGCCGGTTTTGACACCGACAGTCCATCTGCATCGAAGGCGCGGGAATGGCGTTCGCCCGAGTCAAGATGCACTGGGTGAGCTGGACGCCGTGAAGCTTGTTACCGAAGGACCGCCGCGGGCAAGGAGCACCGCATGCCCGAGCTGTACTATGACAGTGCCTTGGAAGGATCCCGCATTGTGGCGGAGCAGCATGCCAAGGATATTATATTTCCATGAATACATTTATGTTATCATGTGTTGTAATATGAAACAAGATCGTTATGTAATATAATGCTTGTTATTCAAAAATTTACCTCATGTGCGGCCGTTTATATTAAATCTGAGAGTTGGCAAGTCGTCGGCTTCAGCCCCCACGTAGGAAGTACGGGGGAGTTCGAGATAAATCTAAACACTCTTTACTCCAGAGTTTGGTCCTTAAAGGAGGTGTTTAGCGCGAAAAACCAGGCAATCGGACTATAAGGCTTTATCACCCTCACTTAGCCATAGAAGTTTGACAGTAAAAATTTAGGCGCAACCCCTAGTGTTCGTAAGTCCGAACTTGGGGTACTGTAGACACCTAATCAGGTAAAAACCGATTCATAGCACAATGGGGAAGAAATCGCTAAAGATTTGTAACCTCTCGAACAGCTGACCGACTCTCGCCGCATCATGACTTTCAGTTTTTGGCTTTCTCTACTGAGGTGCTCGTCCGGAAGAACTGGTACTCGATGGCAGTAGTTCTCCGTTTACTACACTAGCCGAACGTAAGGTAGCAAGCACAGGAGCCGGACAACCCAACTATTGACCCAAGACATGATTCGGAGCCGATGCTTATAATGCTATAAGTTCGGGGTGTCGAACAACTATAAAAGTGTTCAGACTTTCTTGCCGTATTATGGGGCACAATGAAGCCCTGGGCGAATTAAGGCGTACCAGAGTGTATGGGTGCAATTGATAAAAATATCAAGAAAAAATAAAATAGCAAGTTAATGTCATATAAATTGGTACACAAACTATTCTTATTGTAATTTAATAATACGTCGAAGCGCATGTGTACAGATAGTGCGATAGACAATATGACTATTTTAACCTGCTAGGACCAGAGGGAGCTGCGTGCAGGTCCGAAGACATATAGAATGATCATCGAGAAGAACATCTAGAGGTTCCCTCGCGCGTCCGAACTGCTTCCTGCCTTGGTATGTCTGTCCTTTGATAGGTCTGGCAATCAGGTCACTAGTAAAGGCCTGGAAAAAAGAAAGATGAAAAGAAAGAAAAAATGTAAAATTATGTGTATCCAGGAGTGGTTGAGCCGCCTTGTGGAACACGATCTAGCTTTGCCTCCGTTTGTGCCCATGGTATTTTGAGTGCGTGTTATGTACGCGCGATACGAATGCTGCTTTTTGGTCAGGATTGGGACGGAGGACGAATTACTAGGCGAGCTCTTGACGAGCTGGACTGTCCTGCTACAGGTTAGTTCGGACTCGTTTCATAGTGTCCGGGAGCTTGGCCGCCGGATTAAGGTTCTGCCTGAAAAGGCCGCTCTGTGCTTCTACTTCAAGGGCACCGGTATGCTCCTCGGTACGGAGGGAGCGTTCTGTGTTTCCATTGACTGTTATGATACCGCGTGGTCTGGGGATCTTGAGCTTGAGATAAGCGTAGTGTGGCACCACATTGAATCGAGCGAATGCGGTTCGTCCGAGCAGTGCATGATAGCCAATGCGAAAGGGGACGATATCGAAGACCAACTCTTCGCTTTGGAAATTATCCGGGGATCCGAAGACCACTTTTAGTGTGATTGAGCCCGTACACCGGGCCTCTAGACTTGGAATGACACCTTTAAAGTTGGTTTTTGTGGGCTTGATCCTTGAGGGATCAATACCCATTTTGCTGCACTGCATCCTGATAGAGCAGGTTCAGGCTGCTGTCGCTGTCCATGAGGACTTGCGTGAGATGGAATCTATCAATGATTGTGTCCAGTACCAGTGCGGCTGAACCACCATGACGGATACCGGTTGGATGGTCCCTGCGATCGGAAGTGATCGGGCAGGATGACCATGGGTTAAATTATGGGGCGACTAGCTCCACCGCGTAGACGTCCCTGAGTGCATGCTTCTGCTCCCTCTTGGGGATATAGGTAGCGTATATCATGTTCACTGTTTTAACTTGGGGGGAAATTTCTTCTGTCCCCCTGTGTTCGGTGGCCGGGGCTCCTCGTCATCATCATCACTTTGTGACCCATTCTCCTTGTGCTCGACATTTAGCTTGCCGGCCTGTTTAAAAACCCAGCACTCTCTGTTGGTATGGTTAGCTGGTTTGTCAGGGGTGTCGTGGATTTGGCATGGATGATCGAGTATGCGGTCCAAGCTGGACGTGCCCGAATTGTTTCTTTTATATGGCTTCTTCCACTGATCGGACTTGGAGCCACTGAATCCGGTGTTGATTGTTGTGTCTTCGGTGTTGTCACCATTGTTTCGACGCTTGTGTCTTTTGCGTCGGGGATTGCCGTTGCGATTTCTGGTTTCAGAAGTGCCAGGTTCGGTTGTATTGTTGTTGCTATGGGCTAGCCAGCTATCTTTACCCGTGCAGAAGCGGGTTATAAGCGTCGTAAGGGCTGGCATGGACTTCGGCTTTTCCTGGCCGAGATGTCGGGCGAGCCATTAGTCATAGATGTTATGTTTAAAGGCTTCTAGGGCTTTGGCATCCGGACAGTGACGATCTGATTCTTTTTAGTTAAGAACCTAATCTAGAATTTCCTGGCCGACTCTCCAGGCTGTTGGATTATGTGACTTAAGTCGTTAGCATCCGGAGGTCGGACATATGTACCTTGGAAGTTGTCAAGGAAGGCATCTTCCAAATCTTCCCAACTTCTAATGGAGTTTTCAGGCAGACTATTCAACCAGTGTCGAGCTGGTCCCTTGAGTTTTAGCGGGAGATACTTGATGGCATGAACATCATCACAACGGGCCATATGAATATGGAAAAGAAAATCCTCAATCCATATCGCGGGATCTGTTGTGCCATCATATGATTCGATGTTCACAGATTAAAACCCTTCTGGGAATTCATGTTCCATTACTTCATCAGTGAAGCTGAGGGGGTGTGTGACGCCTCTATGCTGGGCCAAGTCATGACGTAGTTCGGATGGAGCTCGTCTGCGGTTTTCGGCATGGACATGGTTATATTTGTCACGTCCAGCGAGGTGGCCGTTGTTGCACCTTGGGGCATGCCCCCGTGATCAATAGATCGATATGGTCTGGCCTGCTCTATCTTCCAAGTCATACCGCATGTCATGTGTGTATCCCCGAGCTGTTGTGTTTCTATTTTTTCGGCGAGGTAGTGCGGGCTGGTGTTCGGCCTGAGTTGCCGCTCTGTCCCCGCCACGTGGTGGTCGGTCAGCCACATTATGCGCTGGTAGGACGGGCTCCAGTGCCTCGTCATCGAATTGAGGGAGCAATTTGTGCTTCGGGTAACTTTTAATTGGGCGCTCGAGGCCATATTCCATGGCTGCCAGGACATCAGTCCATCTGTCGTTGAGCAGTTCTTGATCAGCTTGAAGCTGTTGCTGCTTCTTTTTCAGGTTCTTTGCAGTGGCTATTAGTCGGCGCTTAAAGCGATCCTGCTCGACGAGTTCCTCAGGCATGGTAAAATCTTCGTCACCGAGGCTCACCTCATCCTTAGAGAGTGGCAGGTAATTAATGTCCTCCGAGTCTTCATTTATGTCCTGTTCATCAGGGCTAGCTCGCCCGTCTTCCCGTTGATCTTGTTCGAAGGTTGGCTCAACGCGGTCTTCATTGTCTTCGGCATCGTCCGGAGTATGGTTTTCCCCTGTGCCGGTATCGCTGTTTTTTCCATGGCATGGATTAGAGCAGCGCCGCTGACATCGGTGCTTTGACTACTTCTCAGGAGGCTTATCCTCGACTGATTTTTTTATTGTCGCTGTTGTTCTCTTTGGGTGTATCCACCATATATATTCCATACGAGGAGGTGGCTACCCAGAGCCCAGTGGGCGGTGGTTTTTGTGTCTGCTCCTCTCCGGCATCGTCGTCCATACCGTCAATGTCCTCGGATTGAAGTCGAGCATTTTGGTTAAGTCCTCGACAGTGGCTAGGAAGTGGGTGGTGGGTGGGGAGCGGAATTCTCCAACATCAGCTTCCAATCTGAACTGAATATAGTTCGGCTGAGAATCCCCAGATAAGGCAAGGGCTTTTAATGAGTTTAGCACATCTCCTAAAGGTGAGTGCCGGAAGAAATCCACGGAGCTGAACTCAACGATCGGCGCCTGATCGATGGGCGCGGATGCACGAGGTTCGGAACCTATAGCCGAAGACGAGTCCGAGGTTCTAGTGACACAGGCCTCGTTCGAGGTCGGCTCTGTGTTCGACTCCAACGCCGCCGAGTCTGCGGCTTCCGTGGTGGGGTTGAGCTTTCCATCCTTGGATGGCGCAATCTGCTCCGGATCTAGGGCCACAGGAGTTCCAGGCGCTATCTCCTGAGCACAGCCTGATGACAGATTTAAGCCATATTCATCGTGGCGGCAGGGAGCGGCTATCATGGGTTCGAATCCGTCGAAGATCAAATCTCCGCGGATGTCGGCTACGTAATTCAAGCTTCCAAACCTGACCTGATGGCCAGGGGCGTAGCTTTCGATCTGCTCCATATGGCCAGAAGTTGGCCCGCATCTGGCGGCCCGAATCTGAAGATCTGTCCGGGGAGGAAAACCTCACCCTGGACTGCATTGTTATAGATGATTGATGGATCCATCAAAACCTTTTGGTCGCGACGCAGCGGAACTCTCAATGAAAGCACGAATGTCGGTGTCAATACTGGCGGATCTTGGGTAGGGGGGTCCCGAACTATGCGGCTAAGTAACAGGAGATAGGGGACACGATGTTTACACAGGTTCGGGCCCTCTCTATGGAGGTAATACCCTACTTCCTGCTTGATTGATCTTGATGAATATGAGTATTGCAAGAGTTGATCTACCACGAGATCGTAAGGACTAAACCCTAGAAGTCTAGCCTATGGAGATTATGATTGTGTATCTGCCTCTACGGACTAAGCCCTCCGGTTTATATATATACTGAGGAATCTTCATATCCGGTCGCAAATCTTGCCTTCCACACCAAGGAGAATCCCATCCGGACACGGGAGAGAGTCTTTGGTCTTGTATCTTCATAGCCCAACAATCCGGCCCATGTTGTTGGAAAGATGCCCTAGAGGCAATAATAAAATGATTATTATTGTATTTCCTTGTTCATGATAATTGTCTATTGTTCATGCTATAGTTGTATTAACTGGAAATAGTAATACATGTGTGAATACATAGACCACAACATGTCCCTAGTGAGCCTGTTGTTGACTAGCTCGTTGATCAATAGATGGTTATGGTTTCCTGACCATTGACATTGGATGTCATGGATAACGGGATCACATCATTAGGAGAATGATGTGATGGACAAGACCCAATCCTAAGCATAGCACAAGATCGTGTAGTTCGTTTGCTAAGAGATTTTCTAATGTCAAGTATCATTTCCTTAGACCATGAGATTGTGCAACTCCCGGATACCGTAGGAATGCTTTGGGTGTACCAAACGTCACAATGTAACTGGGTGGCTATAAAGGTGCACTACAAGTATCTCCGAAAGTGTCTGTTGGGTTGGCACAAACCGAGACTGGGATTTGTCACTCCGTGTGACGGAGAGGTATCTTTGGGCCCACTCGGTAATGCATCATCATAATGAGCTCAATGTGACTAAGTAGTTAGTCACGGGATCATCCATTACGGAACGAGTAAAGTGACTTGCCGGTAACGAGATTGAACGAGGTATTGCGATACCGACGATCGAATCTCGGGCAAGTAACGTACCGATAGACAAAGGGAATTGTAAACAGGATTGATTGAATCACCGACATCGTGGTTCATCCGATGAGATCACCGTGGAACATGTGGGAGCCAATATGGGTATCCAGATCCCGCTATTGATTATTGGCCCAAGAGGTGTCTCGGTCATGTCTGCATGGTTCCCAAACCCGTAGGGTCTACACACTTAAGGTTCGGTGATGCTAGAGTTGTTATGGGAAATAGTATGTGGTTACCGAAGGTTGTTCAGTGTCCCGGATGAGAACACGGACATGACGAGGAGCTCCGGAATGGTCCGGAGGTGAAGATTGGTATATTGGACGAAGGGTATTGGAGTCCGAAATTGTTCCGGGGGTACGGTGATGACCAGCGTGTTCGAAGGCCTTTGGAGGCCCGACAGCGTTGGGGGCCTTATGGGCCAAGGGAGGGCACATCAGCCCACTAAGGGCTGGCGCCTCCCACCCCATCTCACGTAACCAGGAGAGGTGGGGCGCCACCCCTAGGGCAGCCGCCCCTCCCGGCTTGGTGGCAAGTTTCCTAGGGGTGGGGCGCCCAAACCCATCTAGGGTTTCCCTGTGGCGCCGCCCCTCCCTAGGGAACCCTAGGGCACCTCCCCTCCCCTTCCCCTATATATAGTGAGGGAGAGAGAGGGCAGTCACACCCTTCCCCTTGCGCAGCTCTCTCCCTCCTCCGACACCTCCTCCGTAGTAGTAGTGCTTGGCGAAGCCCTACTGGAGAACCACGAGCTCCATCACCAGCAAGCCGTTGTGTTGTCGGAGTTCTCCCTCAACTTCTCCTCTCCCCTTGCTGGATCAAGAAGGAGGAGACGTCCCCCGGTCTGTACGTGTGTTGAACACGGAGGTGCCGTCCATTCGGCGCTAGATCGGATCTTCCGCGATTTGAATCGCCGCGAGTACGACTCCATCATCCGCGTTCTTGTAACGCTTCCGCTTAGCGATCTTCAAGGGTATGAAGATGCTCATCCTCTCCCTCTCTTGTTGCTGGAATCTCCATAGATTGATCTTGGTGATGCGTAGAAAATTTTGAATTTGTGCTACGTTCCCCAACAGTGGCATCATGAGCTAGGTCTATTGCGTAGATTCTATGCACGAGTAGAACACAAGTTGTTGTGGGCGTTGATTTTGTTCAATATGCTTACCGTTACTAGTCCTATCATGTTTCGACGGTATTGTGGGATGAAGCGGCCCGGACCGACCTTACATGTACACTTACGTGAGAAAGATTCCACCGACTGACATGCACTTGTTGCATAAGGTGGCTAGCGGGCGCCAGTCTCTCCCACTTTAGTCGGATCGGATTCGACGAAAAGGGTCCTTATTCAGGGTAAATAGCAATTGGCATATCACGTTGTGGTTTTGGCGTAGGTAATAAACGTTCTTGCTAGAAACCTATAGCAGCCACGTAAAAACTTGCAACAACAATTAGAGGACGTCTAACTTGTTTTTGCAGCATATGCCGTATGATGTGATATGGCCAAGAAGGATGTGATGAATGAAATATATGTGATGTATGAGATTGATCATATTCTTGTAATAGGAATCACGACTTGCATGTCAATGAGTATGACAACCGGCAGGAGCCATAGGAGTTGTCTTTATTTATTGTATGACCCGCGTGTCACTAAATAACACCATGTAATTACTTTACTTCATTGCTAAACCGTTAGACATAGTAGTAGAAGTAATAGTTGGCGAGACAACTTCATGGAGACACGATGATGGAGATCATGATGATGGAGATCATGGTGTCATGCCGGTGATGATGATGATCATGGAGCCCCGAAGATGGAGATCAAAAGGAACAAAATGATATTGGCCATATCATGTCACTATTTGATTGCATGTGATGTTTATCATGTTTATGCATCTTATTTGATTAGAACGACGGTAGTAAATAAGATGATCCCTCATAATAATTTCAAGAAAGTGTTCCCCATAACTGTGCATCATAGCGAAAGATCGTTGCTTCGAAGCACCACGTGACGATCGGGTGTGATAGATTCTAACGTTCACATACTACGGGTGTAAGCCATATTTACACACGCAAAACACTTAGGTTGACTTGACGAGCCTAGTATGTACAGACATGGCCTCGGAACACAAGAGACAGAAAGGTCGAACATGAGTCGTATAGTAGATACGATCAACATGGAGATGTTCACCGATGATGACTAGTCCATCTCTCGTGATGATCGGACATGGCCTAGTCTACTCGGATCATGTATCACTTAGATGACTAGAGGGATGTCTATCTGAGTGGGAGTTCATCAAATAATTTGATTAGATGAACTTAATTTTCCTGAACATAGTCAAAAGGTCTTTGCAAAATATGTCGTAGCTCGCATTTTAGTTCTACTTTTTTAGATATGTTCCTAGAGAAAATTTATTGAAAGTTGATAGTAGCAATTATGCGGACTGGGTCCGTAAACTGAGGATTGCCCTCATTGCTGCATAGAAGGCTTATGTACTTAATGCACCGCTCGGTTGCTGAACCTCGAACGTCGTATGTGGATGTTGCGAACATCTGACATACACGTTTTGATGACTACGTGATAGTTCAGTAATGGTAAACAGTTTAGAATTGAGGCGCCGAAGACGGTTTTTGAAACATCGCGAAACATATGAGATGTTTCAAAGGCTGAAATTGGGATTTCAGGCTCGTGCCCACGTCAAGAGGTATGAGACCTCCGTTGAGTTTCTTAGCCTGCAAACTAAGGGAGAAAAGCTCAATTGTTGAGCATGTGCTCAGATTGTCTGAGTACTACAATCACTTTTATTGAGTGGGAGTTAATCTTCCAGATGAGATAGTGATGGTTCTCCATAGTCACTGCCACCAAGCTATTAGAGCTTCGTGATGAACTATAACATATCAGGGATAGACATGATGATCCTTGAGCAATTCGTGATGTTTTGACACCGCAAAAGTAGAAAACAAGAAGGAGCATCAATTGTTGATGGTTGGTGAAACCAATAGTTTCAAGAAGGGCAAGGGCAAGAAGGGATACTTCATGAAATGGCAAATCAGTTGCTGCTCTAGTGAAGAAACCCAAGGTCGAACCCAAACCCGAGACTAAGTGCTTCTATAATAAGGGGAACAATCACTGGAGTAGAATTTCCTTAGATACTTGGTAGATACGAAGGCAGGCAAGGTCGGCAATAGTATATTGGATATACATTATATAAATGTGTACTTTACTAGTACTCCTAGTAGCACCATGGTAATAGATACCTGTTCGGTTGCTAAGTGTTAGTAACTCGAAATAAAAGGCTACGGAATAAATGGAGACTGGCTAAAGGCGAGGTGACAATATGTGTTGGAAGTATTTCCAAGGTTGATGTGATCAAACATCACACGCTCCCTCTACCATCGGGATCGGTGTTAAAGCTAAATAATTGTTAATTGGTGTTTGCGTTGAGCATAGACATGATTGGATTATGTCTATCGCAAAATGGTTATTCATTTAAGGAGAATAACGGTTACTCTGTTTATTTGAATAATACTATCAATGGTCTTGCACCTAAAATGAATGGTTTATTGATTCTCGATCGTAGTGATACACATGTTCATACCAGAAGATATAAGATAGTAATGATAATACCACATACTTGTGGCACTGACATTTGAGTCATATTGGTATAAAACGCATGAAGATGCTCCATGTTGATGGATATTTGGACTCACTCGTTTTTTGAAAAGTTTGAGACATGCGAACCATGTCTATTGGTATGTACCCATGAAGAAACTCCATGCAGGTGGATTGTTTGGACTCACTTGATTTTCAATCACTTGAGACATGCAAATCATACCACATGGGCAAGATGACTGAAAAGCCTCGTTTTCAGTAAGATGCAACAAGAAAGCAACTTGTTGGAAGTAATACATTTTGATGTGTGCAGTCCAGTGAGTGCTGGGGCACGCAGTGGATATCATTATGTTCTTACTTCACACATGATTTGAGTAGATGATGACTATATTTACTTGATGAAACACAAGTCTGAATTATTGAAAGGTTCAAGTAATTTCAGAGTGAAGTTGAAGATCTTTGTGACAAGAGGATAAAATTTCTATGATATGATCATGGAGATGAATATCTGAGTTGCGAGTTTGGTACACAATTAAGACATTGTGAAAATTGTTTCACAACTAACACCGCCTGGAACACCATAGTGTGATGGTGTGTCCGAACATCATAGATGCACCCTATTAGATATGGGGCATACCATGATGTCTCTTATCAAATTACCACTATCGTTCATGGGTTAGGCATTAGAGACAACCGCATTCACTTTAATAGGGCACCACGTAATTCCATTGAGATGACACCGTATGAACAATGGTTTAGAGAAACCTAAGCTGTCGTTTCTTAAAAGTTTGGGGCGGCGACGCTTATGTGAAAAGGTTTCAGCCAGATAAGCTCGAACCCAAAGAGGATAAATGCATCTTCATGGGACACCCAAAATAGTTGGCTATACATCCTAATTCAGATCCGGAAGCAAAAGTGATTGTTTGTAGAAACGGGTCCTTTCTCGAGGAATAGTTTCTCTCGAAAGAATTGAGTGGGAGGATGGTGGAGACTTGATAAGGTTATCGAACCATCACTTCAACCAGTGTGTAGTAGGGCACAGGAAGTTGTTCCTGTGGCGCCTACACCAGTTGAAGTGGAAGCTGATGATAGAGATCATGAAACTTTGGATCAAGTCACTACCAAACCTCGTAGGTCGACAAGGACGCCTACTACTTCAAAGTGGTACGGTAATCCTGTCTTCGAGGTCATGTTCCTAGACAACAATGAACCTAGGAGCTATGGAGAAGCGATGGTGGGCCCGGATTCCGACGAATGGCTCGAGGCCAGAAAATCCGAGAGAGGATCCATGTATGAAAACAAAGTGTAGACTTTGGAAGAACTACTTGATGGTCGTAAGGCTATTGGTTACAGATGAATTTTAAAAGGAAGATGGACAATGATGGTAAGTGTCACCATTAAGAAGGCTCGACTTGTCGCTAAGATGTTTTCTGACAAGTTCAAGGAGTTGACTACGATGAGACTTTCTCACTCATAGCGATGCTAAGAGTCTGTTGGAATTATATTAGCAGATACTGCATTATTTATGAAATCTTGCAGATAGGATGTCAAAACATTGTTTCCTCGACGATTTTCTTAAGGAAAGGTTGTATGTGATACAACCAGAAGGTTTTGTCAATCCTGAAAGATGCTAACAAGTATGCAAAGCTCGAGTAATCCTTCTAAGGACTGGAGTAAGCATCTCGGAGTTGGCCATCTGGAGCTAGCCTATGGTATGATTGTTGTTCGTCCTACGGACTAAAACCCTTTGCTTTATACAGACACCGAATAGGGTTAGGGTTACACAGAGTCGGTTACAATGGTAGGAGATCCACATATCCGTATCACCAAGCTTGCCTTCCACGCCAAGGAAATTCCCATCCGGACAAGGGACGAAGTCTTCAATCTTGTATCTTCATAACCTAGGAGTCCGGCCAAAGATGATAGTTCGGCTATCCGGACACCCCCTAGTCCAGGACTACCTCACGGACCGCTTGATATCATCAAGCCGAGGGCAGGCATTGACCAGCCGCTTCATGAGCCTGAAGTAGCTGCTGGGTATGGCCTCGGCCGGCCATAGCCGGATTATCAAATCCTTCATGGCTAGTTCGGCCGCCCTATGTAGTTCGACCAGCTGTTTTAGCTGATTGCTAAAGGGCACCGGATATTCTGGCGCATGATATTGCGACAAAAACAGCTTCTCCGTAGAGCCCCCCTCTTCCTCTCGGAAGAACTCCACGGCATCTGAAATGTTGTGCGGCAGATCCGCAAACGCCCCTGGAGAACTCCAAATTTAGGTCAGTAAAAGGAACCTTTTCTTCACATATTTGCTCTGCATTATAAAGTCCTTACCTGCCTGATTTTTCTGGCCTCTTGGATTTCCTGGAGGGCGCCTTGGGCTTCAACCCGGGCATCGTGTGTGCTTTGAAGGACCTTGGTAAGTTCGGACTCTTGATCCGTATTGCGCTCCAAGGACTCGCACTTCTTCCCGGCGTCATGTAGCTCTAGCTGGAACTCGTTGACCCTGGCCTCATGCTTTTCACAGCGGCCTATTCCTTGGCCGCCTTCTCCTCGGCCTCGGCTAGCCCCTTCTTGAGAGCCTCGACCTCGGTCGCCGCTCCTAATAAATATCATGACATTTTTTAGTCATAACAAATTATTCATCCTTCCTGAATATAGACAAGGTTATTCCATACCTTGGTTATCGTTTAGTTGTTTCTTCACGCGGCCATGCTCTTCCTCGGTCCGCTCCAGACTCTGCTTTAGTCCAGAGACCTCAACAGCATGGGAGGTCACAGCCAGTAATGACACCTACTTATTCACATAGACATTTCATAGATAGTCTCCTGCGATACTTGTTTGATCCTCTGTTCGGCTTTTCTTTTCGAACATCGGACAATGTATTAGGGGCAACTGTCTATACTGTGACATTCTTTTTATATATTTGCGTTGCTTACCTCAAAGCCTGTTAGAAGGCTTGTGCAGGCTTCGGTCAGCCTGATTTTCACGGATTGAATCTTCTCAATCACCGCACCCATAAGGGTACGATGTTCTTCAATGATGGAAGTGCCTTGCAGTGCCTCCAGCAAAGTATCTGGTGCCTCTGGATGGACAGAGGTCACCAGTGAAATAGACGGACCCCCTTCTCTTGAACGAGGTCGCTTGCCTGATTCCGGAGCCGGATGGGTCTCAGGAATTGTGTTCGGCTGGGGGCCGAATTCGATATGGCCCCATCGTCAGTATCCATGGGGGTTTGCTCCCCCATGTGTCCGAGTTTACCATTTGGTGACACCGCGATGGCCTCCTGAGTCTCTCCCTAGCCTGGGACCCGTTGGGATGACACCTCGGTGTTATCCATGGCCTCGGGAGACGAAGCCGCCGGAATGGTCCCGCTGTCCATCGCCTCCGGGTCCACTGAATGCTCCGATGAGGATTGCTTGAGGTTGGACTGAGCCGGACTGCAAATACGTGATTCGACACGTTAATACTTTACAATAGTGAGGACGGATATATGAATGTGTCCGAGTTTTGTAGTACTCACGATTTGGCCAGGGGCTTGACCCTGGGAGTCCACTCCGAGCTGCTGTCGGTGGCCGCGGTGGAGTCGTCCGATAGGGAAGCTTTCCCCTTCTTAGACACTTCGGCCTCCAAACGTGTGGAGGCCATCCTCTTCTTTCTCCCCCCCTCCCCCGTAGGGGGAATGGCTTTCTTCTTCCTCCTCCTCCTCTTCCTTGTCATCCTTGGTGCCGGAGGAGTGAGCCTCGACGTCTTCGGACGTGACGTCTGAAGTGCCCTTGCGACGGAGACTGCCCCTGGTCCCGTTGGCCTCCTTCTTGGCCTTCTTCTTCAGCGCCTCATAGGGCGTCGAAACCAGCATCTTTGTTAGAAGAGGAATTGCTGGGTCTTCGGGCAGCGGAGCCAGACAGTGAATCCGCTCCGCCTTCTTTGTCCAGCTCTGAGAGAATCAGTAGGGAAATTTAGGCGTTTCCCTCAAGTATGGGAGTAAAGGATACACCTTGAAAACATGTAAAGACTTACCGAACTAGCGAGAAGGGCCAATTTGTGCCCACGATCCTCGGCCGTGTCTTGCCACATCGTGCCAGACATGAATAGCACCTTCCAGATGTCTTCGTGCATTGTGCCGAAGAACTTCAGTAGGGTCTGGTGCTTGGTCGGGGCAAATTCCCATAGATGGCAAGTCCGGCTTTGGCATGGAAGGATCCGACGAACTAGCATTACCTGAATCACGTTGACAAGCTTGATGTTCTTGTCCACCATGTTCTTGATACGTGCCTGGAGCGCTGTCAGCTCGTATGATGAAGACCAGTCCAGGCCCTTCTCGGGCCAGGAGGTGAGCCGCATCGGAGCTCCGGATCGGAATCCGGGAGCCACGACCCAGGTAGTGTCGCGCGGCTCAGTGATATAAACCCATTGTTTTTGCCACACTTTGAAGGTCTCGATAAATGTCCTGATGGCCTTGTAACATTGTGCATCTTGCTCACCATGGCGCCTCTACACTTTGTGTGTTGGCTGCCCACCACCTTCGGCTTCACATTGAAGATCTTTAACCACAATCCGAAGTGTTGAGGGATGTGGAGGGAAGCCTCACACACAATGATGAACGTCGAGATGTTGAGGAGAGAATTTGCGGATAGATCATGGAAATATAACCCGTAGTAGGAGATGAGTCCACGGACGAATGGGTGGAGAGGAAATCCCAGCCCGCAGACAAAGTGGGAGAGGAATACGACTCTCTCATGGGGTTCTGGAGTGGGGACGATCTTTCCCTTGGCCGGAAGTCGGTGGGCGATTTCCTTGGCCAGATATTCGGCCTCCCGGAGCTTTTTGATGTCCTTCTCCTTGACGGAGGAGACCATCCACTTGCCTTGCGCTCCGGATCCGGACATGGCTGGAGTGCTTTTTGGGGGCGAAAAAGATGAGAACTTGGGTGCTGGAGCTCGAGAATGAGGGAAGGAGAGGGAAAGAAGGCGTGGGTGAAAGAGGTGGATCCTTATCTCTTTATCAAGGCAGTGAATATCAAGCGCCTCCGCACTCGCCCTAAAAACGCTTGCCCCCAAGGGCCGTGCAAACGGTACGGTGGGGTTACCCACGCCCGTATTGATGAGAACCCCTTAATAAGGGGAAACGATCTCTGCTTTGACAAGACGTGCCAATAAAACCGCATCTCGAAATATGGAGTGGTGGGCTAAAAAACGGTTCGAATAATGACCGGGCGGTGATGTGATGTCACGCTATGAAAAGTTGTCAGCGGATTGGAATCGTGAAATATTATACTCTCTATGGTTGTGTGTGGAATTTGTTTTGCAGAGCCGGATACGTTTTCTGTGTTCAACGGTAATTCTGAAGTATTCGGAGAAGGAACCCGCCTTGCAATGCCGAAGACAATCTGCGCGTCGGACACCTCATCGTTGAAGCCTGGTTCAGGGGCTAGTGAGGGAGTCCTGGATTAAGGGGTCCTCGGATGGCCGGACTATGTACCATTGTCCGGATTGTTGGGCTATGAAGATACAAGACCGAAGACTCTCTCCCGTGTCCGGATGGGACTCTCTTTGGCGTGGAAGGCAAGATTGGCGACCGGATATGAAGATTCCTTTCTTTGTAACTGACTTTGTACAACCCTAGTCCCCTCCGGTGTCTATATAAACCGGAGGGCTTAGTCCGTAGAGGCAGATACATAATCATAATCTCCATATGCTAGACTTCTAGGGTTTAGTCCTTACGATCTCGTGGTAGATCAACTGTTGCAATACTCATATTCATCAAGATCAATCAAGCAGGAAGTAGGTCATTTCCTCCATAGAGAGGGACTGAACCTTGGTAAACATCGTTTCCCCCGTCTCCTGTTACCATCGACCTTAGACGCACAGTTCAGGACCCCCTACCCAAGTTCCGCTGTTTTTGACACCGACACCCAACAAGAGTGGTCTATTTATGTTGAATCTTGATCGTGATGATACACATATTCATAATATTGATGCCAAAATATGCAAAGTTGACAATGATATCGCAAATTATTAGTGGCACTGCCATTTGGGTCATATCGGTGTAAAGCGCATGAAGAAATTCCATAAAGATGGTCTTTTGGAATCATTTTATTATGAATCATTTGATAATTGCGAACCGTGCCTTATGGGTAAGATGACTAAAACACCGTTCTCCAGAACAATGGAACGAGCTAGTGACTTATTGGAAATAATACATACCGATGTATGTGGTCCAATGAGTGTTCATGCTCGTGGCAGGTATCGTTATTTTCTGACCTTCACAGATGATTTCAGCAGATATGGGTATATCTACTTAATGAAACACAAAGCTGAAACGTTTGAACAGTTCGAAGAATTTTAGAGTGAAGTGGAGAATCATCATAACAAGAAAATAAAGTTTCTCCGATCAGATCGTGGAGGAGAATATTTGAGTTACGAATTTGGCCTTCATTTAAAACAATGTGGAATAGTTTCACAGCTCACGCACCTGGAACACCACAGCCTAATGGTGTGTCCGAACGTCTGAACCGCACTTTATAGGATATGGTACGATCTATGATGTCTCTTAACGATTTCTCACTATGGTTTTGGGGTTATGCATTAGAGACAATTGCATTCACTTTAAACAGAGCATCGTCAAAGTCCGTTGAGACTACACAGTATGAACTATGGTTTGGCAACAAACCTAAGCTATCGTTTTTGAAAGTTTGGGGATGCGATGCTTATGTCAAAAGGCTTCAGCCTGGTAAGCTCAAACTCAAATCGGAGAAGTGTGTCTTCATAGGATACCCTAAGGAAACAATTGGTTACGCCTTCTACCACAGATCTGAAGGAAAGTTTTTTGTTGCCAAGAATGGAACCTTTCTAGAGAAGGAGTTTCTCTTGAAAGAAGTGAGTGGGAGGAAAGTCCAACTTGATGAGGTAATTGTACCTTCTCCCAATTTGGAAAGTAGCTCGTCTGAGAAATCTGTTCCCATGATGTCTACACCAACTTGAGAAGAAGCTAATGATAATGACAAGGAGACTTCAGATCAAGTTGCTACAGAACCTTGTAGGTCAACCAGAGCATGATCCACACCAGAGTGGTACGGTAATCCTGTTCTGGAAATCATGTACTTGACCATGACGAACCTACGAACTATGAAGAAGCTATGACGAGCCCAGATTCCGACAGATGGCTTGAGGCCATGAAATCTGAGATATGATCCATGTATGAGAACAAAGTTTGGACTTTGGTGGACTTGCCCGATGATCGGCAAGCCATTGAGAATAAATCGATCTTCAAGAGGAAGATGGACGCTAATGGTTGTGTTACTATCTACAAAGCCCAACTTGTCGCGAAAAGGTTTTTGACAAGTTCAAGGTGTTGACTACAATGAGATTTTCTCAACCGTAGCGATGCTTAAGTCTGTCCGAATCAGGCAAATGGATGTCAAAACTGCATTCCTTAAATGGATATCTCTAAGAAGTGTTGTATATTATGCAACTAGAAGGTATTGTCGATCCTAAAGGTGCCAACAAGGTGTGCATGCTCCAGCGATCCATCTATGGACTGGTGCAAGCATCTCGGATTTGGAATATACACTTTGATGAGTTGATCAAAGCATATAGTTTTATACAAACTTGTGGAGAAGCCTGTATTTACTAGAAAGTGAGTGGGAGCACTACAACCTTTCCGATAAGTATATGTGAATGACATATTGTTGATCGAAAGTGATGTAGAGTTTTCTGGAAAGCATAAAGGAGAATTTGAAAGGAGTTCTTCAAAGGAAGACCTCAATGAAGTTGCTTACATATTGGGCATCAAGATCTATAGAGATAGATCAAGATGCTTGATAAGATTTTTTCAATGAGTACATACCTTGACAAGATTTTGAAGTAGTTCAAAATGGTACAGTCAAAGAAGGAATTCTTGCCTATGTTGCTAGGTGTAAAATTGAGTACGATTCAAAACCCGACCACATTAGAAAATAGAAAGAGAATGAAAGACAGTCCATATGCCTCAGCCATAGGTTCTATAAAATATGCTATGTTGTGTACTATACCTATTGTGTACCTTATCATGAGTTTGGCAAAGGGGTACGATAGTGATCCAGGAGAGGATCACTAGATAGCGGTCAAAGTTATCCTTAGTTACCTAGGAGGACTAAGGAAATATTTCTCGGTTATGGAGGTGATAAAGAGTTCGCCGTAAAGAGTTACGTTGATGCAAGATTTTACACCGATTCGGATGACTCTAAATCTCAATCTGGATACATATTGAAAGTGGGAGCAAGTAGCTAGAGTAGCTCCATGCAAAGCATTGTAGACATAGAAATTTTGCAAAATACATATGGGTCTGTATGTGGAAAATCCGTTGACTAAACTTCTCACACAAGCAAAACATGATAACACCTTAGTACTCTTTGGTTGTTAATCACATAGCGATGTGAACTAGATTAATGACACTAGTAAACCCTTTGGGTGTTGGTCATATGGCGATGTGAACTATGGGTGCTAATCACATACAGATGTGAACTATTGGTGTTAAATCACATGACGATGTGAACTAGACTAGTGCAAGTGGGAGACTGAATGAAATATGTCGTAGAGGCAAAAATAAAGTTTTTATTTTATATATCCTTATATCATGATAAATGTCTATTATTCATGTTAGACTTGTGTTAACCGGAAACTTGATACATGTGTGAATACTTAGACAAAACACCGTGTCCCTAATATGCCTCTACTAGACTAGCTCGTTAATCAAAGATGGTCAAATTTCCTAGCCATGGGCATGTGTTGTCATCTGATGAACGGGATCACATCATTAGGAGAATTATGTGATGGACAAGACCCATCCGTTAGCTTAGCATAATGATCGTTCAATTTTATTGGGTGATTATAAATATGCTATACAGGTATCTCCGAAGGTGTTTATTGGATTGGCATAGATCGAGATTAGGATGTGTCCACTACTAGGAAAAGGCTAACTAGTGGCGCACCTGTTTTGGCCATTCATGGCGCACTACGGGTGCGCCACTAGCATCACGCCACTAGTAATTAATACTAATGGCGCACCCCTGGTGCGTCATTTGTATACCAAAAAATAGTGGTGCACCAGGGAGTGCGCCATTAGTATGTCAAAGGGTGCGCCATTACTATGCCTCCCAGGGGGCCATATTTACCTTGTGCTCTGGGTTACTAATGGCGCACATCTAGCTAATGCGCCACTAGTGTGTTTACTGCAGTGCGCCACTAAACTGCAGTGTGACGCGCCACTAGTATGAATATTATGAATTTTTTTCTTTTCTGATATTTGCACAGGTTACAAAATATATTACTGCACAGAATATAGACAACACAACATATAAACAGCAAATTTATCGAATACAATAGAAGATTAGTCTCCGAATACAATTCATCATATTAGTCTCCCAATTCAAAATACCGAAAAAAGTTAGAACATTACAAGTCTCGAGACCGCGAGTAGTGAGTTTGTCTTCACATTACAAGTCGATATCGATCATTTAAACTACCATCACATAGAAGAGAGCTGTGTTCATCACGATGAGCATCATCGCGATGAAAATGGTCTTCATCCAGTTCCTCTAATGCTCCCTCCTCTCTCCCGCTAGATAGCGCGCATATCTAGCTTCCGCCTCCTCCCTAGTGGTGTACCCTTTGTAATTGTTACCGCTGAAACGGTGAACCTGTCTCTGACACTCCTCCCAGTCGTCGTAGACTCCGGGAACCTTACCCTTGTACACGACATACGACGGCATCTCTATGCACTAGCCAAACAAAACATTAGTAGCAATTCACACACAATACATAAGCAATATATAAGTATGCAACAAAAGGATCGGAAGAGAAAAGCAACACATTAATAGCACGATTCATGGTCCTACTAATAAATAGCATCGATTACATATAAGTTGAATGACTGTCCAAACCAAAGAGACATACAAGTTCATTAAAGTTTAATTACAACATGAGCTAATCGATATTTCATAACTACATAGCATCACTAGTTTCGACTTGACTCAGGGACCGGAACGTGGATGAAGCCGCCGTCTTTCGTGATGGTCATGAAATCACGGTCGTTGTCAGCCTGCATTTGTAGCGTTGTTTCTATCTCACTGTTGGACGGTTGATATCTGAGGTAGAAGTGCCCCGAGGTACGAAGGACATCTTGATGGATGATTTTCGCAAACTCCATTTGGATCGAAAGAATTCTTGTCGATGTCGCGTCTGGATTGCCGACAAGCGTCGGCCCAATCTTTGAGATTATTTGGTACCAGAAGGTGATTATGGTCCCGTATGATCGCCCGCATGTGATGGAGGGCGTAGTAGGCATCCTTCCGACTGCCAGGCGGCTGCTTGACGCAGGGGAACGTCGTATTGTGGGTGAACACGTGTTGGCCGTACCTACAAATTGTCCTGCTCAAGGTGCCTCTAGATCTGGCGTAGCCGGGAAGAGCTTCATCAAGAACTTTCTTGATATTTGTGTAGTCTTTCTTCGACTGACGGTCCGAGTCAAAATATGTGGCCATGGAATATTTCGGGCTTAAGAGGATGAGTGTGCAATGTGTGTCACTGCACAAAACACGGAATGTTAGAAAAAAAAAAGAACGATCAAAATCTAAGAAATCATATGTTACGGGGCAATGAGGGGATGACTTACTCGGGAAAGTAAGGCACGAGGAAGTTATCCTTATCTGGGTTTGCCAGAATGACGCCTTCGAGGTATGAACACGCGACTTGCCGGTCCCCAACACTATCCAAGATCTTGGCACGCATGTAGAAGGGGTCGACTATCACGATGTCCGGGGTCTTGTCTCTAATGATCCACATCTCCATACTCAGCGAAAATAGCTGAATGAAGGTGTAGTGCAGCGGATGAAGGTTAAACATAGCAAAGATGTCCGCAAACCGTAGGACGATCATACCCCCGATGGTGCTATCAACAAAGCCCTTGCCCTCTGGCACCTTGGCCACGAAAACCGGGTATGCCACATCATTCTCGGAGAGACGCTGCTTCTCCAAAGAAAGAACATTGTCATGCAGACTCCGCATAGCACTGGTTGCAGCATTGAGCAGATTAGTCGGTAGCATCGGCCTACCGCCACATGCACCCTCCTCGAGATATCCTTAGGCGAAGGTGGCCCGTCCTGAGCACGGATCGTACTCGGTGCCGGCTGGCTCACACCCTTGTTAGTATTTTTTTTTCGTCCCTTCTTCTTCTGCTCCTGTAATGGGATCGAGTTCTGCTCAGAGACCACCTTCTTGAGTGTGTTGGGGCTGATAATATTTCGCACCTCGGGTATCTGAGGCTTGGTGAAGGCGGCAGCTGGGCGTCTCGACAAGCTGAGCAGAGACGGCGCTGTTGCAATTGGGTTTCTCCGTGGTACCAGCTAGATGGCGGTCGTCTTTTGCTGGGTTGGGTTCTTGAGAAGGAGGCTCGAAGAATTCGTCATCGTACCCATGTTCGGCAAAGTACTTATCGACGTTGGTAAATGTACCGTCGTCGTCGTCATCCAGAGCCTGTGCCATATGCATGTCCGGAGCCTGTGCCATAAGCATGTCCGGCATGTCAGGTAGCGTTGCGGCGGTCTTGCCATGGCTTGGCGCCGGCACGACTCGCGGTGTTGTCTGTGGGGTGGTGTCCCCCGCCCCCGAACGAATCTGGCTCTTCGGCCAAAGCAGGGGCCAGCTTAAGCTGGCGCTGAGGGTCATCACATCATCTTCGTCGGCCCCAGTGGGTCTAAACAGAGGTAACAAGTCGTCACAGCCTGGTAGCACCCTAACTAGTTGAACCCTATACACGGTGGGTGGCATCCGATTACCGTGGAACACGGGGTTGCCCGGTTGAACGAGTTTTCCCTTGGTGACATCGATCAACTCGCCACCCACGAAGTGCAGGAGAGTGCATGGAACATCGGCGGCGCCGTGCGAAAACATGTAGGGCGTCAGGGATGCCCAGTCAAAGGCAAGGAGATGAAGTCATCGGCCGAGAGGCTTAGTTACCGTGATGGTGTCGAGCTCGGCTAATGTCGAGGCACCGCCAACAGCGGGCGTGCAAGTGACAGAGGGGCCGCTTGCTCCTGAGGTGCCGGCCGACGTATTCTTCGCACACCCGGGTGCATTAAGCTCCAATGCCCGCGCCGGCGCCGGAGACATCAATGCCACCTCCACCGGAGACACCAATGGCGCCGCCTGCGTGTTGTGCGAGTTGCTGGCCATGTAGCTGGGAACTGGGGGCGGCCCCTGTTGGCCGCCCGCAATCCACGCCTGCAGCCCCTCAATCAAGATAGGCACAATGGCGGTGATCGCCCCTCCCAGTTGGTTTCGCACTTGCTCTTGGACCATCTCCGGAATCTGCGCCACTTGTGACCTGAGTTCTTGAACCTCGCACGACTGGCTTTCCGAGCTGGTCTTTCTCTCCTTTCGCCCACAAGCGTTATAGTATGACGACCATTTCATGGACAAGCCTTTGCCGGCCACACGACCAGCTAACGACGGCTTACTGAACTTATCCTTGTTTTTCATTACGTTCAATGCCCTATTTAAAGTGGTGTCCCAAGGGGAACTCTGAGATGACCCCGCGCTACTGCTTTCACTGTCCTATGGAAGGAACGTGAACCATTTAGAAATTTGGCTTCATTAATTAGAATGCAACCATATGGAGCTAATTACGCGCGGGTGTATTACTTACCAGAACAAGCTCAAGCGCATTGGTCTTCGGATCCGTGGTAAGCTCCTTTGTTCACGGGTCCATCCTGTACCGGGCCCTGACATAGTTCCTGGTCTGCTTGTCACGGTATTTATCAAAGAGGGGCGGTAGGCCTTGCTCTGCACGCTCCGAGTCCTCCTTGTCCCATATAGGTTCCGCCACTCTGTGACCGTCGGGACCGAGTTTGTGGACCCCTAAGTTCAACTCCCGCATTTCTTTCCCCCACTGACTTGATTCCGCGGATGCGTTGCTCTCAAACTTGATCTTGAACTCCCGGTAGTCAGCTTCACGGATCGAAGGATTTTTCTCCTTGATCTTCTAATAACTATCACCACGTAGAATCATGTGCCTCACCGCGCTTCTCCAAGTAGACAGGGTCGTGCTCATCTTCATGAGGGCATCATTGTTCACTTTATTCCCCGAGAGGCGTGTTTTTTCGATGTCACCGGGGAACTTGTATCGTTCATGCAACTTCGTGAAGAGGAGGTTGCGCAAATTCCCTCGGTCAGGATGCCTTAGGTTCTCGGTGTTGAACGAGACGGTGCTCCGGAGAATGCACCCGAGCTGAACTGCCTACCCCTTGAATAATTCTTTGGGTGCCGTTGGATGCCCCTCGGAGGACACTTCAGTAAATTCCTCCTTGACGGTGTCGAGCACGTTCGGGCGTAGGTCCTTCCGTTGCCTCTTCGGTTGGCTGCCATCTGTGCGTGCGCTGCCATCATCAGTGGTGGCATCCTCTGCGGCACCATCAGTGGTGTCATACCCGACGCCACTAGGGGTTGTGTAGTCAAGATCGGTGTCTTCCGCGGCGTCCTCATAGCGGTGAGGTTCTTCCTCCGTCTCCTGCGACAGCTCCCAGAATTGCTTTCCCAAACCGCCGGCCTCATCGTTGTGGGCCATGTTCACTCTAAATAGGAAAAAAGTTTGGTCAAAAAGTTGGTTATTGTCAAGGAACAAGATCTCTATGTTGACCAAATAACCTAATTCTTGAGGAATTCGCTGTTAGTGTGTTGTTGCTAAGGTCCATGTCCCTTCCTAACCCCCTTCTTCTTGTCTCCTCTCACTATCTCTCTCACACACATGGCAAGCAAGGTTGTCTGAGTGTGCGAAAAAATACTAAACTAATCCAAGGGCTGAAAATTGATCATCTGTTTCAGATTGCAGTTTTCTTTATTGGGGCTTCAGTGTGTGGTACAAAACTGAATTTTGGAAATCTACAAAATGAAAAAGCTAAGGGCTAAGCTTTCATCATTTAGGTTTTTATCGACACCGAGGCACCCTAAAAGCCAAGGTTTTGTCATTTAGGGTTTCGATCCAACACGCTATCCATTGCTTACCACTTAAGTTGGAGTCTTCTTCTTCCTCTATCCATCCAAGAGAGATAGATAGATAGATACTAAGTAGCTAGAGTAAAAAATTGCTCGTGAATTTCTGAAACTCCTTTCAGAATCTTCAGTCAGAAAGAGTTATCATTTAGGGTTTTTCGACGCTGAGGCACCCTAAATGCTAAGTTAAGTTTTCATCATTTAGGGTTTATCGATGCCGAGGCACCCTAGGTTGACTGATATATATGGGTATCTTCTCTTAATATACCCTATCAAGAAAAGGGAAGGAGAATTCTAAGTTGGGCCTAATCACTTGGCTCTAAACGACTCATGGTTTCGTCTGTCCACACATGAATTCAGCATATGTGTTTAATGCAGCAAGAATAAAGGGGCAGTTGATCCTACTTAATTAAGTACTAAGATACCCCGGCCCATGCATTAGTCGCAAGTACCCCATATGTCCTATTTTTAGCAAAGTCATGCTAAAATTCACGGAAAATTTCAGCATGACCTTTGCTGAAAATAGGACATATGGAGTACCTGAATTTGCCGGAATGGAAGTTAATCGACATTCCGGCAAACTTAAGGGCCTCTCGGTGTACCTACAAAATCATTATCCAATGAAGGAATTGCGCCGCACACTGCTGCCTCAAACTGCTGCCAAAATCATTATCGACATGCTGGTACTGTGTTTCTCAAAAAACATCTTGCAAAGAGTTGCCCCGCACACTGCTGCCTAAATAGTTTAAGCAATGATTTTCCAATGAAGGAATTACAGCAAACGATTTGTAATACTTTGAAGCTAGGCAAAGAAAAAAATCTGGAGGCCTCATCTTTGCTAGCACAACTGAACTGGTATTTCACTCTGCATACCTAAACAGTCTAACAACCAAATGATGCCTGAATGCGCACTGCGGGTGTGTCGGTCTAAGAATGAGACTAGTGCCTACTGCATACCAAGTTAACTCATGCTGACAGCAACAAACTTATAAAAACATAATTGAAATTGCAGTTGTACGAAACAGAAAGACCATAGTGCTAGTCACTAGGCTAGATAGCCATGTTGACTGAACAGACTTGCAGAAATTGGTGCCACTAAACATTTTCATCTAACTCAATCAGTGCATAGACTTGACAAAACAAAAATAAAATTGCGCCAAATTAATCAGCTTCCAACAGTACAAGTACAGATTGTACAACTTAACAGTCAAGCAAAAGTTTTGCTTGCATAAAAACAAGTGAAACAAGTTATCTAGCAGATCAACACAAACACAGGTGGTACAAAAGGGAGTATATATGTAAGTTCTGTGGCACAAGTTAACAAATCAAGTATGAAGGGCACATAAAGAAACCATTCTTTGTTATAAGTAAGTGGATGATGATTAGGGACCATGGATGATGATTTACAAGCTAATGTGCTAGAACAGTAGCATGTATAATTGCGTGGGCACACCGACACAACCGGGAATAATTTCTTCATACTTGATTATCATACACCAACACAACCCAGCAAACTAGCAAAGTTACTAACGTGTTTACATAAATTGTTTTCTGTAAAAGATGATCATCATCTTTACAAGTCGTTCTCAATGTCTACAACTATCAGACCATCACAAGTATCTATAGAACATGTCTACAATTATCAGACCATCACAAGTACCATAATTCAGGCCATCACAAGCATAACAGAGCAATGGTGTTTTCTTTAGTTACGTTTGATCTGGCTTCTCAGAATCCACTGACCTTCAGATCCGCTGACCAATCCACTAACAAATCAAATCTTCTATACCCCTTTTGGTTTTAGCACTACAAGTCTAGAACTCCAAGTGCCACCACCTCTTCTTTATATTCTCCACGACGGGTAACTCTGCAGGAGACCATGATCAGCATGGTGAGATACAAGAGCAAAGGGAGTAAAAAGGCAAAATGATATCCAAACGATGATACAATAGATTGTATATACCTCCTTCCGGATATATCGAGTTGTACTGCACCTCAGCCCAAAAACTAAGACAAATAACTGGAGTCCAGAAAGAAAAGAATATCTGAGGTACAAATAAACTGAAATATCTGGTGAAACTTAGAAATCAATTCACCAATAATAACATAGCAATGACAAACACACATTACCTCTATTTGATTTTTGAACAACTGGGAGAATTTCAATGTCGCATGTATCTCTGAATGATTTTAGGATGAAAATCTTCACACCATACAGAAAAAAAATCAATGCATATACTTTAGTACCATACAAATAGCAGAGCAGTCATATGACATAAGAAGCTCACTGGTAATAATGCCAGGAAACTACACATCATCAAGAAGAGGTTCTTAAGAGATGCTTCCCAAAAAGTCAATTTTTTCACTCATATCATATGACAGGCATACAATTAAGTTATGGCAATTGTCCAAGACACCAATCACTGCAAAGACCAACCAAAGTAGAGACTGAATGCAACTGGTGTGGTAAGAAGCCTGTTTGCCATGCATACCGAAGTAAGCAACAATGGTCAGAATCGTTCAGCACAAGAACTAAATACATACATCCTGAGCAGAGGATGAAGACTAGGAACAATCTATTTGTCTCCCTTCACTACCACCAGATAAGAAAATAAACAGCTTTCAACCTGTCTATACCCCAATCGAGATCGAGCGGTCGCTAGCTGACCACCAAAGAGAAAAACACCAACAAGAGCCTGCTGCGTGCAGCTTTCGGCACCCATAATCAAGTAGTTCAAGTCTGTGCAGACCATATGCTTCCATATATAATGTTAATAATTAGTACTAATGATGTAATTTACCAAGTTGCAGTATTCCCCCTAATCGCAAGATGCACAATTTGTAATTAGGAGACAGTAAACAAAATCACCAAGACTATGAAACAACCTCATTGTACTTGATTCTACATGTAGGCAGTAATCACTAGTGTACTTGATTCTACATCCTCAAACCTAGTGCATGAAACAACTAGCCTAATTAATTAATGTGGTTTTTCCTCTCGTTACTTAGGATGGTTTGCAACCTAATGGCGTTCTATAAAGCTACTATAACTTGATGAACAGAAAGACCAGGACTCACAGGACTAGCCATCATTGGCTGTTAACAAATTAGCAGGAAATTTTTGAAGTAGAAGGCACAAATGTCGTGAAATTTTCACATGAACTGACAGTACATGTCTTGTCTTGTAGCATCAGGAAATAACCAAGATGTCATGAACAAATAAATGCACTGGTTGTAAACCATACAGTTAAAGAGGCTACTATATCAGCAGCGGAGGCTACTATGGTAGGCACAAACCAAAGAAAGCAGGCATCAAAAAGAGGCACCACTTTCGACCAGTTGAGATTCTAGGGCAAGCGCTGAAAAACCAAAGATGTCAAATGGATAGGGTTACCGGCCAAGTGAGGCGGGGCTCATGACGAGGACTTCAAAAGCGGCGGCAGGCGCAGCGTCTGCAGCGAAGGAAGCGGCAGCAAGCGACGCCGTATGCCGCGCAACAGCAGTAAGCAGGGTTCGGGCACGATGGAGTCGATGTCCTACGACATCTAAATCTAATGGGGAAAGGGGGGCGAGGGAGGAGCTCACCACGGGGCTTGTGGACACCTCGGTTGCCGCGGGGATGGACCGGAGCAGCGGTGGCGGCGGCGAGATGGGGTCGGTCGGAGGAAGAAGAAGTGCTCAGGCCAACTCTCCTGGTGGACGCAGGCCTCCTCCTCCTAGTGCTCCGGCGGCGACTCCGGCGGCGGAGCGGGCGCAGGGGTCGTCGGGTGCGGGGGGTCGTCGGGGGGGCTAGGGTTCGTGGGGAGCGCAGGGTGGCTGCGGCTCGCGCTCGAGGGAAGGGGTGGCTAGGATTTGGGGATTTGGGAGTCGGAAGCGACCGCAGGCGGACGGCGGCGATGGGGGTCGTCTGGTTAGGTGGGGCAGCGGCGGCGGCATAGTGGGTAGGGTCGGCGCAGTGGGGGGGGGGGGGGGCTGAGTGAGATTGGGGAGATTGGGGATTGGGAATTTTAGTGGGGGGAGGGATAGCAATGGCGCTCCTCCGAGCGGTGCGCCATTAGTAAAAAAAATTTGGATAGCAATGGCGCACCTCCTAGCGGTGCGCCATTAGTGACTTTTTTTTGGATAGCAATGGCGCACCTCCTAGCGGTGCGCCATTAGTAATTTTTTTTGGATTTTTAGTTGTATCCATTTGTGAATTGGATTTTTTAGTTGCATTCATTTTTAGTTGCATTCATTTTTTTTGGATTTTTAGTTGCATTCATTTTTAGTTGCATTCATCAGTTTTCGGTATTTGGATTTTTAGTTGCATCTAATAATTTTTAGAAAATGACGATCATTTGAAAACATTTATGAATGTGGAAAAATACCATCAGATTTCAAAACATTTATGAAAAATATGAATATGAAAACATTTATGAATATGAAAATATTTATGAATATGAAAAAATATCATCAAATTTATTATTTGAATTTCTTTTTGAATAGCAATGGCGCACCTCCTAGCGGTGCGCCATTAGTAACTTTTTTTTGGATAGCAATGGCGCACCTCCTAGCGGTGCGCCATTAGTAAAAAAAATTGGATTTTTAGTTGCATTCATTTGTGAATTGTATTTTTAGTTCCATTACTTTTTTTTAGATTTTTAGTTGCATCCATCAGTTTTTGGTATTTGGATTTTTAGTTGAATCTAATAATTTTTAGAAAATGACGATCATTTGAAAACATTTATGAATGTGGAAAAATATCATCAGATTTCAAAGCATTTATGAAAAAATATGAATATGAAAACATTTATGAATATGAAAAAATTTATGAATATGAAAAAATATCATCAAATTTTATTTTTGATTTTTTTTTGGATAGCAATCGCGCACCTCCTAGCGGTGTGCCATTAGTAAATTTTTTTTGGATAGCACTGGCGCACCTCCTAGCGGTGCGCCATTAGTAAAAAAATTTGGAATTTTAGCTGCATTCATTTGTCAATTGGATTTTTAGTTGCATTCATTTTTTTTTGGATTTTTAGTTGCATTTATCAGTTTTCGGTATTTGGATTTTTAGTTGCATCTAATAATTTTTTAGAAAATGACTATCATTTGAAAACATTTATGAATGTGGAAAAATATCATCAGATTTCAAAACATTGACGAAAAAATATGAATCTGAAAACATTTATGAATATGAAAAATATCATCAGATTTGTTATTTGATTTTTCTTTGGATTTTAGTTGCATCTAATAATTTTTAGAAAACATTTATGAATATGAAAAAATATAATCAGATTTCAAAATATTCATGAATTCAAAAAGTGCCGCCATTTCTATATGTCGAAATACAATCGAGAAATGAAGGCTACAATTTAAATACAATAGATCTTAGCTACCTATCTGTACACAATCTTCTTGCCCTTATTTTTCGCAAATGGAGTTCTTCTCTTGAACGGACGTCCTTTAGGTAGGGTGGTCCTGCTTCTTCTTGTGGTTTATGCTGGTACTTCGTCGTTGTCGTCGTCATGTTCCATCTTCGGGTCGCCGTACTTGTCGAAGTCTTTCTCAATGGCGACTCCATCCATTCCGATGATCTTCCTTTTGCCTCTCCTCACGACAACACGACTAGGCTTTGAAGGGTCGGTAATGAAAAGCATTGGTCCACTTGGCAAGCCAGTACCCATGGCTCATTTTTCGCGGTGACGTTTGTGCCTGCGGTCTTGGATTTGGCTTCGGGTATAACCATGATGGTGAAATACCGGTCTTCTTTTAGGGCGCTCATGGAACATTGGACACGGAACATCGGGACCTTCTCTCAAGCGTAGCTCAGCTCCCTCCACGATCCTTCTGTAGTATCTGTCCTTGTCATTACTGGTGTAGGGTTCCATATTTACCCCGGAGTTCTGATAATCATCGCTCTTCATGTCCTTTCCCTCGGTGTTGAATGTGTAGTCGTTGATATCGTACGCCTCATACATCATTAGGTTGTGCTCGGCGCCCTGTGACAAGGCGAATATGAGTTGTTCTTCCGCGGAAAAATCCTCATGTAAAGGGTACGACAGAAGCTTCTCCTTGAACCAACGCGTGAAACATGAGTTGTGCTCTTTGATTATATCTCCGTCCGTCCTTTGTTTGCCTCGGTCATTGTACGTCTTCTCAATAAAGGTTGTTTGCTCTACCACCCGAGGATCAACCACGTCTATGTGTTGTAGCGCGACTAGGATTGCTATTTCAAAGTCGGCGAGTCGACCCTCGAAGTCGACCACTACAAGAAATATGTCAACTTATGACCTTCTGTCAGTGACCCTCGAAGAATTGGTCATAAATTTATGACCATTTCAGACCAATTGGTCAAAAGCTGTTCGGGGGGCTCCAAACCCTAAACCATTGCGACCATTTTGGTCAGAAAGGTCGTAATTTCCTCACACGAAAAGGTCATAAAGCAAATAGCGCTAGTCTGCTGCCTTATTTCTAGTTGTTAACGACCAATATAGATGGTCATAGCCTTGTAAATTGTGGTGGGTTGCTATGACTAGGCGCCACCTCATCAGTTTTGCCTATGTGTCATGTCCATGTGGCAGTTTTGCCCTAGGTTGTGAAGCAACCTATATTTCTATCATTCCCAAAATTCCCAAAAAATCTCATAAATTCTTTGGGTCATATATTAACAAATATGTAAAAACCTTCCTTGCCTAGTTCAAAATAATTCAAAAATATTCATTTTCCTATTCTGTTCAGAGTAACAGTTTGTGAAGGAAGTACCACTTTGGCATGTCCAAATAGTATCCATTTTCTACAGTGCTTTCCTATGCCCAAATAACCATCCTCCACCAAATGCCAGCTCAATCCATTCATTATTTTGAGCCGAGCTTCAACATTTGTATTTATGTCCAGTGTGGTGGTTTGCAAAGCAAGTACCAACTAGGCTCCTCCTTTTGAGCTGAAAATTTGTGAAGACGGTCTTCTTAGTAACTAATCATCCTCAGCCAAAACTCACGCCCATTAGCCATGTACATTTCCCGTACCGCTAATCAAACACTTGGCTGCTTATTCATGTTTGAGCATCGATCGTTCTCCTCGTGAGAATCTTATGTTGTGATTTTCTTCCTAGCACCTACAGGGAGTGCCCAACCCACTAGACATGCCTAGGCCGCCCGAACACATGGCAGCGCTTCACAGTCCTTGCGGTGACCACTTGGCGAGCACATCTTGAGCTTCTGGCAGCTCTAGAGTTGGGGCCCTCGGCCACTGTCCAAACCTTGATGCCTCGCCATCAAACCATGTATTTCTGATTAAATAGATACTTATTTACCTAGAAATGATTTTTGGAAAAAAATAAAGAGCAAACTATGAGGCAGCAGCAGTTCAGATTTGACCCGTTTCCAGCTGAATCGGCGGCAATTTGTCTTTTTCACCAGAGGTCGATCAATTTTTTTTTCATCCAACCATTTTGCCAATTGTGCATTATATATGGCCTAGTATTTTATAAAATTTATTTGGTCCATTTTTGCAACAATTATTTGGTAGTTCCTTCACAAAAAAAAACCTCCTTTTGGGCACTCGGAAAATGGAAAATGGTTTTTTCGTCCAAAGAAAATGAAAACTTCCTTAGGCAACATTGTTTGGAATTCCAATATGTACCCTTATGCACAATATGAGATCATTTGAACAAACTATGCCATGAATGTGGCCATAAGATTGATCATTTGGCTTGAAATTCATTGATCTCCACACGTGATAGCTCGTTTCTGAGAACACTTTTTAAAAATAATTGCCGTATTACAAGTTTGTTATTTTTCCTAGGAACTTGGCCACATATAATGACACAATGTGAAGGTTTCCCAATTTTTTGATTTTTGTTGAATTTTTTATGCCCGTTTCAAAATGCGGTCAAAACGGCGGGCTTGACCGTTCCTAGCTAGTGGTTGAATCTTGGAATTTTTTTGGCGTTTCTCTGATTAAATAGGTACTTATGTACCTAGAAATGATTTTTGGAAAAAATAAATAGCAAACTATGAGGCACCTACAGTTCAAATTTGACCCGCTTCTAAATTTGAATCGGCGGAATTTGTCTTTTTAACCGAGGTGGATCAAAACTTTTGACACCCAACCATTTTGTCAATTGTGCATTAAATATGGCCTAGTATTTTAGAAGAATGATTTGGTCCAATTTTGCAACAAATATTTGGGAGGTCCTTCACAAAAAACCTCCTTTCGGGATTTCTGATTAAATAGATACTTATTTACCTAGAAATGATTTTTGGAAAAAATAAAGAGCAAACTATGAGGCAGCAAGAGTCAGATTTGACCGTTTCGGTGAATCGGCGGCAATTTGTCTTTTCACCCGATCAATTTTTTTCATCCAACCATTTTGCCAATTGTGCATTATATATGGCCTAGTATTTTATAAAATTTATTTGGTCCATTTTGCAACAATTATTTGGTAGTTCCTTCACAAAAAAACCTCCTTTTGGGCACTCGGAAAATGGAAAATGGTTTTTCGTCCAAAGAAAATAAAACTTCCTTAGGCAACATTGTTTGGAATTCCAATATGTACCCTTATGCACAATATGAGATCATTTGAACAAACTATGCCATGAATGTGGCCATAAGATTGATCATTTGGCTTGAAATTCATTGATCTCCACATGATAGCTCGTTTCTGAGAACACTTTTTAAAAATAATTGCCGTATTACAAGTTTGTTATTTTTCCTAGGAACTTGGCCACATATAATGACACAATGTGAAGGTTTCCCAATTTTTTGATTTTTGTTGAATTTTTTATGCCCGTTTCAAAATGCGGTCAAAACGGCGGGCTTGACCGTTCCTAGCTAGTGGTTGAATCTTGGAATTTTTTTGGCGTTTCTCTGATTAAATAGGTACTTATGTACCTAGAAATGATTTTTGGAAAAAATAAATAGCAAACTATGAGGCACCTACAGTTCAAATTTGACCCGCTTCTAGCTGAATCGGCAGGAATTTGTCTTTTTAACCAGAGGTGGATCAAAACTTTTGACACCCAACCATTTTGTCAATTGTGCATTAAATATGGCCTAGTATTTTAGAAGAATGATTTGGTCCAATTTTGCAACAAATATTTGGGAGGTCCTTCACAAAAAAACCTCCTTTCGGGCACTCGAAAAATGAAAAATGGTTTTTTCGTCCAAAGAAACTGAAAACTTCCTTAGGCAACATTGTTTGCCATTCCAATATGCACCCTTGTGCACAGTATGAGATCATTTGAACAAACCATGCCATGAATGTGGCCATAAGATTGATCATTTGGCTTGAAAGCCATTGATCTCCACACATGATAGCTCGTTTCTGAGAACACTTTTTAAAAATAATTGTCGTATTACAAGTTTGTTATTTTTCCTAGGAACTTGGCCACATATAATGACACAATGCGAAGGTTTCCCAATTTTTTGATTTTTGTTGAATTTTTTATGCCCGTTTCAAAATGCGGTCAAAACGGTGGGCTTGAACGTTCCTAGCTAGTGGTTGAATCTTGGAATTTTTTTGGTGTTTCTCTGATTAAATAGGTACTTATGTACCTAGAAATGATTTTTGGAAAAAATAAATAGCAAACTATGAGGCACCTACAGTTCAAATTTGACCCGCTTCCAACTGAATCTGCAGGAATTTGTCTTTTTAACCAGAGGTGGATCAAAACTTTTGAAACCCAACTATTTTGTCCATTGTGCATTAAATATGGCCTAGTATTTTAGAAAAATGATTTGGTCCAATTTTGCAACAATTATTTGGGAGGTCCTTCACAAAAAAACCTCCTTTCGGGCACTCGAAAAATGAAAAATGGTTTTTTCGTCCAAATAAAATGAAAACTTCCTTAGGCAACATTGTTTGCCATTCCAATATGCACCCTTGTGCACAGTATGAGATCATTTGAACAAACTATGCCATGAATGTGGCCATAAGATTGACCATTTGGCTTGAAAGCCATTGATCTCCACACATGATAGCTCGTTTACGAGAACACTTTTTAAAATAATTGCCGTATTACAAGTTTGTTATTTTTCCTAGGAACTTGGCCACATATAATGACACAATCGAAGGTTTCCCAATTTTTGATTTTGTTGAATTTTTATGCCTGTTTCAAAATGCGGTCAAAACGGCGGGCTTGACCGTTCCTAGCTAGTGGTTGAATCTTGGAATTTTTTTGGCGTTTCTATTATTAAATAGGTACTTATGTACCTAGAAATGATTTTTGGAAAAAATAAATAGCAAACTATGAGGCACCTACAGTTCAAATTTGACCCGCTTCCAGCTGAATCGGCAGGAATTTGTCTTTTTAACCAGAGGTGGATCAAAACTTTTGACACCCAACCATTTTGTCAATTGTGCATTAAATATGGCCTAGTATTTTAGAAAAATTATTTGGTCCAATTTTGCAACAATTATTTGGGAGGTCCTTCACAAAAAAACCTCCTTTCGGGCACTCAAAAAATGAAAAATGGTTTTTTCGTCCAAAGAAAATGAAAACTTCCTTAGGAAACATTGTTTGCCATTCCAATATGCACCCTTGTGCACAGTATGAGATCATTTGAACAAACTATGCCATGAATGTGGCCATAAGATTGATCATTTGGCTTGAAAGCCATTGCTCTCCACACATGATAGCTCGTTTCTGAGTACACTTTTTAAAAATAATTGCCGTATTACAAGTTTGTTATTTTTCCTAGGAACTTGGCCACATATAATGACACAATGCGAAGGTTTCCCAATTTTTAGATTTTTGTTGAATTTTTTATGCCCGTTTCAAAATGCGGTCAAAACGGCGGGCTTGACCGTTCCTAGCTAGTGGTTGAATCTTGGAATTTTTTTGGCGTTTCTCTTATTAAATAGGTACTTATGTACCTAGAAATGATTTTCGGAAAAAATAAATAGCAAACTATGAGGCACCTACAGTTCAAATTTGACCCGCTTCAAATGAATCGGCAGAATTTGTCTTTTTAACCAGAGGTGGATCAAAACTTTTGACACCCAACCATTTTGTCAATTGTGCATTAAATATGGCCTAGTATTTTAGAAAAATTATTTGGTCAATTTTGCAACAATTATTTGGGAGGTCCTTCACAAAAAACCTCCTTTGGGCACTCAAAAAATGAAAAATGGTTTTTTCGTCCAAAGAAAATGAAAACTTCCTTAGGCAACATTGTTTGCCATTCCAATATGCACTCTTGTGCACAGTATGAGATCATTTGAACAAACTATGCCATGAATGTGGCCATAAGATTGATCATTTGGCTTGAAAGCCATTGATCTCCACACATGATAGCTCGTTTCTGAGAACACTTTTTTATAATAATTATCGTATTACAAGTTTGTTATTTTTCCTAGGAACTTGGCCACATATGATGACACAATGCGAAGGTTTCCCAATTTTTTGATTTTTTTTGAATTTTTTATGCCTGTTTCAAAATGCGGTCAAAACGGCGGGAATGACCGTTCCTAGCTAGTGGTCGAATCTTGGAATTTTTTTGGTGTTTCTCTGATTAAATAGGTACTTGTGTACCTAGAAATGATTTTTGGAAAAAATAAATAGCAAAAGGCACCTACAGTTCAAATTTGACCCGCTTCCAGCTGAATCGGCAGAATTTTGTCTTTTTCACGAGAGGTGGATAAAAGATTTTGACACCCTTCCATTTGGTTAATTGTGAATTAAATATGGTCTACTATTTTATAAAATTGTTTTGGTCCAGTTTTGCAACAATTATTTGGTAGGTTCTTCACAAAAAAACCGCATTTTGGGCATTCGAAAAATGGAAAATGATTTTTTCGTGCAAAGAAAATGAAAAATTCCTTACTTAACATTTTTGGTCATTCAAGATACAAACTTGTTCACAATGTGAGACAATTTTTTTTTAATTTTTCATGTGCAAAAGTAGAAGAAAAACAAAATAAAATACACAAAGCACATATACTTCATTCCCATTGGTGGAGTTGTTTGACACAGATTGATGACATGGCGCCCATCCATCCATCCATCATCCCACATCCATCCATCCATTTATCTATAGAGAACAAAAAATAAAAAATAAAATGAAAAGGGGAAACCCCACAGACCCACCCACCCCGATCCCATCCCTCCCACACCCACTCTCGTCTCCCACCCACCCCCGATCCCATCCCTCCCAAACCCTAACCCGCACTCCTCCTTCCCCGGCTCCTCGCCGCCGCCACCTCCTCCCCGTCCCGCAGCGGCGCCCACCCAGATCCGTGTTCTCCCTCCTAGATCCAATCCGGCCTCCCGCCCTCCCGCCCTCCATCTCCATTCCTGCGCCCATCCACCTTGCCCTCCCGCCCCGGCCATCTCCATTCCTGCGCGCGTCAGCCACCTCCCTCCGGCGGAGTTCGACCCCCCTCTCCCGCGCCCATCCACAGGCCTCGCGATGGATGTTGCTCTGCAGACGCCAAAGCCACCACCGCGTGCTCGCCCGCAAGCAATTCGTGCTCGAGGTCATCCACCCGAGCACCAAATCCTAACCACCAGTGCTCGAGGTCAAACATGTGGTCCTGCTCTGCAAGGTTCGTCGAGCGCATCTCCGCCAGGAGGGAGGCGCCTCGCCGTCTCCTCACCCCGACCGCCAGGCCGCCGGTAAGCAATCCCTCCCGATCCGCCCCGCTCGCCTCCTAGCGGCCCGCGTCTCCGCGCTTGGGCCGGTCAGATCGCGGCCTGCTTGGCGCGCCTCCCGATTTGGATCTGCCCGATCCCTCGGCGTGGCTCGCCGGGCGCCTCCTTGCACGGGGCCCATCCCCGTCGGATTCGGCCGCCGGCCTGCCTACCTGCCTGCCCGTGCCTACGCCGCTGCTGACGGTTTAGTCAAGCCTAGGTGCCTATATTCGTCGGAGTCGCTGCGCTGTCGGTGCTCCGACCCAGTCCTGCCTCCGCGTGCTGCTGGGTGGCCGAGCTCCAGATCTCGTAGCCGGCGTGTCCCTGCCCAAAAGGGGAGGGCTGGGGATATATATTTTTTTAATGCGTCGAGTAGATTCGCGTTGCTACTTCTGCAGTTCTGCTAGTCACTCTCATTCATTCCTTGTTTGAGCTTCCGCATGCGCAACTGCTTGCTTATTGTTGACACGAATTTACGGAGAAATCCGGCTCTAATCCTGTACATGTAGATAGATTTGTCAGGGATTCGATCCTTGCTTGAGAAGATAGCACCACATCTGGCTAGTCTTACTTTTAAGGCACGTTTTGCCTTTGAGATACGCTGCAATTTACTACTTACAAGTTGTTGGTTGCTCTGCCTTGTCGAGTTGCTGATGACCATAACCATTTGCAGCTCGTCGTTGGTGGTTCCTGGCAAGCAAGTGAAGACCAGCTGGCATGGCGGCCAACCTGCCCTTCCTGCCGAACGCGTGCAGCTCTCTAGTTCTCTCATGTCTTCTGCACGCACGCACGCTACTGCCCTCTGGTGACTTGCTACGCACACACTGCAACAACAGGTAGAGATGCCTTTCATCTCCCTTTGTACTGTTGGTCATGGGGTGGTGCTGCTCCTCTCCCTTTCTCGGATCAGTAGCTGCATTATTCCCAAATAAATCTGTGCTTCTATTTAGATTCTGCCCATAACATGTTTGATGTTATGCTTATGAGGAGTTGAACTTCATTTTTCCAGGTTCTTCTTTGGTGTATCAGGCCTGGTGTAATTTTTTTTCAAAAGTGAGCTTGTTGTACAGTCCAATTCATCTGGGAAAATTAACTTAATGGAGAGTTCTTCATGATGTTGCTTGCATATATTTCTTTTGTCTAACAAACTGGATGCTTAAATTTTGGATATAAACATTGAGTAGGTGCTAAAATATTTTGCTAATAATAGTTTCCAACTTGCTTTTAGCAGAACTACATAACTATAAAAACACATCAAAACTATTATAGCTCAATCAATTTGCATATTTTAATTATGTGTACTCAAAATTGAAACTGTTATCAGAATTGTGATATTGTGCATTGGCTTGCTGAACCCTTGTGCTGGCTAGAAATGCAGAATTGTGATATTGTGCTGGGAGCACTCTTGCTACAGTCATTAGCTCATAAGCATCAGACCATATGTTTTCTTATAAGCAAACTATATTGATGGTTGCAAGATAAGTTAAAATATACTAGTGCTACCTTGAAATGTCAAATACATGTTCGCTCTCAGCTGGGATATTGGATTGTACTTAATTATGTGACTCGTTCATGTTCGTGCTGCTTGTTAAGTGATTACCTTTATGTACTTGCTACAAGTAAGATGGTCAATACATGCTTGTTTTGTATCTATTCCAGAACAGTTTGCTTGGTCGCCTGATGCTTGATGCATGTATAATGTGACTCACACATCATGAAATCTGAATAACTTTGACATAGTTGCTCTGTTATCTTGCACTGGGTTGATACTTGTCATTTTCCCTTCCAAAATATATCTTAGCTTTGCTGTTATGAGAATGCTATATGCATAGTTTCTTATTAGATCTCAAATTCTGCAGCTATTTTTCATTGTTAGGAGACTGTTGTATGCACGGCTTCACTTGATTATATTGCTAACTTTTTGATATATAACTTCAGATTTTTGCCTTAATTAAATCAAAGTTGATGTACAAGGAACTGCAGGAGAAGAAACCTAAAGAAAACTTGCACCCAACAATGTGTTTTAGCTCCACAGAGCAGGACATGTTAATATTTAGCTGTATTTTATATTTCAATACCTGATTTGTACCGCTGTGATTGTAAAGTACCTGCCATGATTTGGCTGCCGTTTGAAAATTTATGTGTTATTGGCTCTGTTTGAATCAAGTTATTGGTTGTTGCACAAATTGAGAATTGACGTGTGGCACCTAAACAACACACCTGGTCCCATTTCACTAGTGGATCCTTTAAAATAGGAAAGAAACAAAAGAAAACTGACATGTGGGACCTAATTGGATGACCTGGACCTGGTTGAAAATGGATTGTAAAAAGGCCCAAATAAGAAATGGAAGCAAAAGGCGAGCGCCTAGAAAATTAAAAGGTCATAATATTGGGCTTGGCCCATGAACCCAACCAAAATTGATGAGACGGAAAAAACACAAATAGGCGAATTGTTGGGCTAGGCCCATGTAGAAAATCGAATTGGACGGGCTGAATCTTGTGCCACATCAGCTTGCCACGCCGATGCCTCGTGGCTGGGGAGGTTGCTAGTGACCAAAACGCATACAGTAGGAATATTTTGGTCGATAGCGTCTTTGACCATTCCAGAAGAAAGGTCGCTATAGTCAGTTTACGACGGCCAGCTTTTGACCTTCTGTTTTTGGTCACAAAAAGGTCGTAAATGGAAATTTGTGACCTTTCAGTGACCAATAGTGGTGGTCACAAGTTGACATATTTCTTGTAGTGGACATGCATTTCGCGGCGACCCTCACGGTGACCCCATCCAGCGAGCCTGTCGAGGTGCCTGTTGACGGGTAGACCAACGGGGTTCTTGATGCCTAGAGAATTCATGCAGTAGGAGATGCACTCTTCGGTCAGAAAGCCCCTGGCTATGCTTCCCTCTGGACATGACATGTTGCGAATGTATCCTTTGATGACACCATTCATCCTTTCAAAAGGCATCATGCTGTGCAGGAACGTCGGCCTGAGTTGGATGATATCCTCCACGATATGGACCAGCAGATGCACCATAACGTTGAAGAATGCGGGCGGGAAGTACATCTCAAGCTCGCATAGTATCACCACGATCTCTTCATGTAGCCTTCTGAGTTCCCTCACGCCAACCGACTTCCGAGAGATGACGTCAAAAAAGTTGCATAGGCCAAATAGCGTTTCACGGACGTGCGCGTCCATGATCCCACAGATTGCAACTGGAAGTATCTGCGTCATCAGCACATGACGGTCGTGAGCCTTCATCCCGCTGAAATTCTGCTTCGCTGACTCTAGGTATCTGCTTATCTTCCCCGCGTAACCGTAAGGAAATTTTACTCCTACGAGGCAGGTGAAAAATTGCTCGATCTCCTCCTAACTTAGAGTGAAGCACGCGGGAGGGAAGTCATTTCCGGTCTTCTTGGCCTTTTTGCCTTTGCGAAGAATTTTCGTGTCCTGCTTCGCCTCATCATCATCATCATTAGCGTGAAGCTCATCCCTGATGCCCCTTGATTTCAAATCTGCCCTTGCTTTCGGCCCATCTTGGGTCCTCTCTGGCTTGTTGAGCAGGGTACCAAGCAGACTCTCGCACACGTTCTTCGTGATATGCATGACATCAAGGCTGTGAGGCACACGGTGGATCTTCTAGTACGGCAAGTCCCAGAAAACAGACCTCGTTTTCCATACCTTCAGCAGCGGCTCTGGCGCCTTTCGCTTCTTTCCCGGCTCTGGCGCCTTTTGCTTCTTTCCCGGCAGTGGGCAATCTTTCCAATTTTTCAAGATCTCATCTATTTCCTCGCCGCTCCTCGTACGCGGGCGTCTTCGGGGTTCGGTTTCACTATCGAACAGATCCTTGCGTTTTCACCATGAGTCATCATCGCGAAGCCACCTTCGATGTCGCATGAACACGGTTTTCAAAGACCCGAGATCTCTATCTAGCTGGCGAAACATTGTATCATCCATGAACCTGACGCATCCAGAAAATCCATTGACCACCTGCCCCACGACATATCCGTAACTGAGATAGTCGTGCACCGTCGTGAGCAGTGCGACTCTCATAGGGAAATATTCTTTCTCTGCGGCGTCCCACGTATTGGCTGGCGTTTTCCACAGCGTTTCTAGCTCCTCTTTCAACAGCCCAAGATACAGATTGATGTCATTCCTTGGTTGTTTCTGTTGGGGAACGTAGTAATTTCAAAAAAATTCCTACGCACACGCAAGACCATGGTGATGGCATAGCAACGAGAGGGAGAGTGTCGTCCACGTACCCTCGTGAACCGAAGCGGGCGTTATAACAACGCGGTTGATGTAGTCGTGCGTCTTCACGATCCGACCGATCCAAGCACCGAATGTACGGCACCTCCGAGTTACGCACCGTTCAGCTCGATGATGATCCCGGACTCGATCCAGCAAAGTGTCGGGATGAGTTCCGTCGGCCGACGGCGTGGTGGCGATGATGATGCTCTACGGCGCAGGGCTTCGCCTAAACTCTGCGACGATATGACCGAGGTGGAATATGGTGGAAGGGGCACCGCTGCGGCTAAGCGATCAAGGGATCAATTGTTGTGTCTTTGGTGCTAGCCCTGCTCCTCTATTTATATGTTGAGCCCGGGTGAAACTTGGAGCAAAACCTCCTCAAAGTCGGTTTTGCCCGAAAGGCAAGAGTCCCACTCGGACTCCAGGACCAAACGCCACAATCCTTGGCGACTGGCCCGGACGCCATGGGCCAGGGTCTCCGGCGTTTGGCCCCCTGGCCTCCGCAAAACTCCTTTTGCACCGACCTAAAGCCTCATGGGCTTGACCCCTTGGCCTAAACATATCATCCAATATATGAATCTTTACGTCTCGACAATTTCGAGACTCCTCGTCATGTCCCCGATCTCATCCGGGACTCCGAACTCCTTCGATACATCAAAACATGCAAACTCATAATATAACATCGCCGAAACCTTAGCGTGCGGACCCTACGGGTTCGAGAACTATCTAGACATGACCTAGAACTATTCTCGGTCAATAACCAGTAGCGGAACCTGGATGCCCATATTGGTTCCTACATATTCTCTGAAGATCTTTATCGGTCAAACCGCATAACGACATCGTTGTTCCTTTTGTCATCGGTATGTTACTTACCCGAGATTCGATCGTCGGTATCCAATACCTAGTTCAATCTCGTTCTTGGTAAGTCTCTTTACTCGTTCCGTAATACATCATCTCACAACTAACTCATTAGTTGTAATGCTTGCAAGGCTTATGTGATGTGTATTACCAAGAAGGCCAGAGATACCTCTTCGACAATCGGAGTGACAAAACCTAATCTCAAATCGCCAACCCAACATGTACCTTTGGAGACACCTGTAGTACTCCTTTATAATCACCCGATTCGTTGTGACGTTTGGTAGTACCAAAGTGTTCCTCCGTAAACAGGAGTTGCATAATCTCATAGTTACGGGAACATGTATAAGTCATGAAGAAAGCAATAGCAACATACTAAGCGATCAAGTGCTAGGCTAACGGAATGGGTCATGTCAATCAGATCATTCTCCTAATGATGTGATCCCGTTAATCAAATGACAACTCATGTCTATGGTTAGGAAACATAACCATCTTGATTAACGAGCTAGTCAAGTAGAGGCATACTAGTGACACACTGTTTGTCTATGTATTCACACATGTATTATGTTTCCGGTTAATACAATTCTAGCATGAATAATAAACATTTATCATGAAATAAGGAAATAAATAATAACTTTATTATTGCCTCTAGGGCATATTTCCTTCAGTCTCCCACTTGCACTAGAGTCAATAATCTAGTTCACATCGCCATGTGATTTAACATCAATAGTTCACATCTATATGTGGTTAACACCCATAGTTCACATCGACATGTGATCAACACCCAAAGGGTTTACTAGAGTCAGTAATCTAGTTCACATCGCTATGTGATTAACACCCAAAGAGTACTAAGGTGTGATCATGTTTTGCTTGTGAGATAATTTTAGTCAGCGGGTCTGTCACATTCGAGCCGTAAGTATTTTGCAAATTTCTATGTCTACAATGCTCGCGCGGAGCTACTCTAGCTAATTGCTCCCACTTTCAATATGTATCCAGATTGAGACTCGAGTCATCTAGATTAGTGTTAAAACTTGCATCGGCGTAACCCTTTACGACGAACCTTTTTCAGTTCCATAATCGAGAAACATATCCTTATACCACTAAGGATAATTTTGACCGCTGTCCATTGATCTACTCCTAGATCACTATTGCACTCCTTGCCAAGCTTAGTGGTAGGGTATGCAATAGATCTGGTACACAGACATGACATACTTTATAGAACCTATGGCTGATGCATAGGAATGACTTTCATTCTCTTTCTATCTTCTGCCGTGGTCGGGTTTTGAGTCTTACTCAATTTCACACCTTTGCAACACAGGCAAGAACTTTTCTTTGACTGTTCCATTTTGAACTACTTCAAAATCTTGACAAGGTATGTACTTATTGAAAAAACTTATCAAGCGTTTTGATCTATCTCAATAGATCTTGATGCTCAATTTGTACGCAGCTTCACCGAGGTCCTTCTTTGAAAAACTCCTTTCAAATACTCCTTTATGCTTTGCAGAATAATTTTACATTATTTCCGATCAACAATATGTCATTCACATATACTTATCAGAAATGCTGTAGTGCTCCCACTCACTTTCTTGTAAATACAGGCTTCTCCAAAAGTCTGTATAAAACCATATGCTTTGATCAACTCATCAAAGCGTATATTCCAACTCCGAGATGCTTGCACTAGTCCATTGATGGATCGCTGGAGCTTGCACATTTTGTTAGCTCCTTTAGGATTGACAAAAACTTCTGGTTGCATCATATACAACTCTTCTTTAATAAATCCATTAAAGAATGTAGTTTTGACATCCATTTGCCAGATTTCATGAAATGTGGCAATTGCTAACATGATTCGGACAGACTTAAGAATCGCTACAGTTGAGAAAATCTCATTGTAGTCAACACCTTGAACTTGTCGAAAACCTTTTTGTGACAAGTCGAGCTTTGTAGATAGTAACACTACTATCAGTGTCCATCTTCCTCTTGAAGATCCATTTATATAATATGGCTTGCCGATCATCGAACAACTCCATCAAAGTCCACACTTTGTTCTCATACATGGATCCCATCTCAGATTTCATGGTCTCAAACCATTTCGTGGAATCTGGGCTCATCATCGCTTCCTCATAGTTCGTAGGTTCATCATGGTCTAGTAACATGACTTCCAGAATAGGATTACCGTACCACTCAGTGCGGACTGTATTTTGGAAGACCTACAAGGTTTTGTAGTAACTTGATCTGAAGTTTCATGATCATCATCATTAGCTTCCTCACTAATTGGTGTAGGAATCATCGGAACTGATTTACTGTGATGAACTACTTTCCAATTCGGGAGAAGGTACAAATTACCTTTTCAAGCTCTTACTTTCCTCCCACTCACTTCTTTCGAGAGAAACTTCTTCTCTAGAAAGGATCCACCTTAGCAACGAATAACTTGCCTTCGGATCTGTGATAGAAGGTGTACCCAATAGTTGCCTTTGGGTATTCTATGAAGATGCACTCCTCCGATTTGGGTTCGAGCTTATCAGGTGAAACCTTTTTCACATAAGCATCACAACTCCAACCTTTAAGAAACGACAGCTTAGGTTTACTGTTAAACCATAGTTCATACGGTGTCGCCTCAACGGATTTAGATGGTGCCCTATTAAACGTGAATGCAGCTGTCTCTAATGCATAAACCCAAAACGATAGTGGTAAATCGGTAAGATCCCCGTTCAAGAATTCATCCGATTAACCAGTTAACTTGCCGATTAATCCCTACTCATAGGGTCACCGAGTAGCCGATAAACCGAAAAATCATCCGATTAATTGGTTAAATGGCCGATTAACTTGCCGATTAGCCGATTAATCCCCTACTCTCTAGCCAACCGAGCGGCTACCAGTTAACGATTTCCTCAACAATGGGTAAGATACATCATAGATCGCACCATATCAAATAAAGTGCGGTTATGACGTTCGGACACACCATTACGTTACGGTGTTCCATGTGGCATGAGCTGTGAAACTATTCCACATTGTTTTATATGAAGGCCAAACTCGTAACTCAAATATTCTCCTCCACGATCAGATCGTAGAAACTTTATTTTCTTATTACGATGATTCTCCACTTCACTCTGAAATTCTTTGAACTTTTCAAATGTTTCAGACTTGTGCTTCATTAAGTAGATATACTCATATCTGCTCAAATCATCTTGTGAAGGTCGAAAATAACGATACTTGCCGTGAGCTTTAACACTCATCGGACCGCATACATCAGTATGTATTATTTCCAATAAGTCATTTGCTCGCTCCATTGTTCCGGAGAACGAGTCTTTAGTCATCTTGCCCATAAGGCATGGTTACGCAGCATCAAGTGATTCATAATCAAGTGATTCCAAAATCCCATCAGCATGGAGTTTCTTCATCGCTTTACACCAATATGACCTAAGCGGCAGTGCCACAAATAAGTTGCACTATCATTATTAACTTTGCATCTTTTGGCATCAATATTATGAATATGTGTATCACTACGATCGAGTTCAACAAACTATTTTTATTGGGTGTATGACCATTGAAGGTTTTATTCATTTAAATGGAACAACAATTATTCTTTGACTTTAAATGAATAACCGTTTTGAAAACTATTTTCATTGGATGTATGACCATCGAAGGTTTTATTCATTTAAACAGAACAACAATTATTCTTTGACTTAAAATGAATAACCGTTTTGCAATAAACATGATCAAATCATATTCATGCTTAACGCAAACACCAAATAACATTTATTTAGGTTTAACACTAATCCCGAAAGTATAGGGAGTGTGCGATTATGATCATATCAATCTTGGAACTACTTCCAACACTCATCGTCACTTCCCCTTCAACTAGTCTCTGTTTATTCTGTAACTCCTGTTTCGAGTTACTAATCTCAGCAACCGAACAAGTATCAAATACTCAGGGGCTACTATAAACACTAGTAAGGCACACATCAATAACCTGTATATCAAATATACTCTTGTTCAATTTGCCATCCTTCTTATCCGCCAAATACTTGGGGTAGTTCCGCTTCCAGTGACCAGTTCCATTGCAGCAACAACACTTAGTCTTAGGCTTAGGTCCAGACTCGGGCTTCTTCACTCGAACAGCAACTTGCTTGCCGTTCTTCTTGAAGTTCCCCTTCTGCCCTTTGCCCTTTTCCTTGAAACTAGTGGTCTTGTCAATCATCTACACTTGATGCTCTTTTCTTGATTTCTACCTTCGTCGATTTCAGCATCACGAAGAGCTTGGGAATTACTTTTGTCATCCCTTGCATATTATAGTTCATCACGAAGTTCTAGTAACTTAGTGATGGTGACTAGAGAATTCTGTCAATCACTATCTTATCTGGAAGATTAACTCCCACTTGATTCAAGCGATTGAAGTACCCAGACAATCTGAGAACATGCTCACTAGTTGAGCGATTCTCCTCCATCTTTTAGCTATAGAACTTGTTGGAGACTTCATATTTCTCAACTCGGGTATTTGCTTGAAATATTAACTTCAACCCCTGGAACATCTCATATGGTCCATGACGTTCAAAACGTCTTTGAAGTCCCGATTCTAAGCCGTTTAAGCATGGTGCACTAAACTATCAAGTAGTCATCATATTGAGCTAGCCAAATGTTCATAACGTCTGCATCTGCTCCTGCAATAGGTCTGTCACCTAGCGGTGCATCAAGGACATAATTCTTCTATGCAGCAATGCGGAAAAACCTCAGATAACGGATCCAATCCGCATCATTGCTACTAACATCTTTCAATACAATTTTCTCTAGGAACACATATAAAAACATCGGGAAGCAAAAACATAGGGAAGCAACAACGTGAGCTATTGATCTACAACATAATTTGCAAAATACTACCAGGACTAAGTTCATGATAAATTAAAGTTCAATTAATCATATTACTTAAGAACTCCCACTTAGATAGATATCCCTCTAATCTTCTAAGTGATTACGTGATCCATATCAACTAAACCATGTCCGATCATCACGTGAGATGGAGTAGTTTCAATGGTGAACATCACTATGTTGATCATATCTACTATATGATTCACGCTCGACCTTTCGGTCTCCGTGTTCCGAGGCCATATCTGTTATATGCTAGGCTCGTCAAGTTTAACCTGAGTATTCGCGCGCGCAACTGTTTTGCACCGTTGTATTTGAGCGTAGAGCCTATTACACCCGATCATCACGTGGTGTCTCAGACGAAGAACTTTCGCAGCGGTGCATACTCGGGAGAACACTTCTTGATAATTTTAGTGAGAGATCATCTTATAATGCTACCATCAATCAAAGCAAGATAAGATGCATAAAGGATAAACATCACATGCAATCAATATAAGTGATATGATATGGCCATCATCATCTTGTGCTTGTGATCTCCATCTCCGAAGCAATCGTCATGATCACCATCGTCACCGGTAGCGACACCTTGATCTCCATCGTAGCATCGTTGTCGTCTCGCCAACTATTGCTACTACGACTATCGCTACTGCTTAGTGACAAAGTAAAGCAATTACATGGCGTTTGCATTTCATACAATAAGCGACAACCATATGGCTCCTGCCGATTGCCGATAACTTCGGTTACAAAACATGATCATCTCATACAATAAAATATAGCATCACGTCTTGACCATATCACATCACCTGCAAAAACAAGTTAGACGTCCTCTACTTTGTTGTTGCAAGTTTTACGTGGCTGCTACGGGCTGAGCAAGAACCGTTCTTACCTACGCATCAAAACCACAACGATAGTTTGTCAAGTTGGTGCTGTTTTAACCTTCGCAAGGACCGGGCGTAGCCACACTCGGTTCAACTAAAGTGAGAGAGACAGACACCCGCCAGTCACCTTTAAGCAACGAGTGCTCGAAGCGGTGAAACCAGTCTCGCGTAAGCGTCTGGCGTAATGTCGGTCCGGGCCGCTTCATCTCACAATACCGCCAACCAAAGTATGACATGCTGGTAAGCAGTATGACTTATATCGCCCACAACTCACTTGTGTTCTACTCGTGCATATGACATCAACGCATAAAACCAGGCTCGGATGCCACTGTTGGGGAACGTAGTAATTTCAAAAAATTTCCTACGCACACGCAAGACCATGGTGATGGCATAGCAGCGAGAGGGGAGAGTGTCGTCCACGTACCCTCGTGAGACTGAAAGCGGGCGTTATAACAACGCTGTTGATGTAGTCGTGCGTCTTCACGATCCGACCGATCCAAGCACCGAGCGTCGGCACCTCCGAGTTCTGCACACGTTCAGCTCGATGACGATCCCCGGACTCCGATCCAGCAAAGTGTCGGGGATGAGTTCCGTCAGCACGACGGCGTGGTGACGATGATGATGCTCTACCGGCGCAGGGCTTCGCCTAAACTCTGCGACGATATGACCGAGGTGGAATATGGTGGAAGGGGGCACCGCACACGGCTAAGAGATCCAAGGGATCAATTGTTGTGTCTTTGGTGCTAGCCCTGCTCCTCTATTTATATGTTGAGCCCCGGGGTCGAAACTTGGAGCAAAAACCTCCTCAAAGTCGGTTTTGCCCGAAAGGCAAGAGTCCCACTCGGACTCCAGGACCAAATGCCACAATCCTTGGCGTCTGGCCCAGACGCCATGGGCCTCGGCGTCGGCCCAGGCCGACGCCAGGTCTCCGTTTGGCCCCCGCCTCCATAAAACTCCTTTTGCACCGACCTAAAGCCTCATGGGCTTGACCCTTAGCCTAAACATATCATCCAATATATGAATCTTTACGTCTCGACCATTTGAGACTCCTCGTCATGTCCCCGATCTCATCCGGGACTCCGAACTCCTTCGTACATCAAAACATGCAAACTCATAATATAAGCATCATCGAAACCTTAGCGTGCGGACCATACGGGTTCGAGAACTATGTAGACATGACCTAGAACTATTCTCGGTCAATAACCAATAGCGGAACCTGGATGCCCATATTGGTTCCTACATATTCTCGAAGATCTTTATCGGTCAAACCGCATAACGACATCGTTGTTCCTTTTGTCATCGGTATGTTACTTACCCGAGATTCGATCGTCGGTATCCAATACCTAGTTCAATCTCGTTCTTGGTAAGTCTCTTTACTCGTTCCGTAATACATCATCTCACAACTAACTCATTAGTTGTAATGCTTGCAAGGCTTATGTGATGTGTATTACCGAGAAGGCCCAGAGATACCTCTCCGACAATCGGAGTGACAAAACCTAATCTCGAAATCGCCAACCCAACATGTACCTTTGGAGACACCTGTAGTACTCCTTTATAATCACCCAGTTCGTTGTGACGTTTGGTAGTACCAAAGTGTTCCTCCGTAAGCGGGAGTTGCATAATCTCATAGTTACAGGAACATGTATAAGTCATGAAGAAAGCAATAGCAACATACTAAACGATCAAGTGCTAGGCTAACGAAATGGGTCATGTCAATCATATCATTCTCCTAATGATGTGATCCCGTTAATCAAATGACAACTCATGTCTATGGTTAGGAAACATAACCATCTTCGATTAACGAGCTAGTCAAGTAGAGGCATACTAGTGACACTATGTTTGTCTATGTATTCACACATGTATTATGTTTCCGGTTAATACAATTCTAGCATGAATAATAAACATTTATCATGAAATAAGGAAATAAATAATAACTTTATTATTGCCTCTAGGGCATATTTCCTTCAGTTTCAGCCCTTCAATTAGCATACTCATGTGAATGTAATTCCTCTACATGCACAACCAGGGGGGATGGTTGTACATCCACACAAACACATGCCAGGTGCTATGTGTGCTTCTCTGGCTGCCAAATGGATTGACTCCATCGGTGCTTGCGACCAAGCATGATGTTCCTTGGATCGTCCCCAAATTCTGAGTGTTCGAAGTTTAACGCTTGCCGCTGGCTCGCATATTTAGGGTGACTCGGCATCTTGTCTTTTTTATTTATCTCCGGATCATTTGCGTCATCTTCTCGCTTCTTCTCCCTCCCTATCCGCGTGCCAATGCAGGAGCTTTGCTAGCTTAGGGTCCACGAAATACCGCTGCAGACGAGGAGTTATCGGAAAGAACCATACCACTTTTCGAGGAGCTTTCTTCCTCTTCTTGTATCGAGTGATGTCGCACACCGGACATATGGTAGACTCCGCGTGCTCGTCCTGATAAATGATGCAATTGTTCATGCACACACGGTATTTCACGTGCGGTAAATCCAGAGGACACACAATTTTCTTCGCCTCCTCAAAACTGGTCGGGCACTTGTTCCCCTTGGGAAGACGTTCGTGCCAGAATGACATGTTCTCGTCGAAGCATGCGTCAGTCATTTTGTGTTTTACCTTCATCTCCAGAGCCATGAGCGTTACTTTGAGGTGGGTATCCTCGGGCCTGCATCCTTCATACAATGGAGTAACCGCGTCTATCTCCAGTTGATCCAGCTTGGCTTTCTCTCGGGCGGCAGCTCTTGCGTTATCCGTCTGCTTGAGAAGCAGCTCTGGAATATGAGGGTCCTGCACCCAGCCCATCGATGGTCCATCGTCGTCTGCACCGGCATCTTCATCTTCATGATCATGCCCTTCGTCTGCTCTGGCATCTTCCTCATCATCATGTCCGGCATCTTCTACATGATGACTGTGTACTGCATCTAATTTGTGATCATGTCCTGGAGATTCTTCGTCTTCTCGCCCGCCCTCGCCGCGGTTGTCTTGCTGCCCTTCCTCATTTCTTACCCGGCACCCATGGACGACTTCATAATCATCTTCATCACCTTGCCACTGATAGCCATCCATGAAACCACGCAAGAGCAGGTGGTCCCTTTTGTCTGAGAATCCGGGTCCATAAGGCTCCTCAGCTTGCATCTTCGACACGGACATCTTATCTCCGCCTCGTTCTTTCGAAGCATCTCGGCCTTCGCGGAGCTCAAAAACCTATTCACGATGCCTTCGGTCATCGTGCGGACCATGGTCGCCTGCGGGGTAGAGCAAAACGATATTTTAGAACCAAGAAAATTTGGCATGACTTTTCCTAAAAATAGGACCAAAAATGCATAGTGCGAAATTCTCGCTAAAACGGAAATGAATCAACATTCCGGCAAAATATTGGCAACTATCGCATTTCAAATACCGGTACCTTGAAACACAAACATATATGCAACACCACAAACATATGCAACACCACAAACATACGTAGATCTAGCTAGGCCATACAAAGTGCATGTGCACGTTGTTGGAGGGAGAAAAAAGTAGATCTACAACATAAAGAAAGCTTTCCCCTTACTTACCTATCAAAAAAGGTAATTTAACCACTTAATTTGGGTGAATCTATGGTGCAAATGAGGTGAGGAGGAGGAGGTAGCCGAGACAAGCTTGGAGGAGGAGGTGGAGAGAATGAAGTGGGGAAAGTGAGTGTGGTAGGTGGCAGTCCAAAATATCTAGCTGGTCTCGAGGTTACCAATGGCGCACCACCTAAAAATGCGCCATTAGTAACCCTGGTTAATAATGGCGCACCTGTTAGGTGGTGCGCCATTACTAGTTTTGCAAAACAAAATATGCTAGTAGGGGTGCACCGTGGATGTGGTGCGCCATTACTAGTTTGAACTAGTAATGGTGCACTATACTCTGGTGCGCCATTACTAGTTTTGAAAAAAATGTTATTAGTGGCACACGGGGTGTGTGGTGCGCCATTACTAGTTAAAACTAGTAATGGCGCACTATGCCCTGGTGCGCCATTACTAGTTTTGGAAAAAAAAGAATTTGTTAGTAGCAGCGCACCGTGGGTGTGGTGCGCCATTAGTGTGATGGACACTAATGGCGTACCAACACATTGTGCGCCACTGCTATATAGTAGTGACGCACCACATATGTGGTGCGCCATTAATGACCATATTATCTATAGCCCTTTTCCTAGTAGTGGTCACTCCGAGTATTGGAGAGGTATCTCTAGGCCCACTCGGTAATGCACATCATATGAAGCATTGCAAGAAATGTGACTAATGAGTTAGTTGCGGGATGATGCACTACGAAATGAGTAAAGAGACTTGTCGGTAACAAGATTGAACTAGGTATGAAGATACCGACGATCGAATCTTGGGCAAGTAACGTACCGATGACAAAGGGAACCAATACGAGCTTCCAGGTTCCGCTATTGGTTATTTAACGGAGAGGTTTCTCGGTCATGTCTACACAGTTCTTGAACCCGTAGGGTCCGCATGCTTAACATTGGATGATGATAGGTATTATATGAGTTATGTGTTTTGGTGACCGAAGATTGTTCGGAGTCCCGGATGAGATCACGGACATGACGAGGAGTCTTGAAATGGTCGAGAGGTAAAGATTGATATATTGGAAGGTTAAATTCGGACACCGGCATGGTTTCGGAAAGGTTCAGAGTACCGGGAGGTTACCGGAACCCCCCGGTGGATTGTTGAGCCTACATGGGCCATAGGAGAGAGGGGAGGCAGCCCACAAGGGGTGGCCACGCCCCCCTCCCATGCGGAGTCCGAATTAGACTAGGGGAGGGGCCGCGCCCCCCTTTCCTTCTCCTCTTCCTCTCCCTTTCGCCGTTTCCCCCTCCAAAAGAAGGAAAAAAAGGGGGTGAATCCTACAAGGAGTGGAGTCCTAGTAGGACTCCTCCCCCCTTGGAGCGCCCCTTGTGGCCGGCCTCCTCCCCTCCTCCTTTATATACGAGAGCGGGGGGCACCCCAAAGCACATCAACTTTTTAGCCGTGTGCGGTGCCCCCCTCCACCGTTTACTCCTCCAGTCATATTGTCGTAGTTCTTAGGCGATGCCCTACGCGGATTGCTTCACCAACACCATCATCACGCCGTTGTGCTGACGGAACTCCTCAAATCCTTTGTGCCTCTACTGGATCAACAGTTCGAGGGACGTCATCGAGCTGAACGTGTGCACAACTCGGAGGTTCCGTACGTTCAGTACTTGATTGGTTGATTTAAGAAGACGTTCGACTACATCAACTGCGTTACATTAACGCTTATGCTTTCCGTCTACGAGGGTACGTGGACACATGCCCCCCCTCTCGTTGCTATGCATCTCCTAGATAGATCTTGCGTGAGCATATGAATTTTTTTGAAATTGCATGCTATGTTTCCCAACAATTTATTTGGTGGAAGATTATATGTTCAGATCCATTAAGCTATTTAATACCCCTCTACTCCTGAGCATGATTATCATTTGTCAGTAGTTACTTTTGTTCTCGAGGTCATGGGAGAAATCATGTTGCAAGTAATCATGTGAACTTGATATGTGTTCGATATTTTTATGATATGTATGTTGTGATTCCCTTTTTGGTGTCATGTGAATGTCGACTACATGACAGTTCAGCATATTTGGGCCTAAGGGAATGCATTGTGGAGTAATTATTAGATGATGGGTTGCGAGAGTGACAGAAGCTTAAACCCCAGTTTATGCGCTATTCTGCAATGGACCAATTAGATCCAAAAGTTTAATGCTATGGTTAGAATTTATTCATAATACTTTTCTTGTAGTTGCGGCTGCTTGCGAGGGGGGTTAATCACAACTAGGAGGTTTGTTCAAGTAAGAACAGCACCTAAGCTCCGGTCCACTGACAGACGGAATTTTCAAAGTAGCGGACATGAATCGAACCAACATGATGAAAGTGACTAGACGAAATTCCCGTGTACCCTCAAGAATACTCTGCTTATCATAAGAGACCGTTTTGACCTTTACTTTGCCTCAAAAGGATTGGGCTACCTTGCTTCACTTTTGTTACTATTATCATTATTTGCTCATTACAAATTATCTTGCTATAAAACTACTCTGCTACTTACATTTTCAGCACTTGCATACATTACCTTGCTGAAAACCACTTGCCATTTCAATCTGCTCCTCGTTGGGTTGGACACTCTTAATTATTGAAAAGGCTACAATTGATACCATATACTAGTGGGTCATCAAGACTCTTTTCTGCAGCAGCTGCCAGGGAGTGAAGCGCTCTTAGTAAGCGGAAATTATTAAGGAACAATTACTACTATGCGCTCAAATTTATTGTCACTTGTTACTATGGAAAACAATCCTTTGAGGGGTTTGTTCGGGGTATCTTCACCTCGATCGGAACCACAATTAGTTACCCCTCAACCCACTGCACCTACTGAAAATATTGAATATGAAATTCCTTCGGGTATGGTAGAACAACTGCTAGCTAATCCTTGTGCAGGAGATGGAAGCGAACATCCTGATATGCACTTGATATATGTGGATAAAATTTGTGGATTGTTTAAGCTTGCAGGTTTACCCGGAGATGAAGCTAACACTACAGGAATCGGCTACTTTGCCATTTGCCACTGTGAACGGCAAAGGCATGAATGACGGACGGCAAAGGTCTTTGTCGTCTGCCATGGACGGCAACAGGCTCCGGCAACGTAAGATCCGGCAAAGAGCAACTTTGCCGTCTGCTTTTGGCGGCTGACGACGAAGGAGCCTTTGCCATCAGCAGCGGACGGCAAAATTTGCGTTGTTAGTCCGTTAGGTGGCTAACGGCAGGCCTTTGTCGTCCGCGGCTGACGGCAAAATTTGTCCTGCCTTTGCCGTCCGCCGTATGATGTCAGCTAGACGTCACTACACGGCAGGCCTTTGCCGTCCGCCGCTGAAGGCAAAATTGTTTACTCTTTGCCGTCTGCCACTGTAGGCAAACTGACCAAATGGGTCAGCTCCCAGGAAGCACAGTTGGCTGCCACATGGCTTCTTTGCCATCCGCGGCTGATGGCAAAGAGCCCGTTGCCATCGGTGGCAGACGGCAAAGAGCCTTTATATTGGCTCTTTTTTCTGTTTTTTTTAATCCAACAATTTTCACAGCAAATATATATGACATATATAGATATATTTCACAGGGCTATTTAACAGCAAACATATCACATATCCAGCACATAAGTTTCATTGTACATACATATATAGTTCCATCCATTCATACATAGCAAGTTGCACATACACATAAGTTGCAACCATTAGGAAGTTGCACATACGTATTACAATGCAAAGTTTCATCAAGATAGCAAGTTCCATCGTAGCAAGCTAGAAGAATACTAGAAGAGAATGAAATAAAAAACAAGCACTCCATCATAGCAAGCTAGCTTCCGAGAAGTGAATGAAATCTGCAAAATGGCAAATAAGAAAGTTAGGAAAAGGTGAGTAGAAGAAGAAGACTAGAAGAATAAGCACGCCATCGTTTGTGAGGTAACTAAGGTGAAATGGATTGTTTATGAGCTAACTTAGGTAAAATGGATCATTTTAGAGCTAGTAGGTAAGATGTGTCATTTTGGAGCTAACTAGGTAAAATGGGTCATTTTGGAGCTAACGTATGTAAAATGGGTCATGTTGGAGCTAACGTAGGTAAAATGGGTCATGTTGGAGCTAACGTAGGTAAAATGGGTCATTTTAGAGCTAACGTAGGTAAAATGGATCATTTTGGAAATTATCTAGGTAAAATGGATCATTTTGGAGATAATCTAGGTAAAATGGGTCATTTTAGAGCTAACTTGGGTAAAATGGATCATTTATGAGCTAACTAAGGTAAAATGGGTCATTTTAGAGCTAACTTAGGTAAAATGGATCGTTTATGAGCTAACTAAGCTAATTATGCTGTTTTTTTACATAAGTAAGCTAAGTACATGTCATTATTGAGCAAGCCTAGTTAACTAAGCATATTATGCTGTTTTTTACATAAGTAAACCTAATTATGCCATTTTTTACATAAGTAAGCTAAGTACATGTCATTTTGGAGGAAAAGAAGCTAACTCTAAGTCATTAAGGTAAGCATATTGGAGGAAATAAAGCTAAGTCTAGGTCTTTATGCATTTATTAAGCAAAAATTAGAGAAACTTACCGTGATCATGGAGGTGTAGGAGCGGGTTGGCTCGTGCCAGTAGCTCGGGAAGGATCGTGTGATGCTTGTCTGGAGTTACGCTGCCCCAAAGATCATTTCCAATGTTTCGTTAGCATGATGACACTCAAATGTTAAGACTAACGTCCATTCAAATTAAACTCACCGTGGTCTCAGGAGCAATCTCTGGATCAATGGCTATGGAGCCACGAGACCTCCCGCCACCAGATATCATCACCTGCTCTGGATCAATGGGAATCTGGCTCGGGTTAAAGTCCTCCCCTTTCCTCGCCTTCCCCTTGACTTTCTTGTAAGAGGCAGTGTGGGCCATGGCATACAGGTCGTACCCCTCTGGCACCTTATCCGTCTTATTGTAGCATGCCTGAAAGAGAGAAACAAAGTAAATTAGTAATTAAAGGGCTCGAGCTAGCATGATGAATGAATTGCATTAATCATGAAGCAAACCACATACCCAGTTCCGCCCGAACTGATATAAGCTGGAGCTATCTTGATGGTGTGGCACACCTTCAATTTGGGCACGTTTGTCCTTGGCCTCATTCGGCTCCCCTTCCATCTTTCAACACCTGCCATGACGAAGAGTAAACGAAATTAGTACAACATAAAAAAAATACAGACATGAATAATAATATGTATATCACTTAAGTGTATCGTCATCAAGTACAACATAAAAAAATTGATTACCTGACACTACTAATAATCTCGATCAGTATCATCAATAAATGCATAATCATCATCATCACTATAATCAATGACGGGCTCATAGGGTTCAGTGGCATCAACATGTGGAAGGCCACCTTGACGTAATTGGTCAAGCATTGACAGGTCATCCGCAGCAGTAACCTCTTCTTGTTCCGGCTCTTCTTGTTCCTCCTCTGGGGTGATGTCGGATTCACTGTCCCTGTCTACTTCAATGTTTTGGGGTGAAGTATAGCGGTTCTTGAAACATTTTTTGGAAAGATGTGTCTCTTGGAAGAATTCTCCTTCATATATGTCTGGGTTAATGTGAGGTTCATAATCCTCTTCCTTTGGGGGAGAAAGTCTAGCACGTGGCGGCACTTCATAAACGACATCCCAACCTTTTAGATTTGGATTAGTTTGGCAGGCCCACGGTAGATTGACTACTTGGGTCACCTGTTGAGCCGTAATATAGACATCAGGAAAATCTAAATGGGTGCTTTGGTTGATTTCAACTAGCCCTATATGTTCATGAGTCCTTCTAGTCTCCTTCGGCTGAAACCAATAACATTTGAAGACTACGACATTCGGTGGGTTTTCACCATAGAATAGAAGTTCATAAATTGCTTCAACTCTACCATAATACTCGGTACCTCCTTTGCCGATAGCAAATACCCAACAATTTGTAGACTTTCGGTCGGCCATAGATAGCTCTTTGCCATAGGTACGAAAGTGATACCCGTTGATGTCGTATTTGTCAAATGAACGGACCTTATAGTCAAAACCATTAGCGACTTGTCTCAATTTGGCGTCCATAGACTCTGAATTAGTCTACAAGTTTAATATGAAAGGATTGTTGCATTGCGCACAAATTAACGAATGAAATGAAATTTTCTAATAGAAATTACCGTTTGTTTGAACCAAGAGATGAAACCGAGATAGCCGCCTCCTTGCTTTGCGAGAAGCTCATACTCTACGACGGAATCCTTTTGGATCACCGCTCCATACGAGAATATGGCGACGTATCGACTGTATGAAATATCCAGGAATAAGAGCAGTTCAGAGGAAATAGAAGTTGCGAAACAATGTACCGAGAACTTACTCGATGTATGGCCGCACTTCTATCAGGTTGTTGAAGATATACAAGGAAATGGTCCGCCATTCTTCGTTATCCAAAGATACTGGATTTGAAACACTGGCTGGTGCGAGATTCCATTTTAATAGGCTAAGGATGGATCCACCCTTTTTAGGATCGTCAGCATTGTACCGAGGCTTCGGATTATGCAAATGACGATTTTTGCCTTCGTAGTGTGTTGTCACGAAGTTTGCCGCCTCCTCAGTGATGAATTCCTCTGCCATCGATGCTTTAATTCTACGTTTATTTTTACATTTTTCTCGAAGCGTCTTCTGCATCCTCTTAGTTGGGTAGCACCAAAGATTTTGCCCCCCCCAATCTTGCCTCGGCCGGGAGATGCAAAATCAAATGCTGCATTGGATTAAAGAAGCCCGGTGGAAAGATCTTCTCTAACTTGCAGATCAACTCCGGCGCCAACTCTTCCATTTCTTCTAGCACGCCAGGCGATAGTTCTTTCGCACAAAGAACATGGAAGAAATAGCTGAGTTCTGCCAGTACTAGCCATTCATCCTCAGGGATGAAGCCACACAACATCACCAGCATTACCTGCTCACTCCATATATGCCAATCATGACTCTTGAGACCAAATATCTTCAATTTATCAAGACTCGCTCTCCTCTTTAGATTCGCTGCATACCCATCGGGGAACATCAACTGCATTTTCACCCACAAGATAATTTCCCTCATAGCTGGCCTTCCAAGATTGAACGATGCCTTTGGCTTCGTCCAGTTCTGCTTTCCGTTCGGTTCTTTCATGTTTTGTAACAGCCTATCACATAGCGCCTCCAGATCGACTCTAGCGTTACTATTATCCTTTGACTTCCCATCTGTGCCGAACAATGTACCAAAAAGTGCCTCGGCGATATTCTTCTCGGTGTGCATCACATCGATGTTGTGTGGGCAAAGGAGGTCTTTGAAGTAAGGCAGATCCCATAAGCATGTTTTGTGAGTCCGGGCGTGCTTAGAATTATACCCCTTGAAGTACCACAGGCGCTTTGGATCTGGCTCGAGGCGTTTAAGCGATCCAGGTCTATTGGCCTGTCAACGCAGGTGGTGTAGAGTTTTGACAACTCTACCTCGATGAAGTTCTTCTTGTCTTTCCTGAACTTATGGCTAGGATCCGAGAACTGTCTATGCATGTCGAAGCAAGAAAACTTGCGACCGGCCTGAAATAGCGGAACTCAAGAGCTCCCTTGCATGTGGGGCACGGGAACCTTCCATGCACACACCAGCCAACGAATAGCGCATATGCCGGCAAGTCATGCGTCGAGTACATGTACCAGACACGCATTATGAAGTTCCGTTTGCTATAGGCGTCGTATGTCTTGAACCCATTATCCCAGGCTTCTTGCAATTCGTACTTAAGCGGCTGCATGTACACATTCATATTTTTCCCTGGATAGTTGGGCCCTGGAATTATCAACGTCAGGAAAATGTTCTTTCTTTGCATAATCTGTCCGGGGGGGAGATTGAGTGGAAAGACAAATACGGGCCAACAATTGTATTGGGCTGCCGTCATACCAAACACACTGAACCCATCCGTGCTGATGCCGACTCGAGGATGCCTCGGATCTGCCGCTTTGTCAGCATGTAATTCATCAAACTTTTCCCATGCAACACCATCCGATGTGTGTACCATCATCAGATTCCCATCTGCATCTAGTTCGGTTCTTTTGCCTGTTTTGTGCCATGTCATCTGTCGGCCGTCTCTTCGACCATGAAAAGGCGTTGAAGTCTTGATACGATTGGCATATACCAAAGAACACTAACGGGATTTTGGTCTATGTCTTCTCACCCATACCGTTGTCTACCACAATATACGGAAGACTTGCAAATGGGACAATAGTTCAAGTCCGCATAGTCAAGCCTAAATAATGCACATCCATTCTCACGGCATGTATCTTCTCATAGGGCATCTTGATTGCGGAGGATTTTGTCCGACTGGTACAGGTTTGCGGGCATTACATGGCCTTTAGGTAGAAAGCGTCCAAATCTGTCATAATTGCGTTGTAGCATTCTCTCGCCCAAGATGAATCGAGCCTTGAGCCATTACTTGTGAGATGGCATCCAACCGACAAATCTCGGTGTGCTCGTGGGCGGACGTTTGAAGACTCAACATTTCATTGAAGGCCTTTGCAGATTCCTCCATCTCCTCGTCCGAATCCCGAGCATCATCATAGTCTTGCACCATGTTTTCCATCCCGGTACCATGCTCGTCGGTGCGACGACGATCCACCTCAGCTCGTTCACGTTGGGCAGACTCACCATGAAATGTCCACACCGTATAATCGGGCGTAAAACCACTCTTCTGAAGGTGTTTGCCCATTTTAGCCTCTGTCTTCTTTTCCCAATTGCCACACCGGAAACAGGGGCACCAGGTTTTCCTCTGGCCATTTGCAAATGCGGCTTGCACAAACTCCTTGGTTTTTGTGAACCATTCAGCGCTCCAATTGTTCTGACCAGTGTGACCGGTATACATCCACGCACGATCACTCATCTTGACTTTCAGATCTGTTGGACACACAACAATTATATATATAATTCACCATGTATATATTCATCAGTTGATCTACTTTGTCAATTTTATTACGTTCATGCAACCTACACTCTAATAGGTAATGATAGGTCCTAATCCCACCCGAGTATGTGTAGATTGGGTTCATTTTCCCATGCTATGCTCCGGATCCGACGCAAAATTTCGGCAGCAACTCCCCGCTGTTCTCCTGATACACGTCTCTGCAATAAACAGAGAGGATGTGTACCCGGAGAACAACAAGGGAGGCACTGATGAAATTTATGCGTCGAATCCGGAGCAAAGCATATGGCAAAACGAACCCAATCTACACATACTCGGGTTGTCCATGGATAGCGTTGGACAATTCGAAAGAATCAAGGTTATAAATATGCAAATGCACGCATATAACTATGACGTTTTGACTATGACGCTTTCGAGCGGGAGACACATATTGGTTACGCATACTGATGATTCAAGACACATATATAGCTAGATATCAAATTTCATCAGCACGAACACCGGAACAGAGCAACTAATTAATGGGGGAGGAGGACATGCCATTTGTGCTCACCCACGAACGAAGGGGCAGAGCTCGTCAAACGCACGGCGAGGTCGTCGAACACCAAACCTCGCAGCAATGAAACAACTACACATTTAAATCTACCCGATCAACACAATTATATATGATGTTTTCATAACAAAATTGAAAAATATATGAACTAACTAATAATTCACAAATATATGACGCCGTCGGCCTCTGGAGGGCCAAAGAACACCTTTTCGGGAGGTGTCGGTGGTCGGGGTGTCGTGTCGGTGTCGGGGTGTCGTGTCAGGGTCGGGGTGCTGTTTCGGGGTCGGGGAGTCGGGTGTCGGGGTGTCTGGGTGTGGTGTCGGGGTTGGGGTGTGGTGTTGGGGTCGGGGTGTCGGGGTCAGGGGTCAGGGGGTCGGGGTGTCGGGGTCAGGGGTCAGGGGGTCGGGGTGTCGGGGTCGGGGTGTCTGGAACAGGGGGGTCAGGGGGTCGGGTGTCGTGTCGGGCTCAGGGGGTCGGGGTGTTTCCTTCTATCCTTCTTCTTCTTTCTTTCTCTTCTTCTTCTTATTTCCTTTCTTCTTCTTCTTCTTTCATCTTTTTTCTACTTTTTTATTTCTTTTCGTTTCTTCTTTTCTTCTTCTTCTTTTTTCATCTTTTTTCTACTTCTTTTCTTTTCTTCCTTTCTTCTTCTTCTACTTCTTTTCTTCTTTTTTTTTCATCTTTTTCTACTTCTTTTCTTTTCTTCTTGTTCTACTTCTTCTACTAATTCTACTACTTCTACTTCTTCTAATTCTTTTCTAACACCGACACTAACACAATCTAGCACTAACAATTAAACAGCAAAAAATGAAAAAACAGAAGAAGAAAAAAGTAGTCCCTCACCGAGCAATGGGACGGTCGGCGGGGCGGTGGCGGGGGCACCGGGCGGCGGGTGGGGTGGGGCGGAGGCTGGTGGGGCGACAGGAAAGCGGGCGGTGGCGGGGCGGCGGGTGGCGGAGGTGGTGGGCGGCGAGGCGTCGGCGGGTAGGGTGGGGCGGAGGGTGGTGGGGCAACGCCAGCGGTGCGGGGTAGGGGGCGGCGCCAGGCGGCAGGGGCGGTGGCTCGGGGGCGGCGGAGGCGCCGGGCGACGGTGGGTGGGGATCTAGCTAGGGCGGGGCGTCGGGGAGGAGAGAGGGAGAGAAGTGAGAGTAACGGGCTTGGGGTTGGCGGCCGTTAGTTACACTGCTCTTTGTCGTCCGCCTTTATCTCTCTTTGTCGTCTGCTAGCGGACGGCAAAGAGGTGGGGCGTTAAGTTTTTTCTAAATGGGTGGGGGGTGGGGGCCACCTCTCGTTTTGCCGTCAGCTGGCGGACAGCAAAGAGCCGGCCGATGGCAAAGAGTTTCTTTGTGGTCCGCCTATTCTTTGCCGTCGGCTTTTCGGTAGCTGATGGCAAAGAGCAGGAAGATGGCAAAGTAGATGATTCCAGTAGTGTAAGAAGAAGGTTTTCCTTTATCTTTGAAGGGAAATGCATTTACATGGTATAGGCTATGCGATGATATTGGATCTTGGAACTGGAATCGGTTGAAATTTGAATTCCATCAAAAAATTTATCCTATGCATCTAGTTCATTGTGATCGGAATTATATATATAATTGTTGGCCTCGTGACGGAGAAAGTATCGATCTAGGTTGGGGGAGGCTTAAGTCAATGTTATATTCATGCCCCAATCATGAGCTCTCAAGAGAAATTATTATTCAGAATTTTTATGCTTGGCTTTCTTGTAATGATTAATCCATGCTTGATACTTCTTATACCGGTTCTTTTATGTAGAAGACTATTGAATTCCGGTGGGATCTTTTAGAAACAATTAAACTCAACTCCGAAGATTGGGAACTCGACGAAGGTAAAGAGTCAGGTATTGAGCCTAAGTTTGTTTGTGTTAAATCTTTTATGAATCCCGATGCTTTTCAAAAGTTCAGCACTAAATATGGACTTGACTCTGAGATAGTAGCTTTCTTTTGGGAATATTTTTCTACTAATGTTGATCTTCCTAAATAGAAGGGGTGCAAATATCACCCACCAATCAAAGAAGAAAATAAAGAACCAGTAAAAGCTAAAGAAGAAACTATCATTTATAATGTTGATCCTGTTGTTCCCATTGCTTATATTGAAAAACCAACTTTCCTTGTTAGGATGAAGGAACATGCTAAAGTTTCAACTGCGGTCAACAAAAGTTATATTAGAACACCTAAACGAGCTGAAGAAGTCAAAGTAGAACCTAGTGTTGCTTTCGTTAAAGATCTCTTGGTCGATAATATTGATGGGCATGTAATTAACTTATGTGGTGAAGCTGCTAGAATTGCCAAACCAGATGAAAAAGATAAACATAGACCTGTTGTTGTCATGCCTAGTGTCTCAGTAAAGATAGGAGATCACTTTCATCATGGTTTATGTGACATAGGTGCTAGCGTGAGTGTTATTCCTTTTACCTTATATCAAGAAATTATGAATGACATAGCACCCGTTGAGATAGAAGACCTAGATGTTTCTTTTGAGCTTGCCAATAGGGATACTATATCAACAATTGGGATTGTTAGAGATGTTGAAGTCTTGTGTGGGAAAATAAAATACCCTACTAATTTTCTTATTCTTGGTTCCCCACAAGATGACGTTTGTCCTATTATCTTTGCTAGTCCTTTCTTGAACATCGTTAATGCTAAAATAGATTGCCAGAAACAAATTGTTGGTGTTAGCTTTGGTGATGAAACTCATGAGTTTAATTGTTCTAAGTTTACTAGAAAAACTCATAAGAAAGATTTGCCTATTAAGGATGAAATTATTGGTCTCGCTTCTATTGTTGTACCTCACTGATCCCTTAGAACAATATTTTCTAGAACATAAAAATGATTTGCATATGCATGAAAGAAATGTAATAGATAGAATATTGTTCGAACAACAACCTCTGCTTAATCACAATCTGCTTATTGAAACTCTAGGAGGTCCTCCTCCACCTAAAGGTGAACATGTATTTCAATTAAAACAATTGCCAAACACATTGAAATATGCTTATCTTGATGAGAAAAAGATATATCCTGTTATTATTAGTGCTAACCTTTCAGAACATGAAGAAGAAACATTATTGAAAGTTCTAAGGAAGCACCGAGCTTCTATTGGATATACTCTTGATGATCTTAAGGGCATTACTCCCACTATGTGCCAACACAAGAATAATATGGAACCTGATGCCAAACCCGTTGTTGGTCACCAACGTTGGTTAAATCCGAAGATGAAAGAAGCGGTAAGAACGGAAATATTGAAACTTCTGGAAGCAGGTATAATTTATCCTATAGCTGATAGTAGACGGGTAAGTCATGTTCATTGTGTCCCTAAGAAGGGAGTTATTACTACTGTTTCTAATGATAAGAATGAACTTATTCCACAAAGAATTGTCACAGGCTATAGAATGGTAATTGATTTTAGAAAATTCAACAAAGCAACTAGAAAATATCATTACCCTCTTCCTTTTATTGATCAAATGCTAGAAAGATTATCCAAGCATACATATTTTTTCTTCCTTGATGGATATTTAGTTTTTTCACAAATACCTGTTTCTCAACCTAATCAAGAAAAGACCACTTTTACTTGTCCTTTTGGAACTTATGCTTACAGACGTATGCCTCTTGGTCTATGCAATGGACCTACTACCTTTCAAAGATGTATGACTGCTATATTATCTGATTTTTGTGAAAAGATTGTTGAGGTTTTCATGGATGACTTTTATGTTTATGGGAAGTCTTTTGATGATTGTTTAAACAATCTTGATCGATTTTGCAGAGATGTGAGCAAACAAATCTTGTCTTGAATTGGGAGAAGTGCCACTTTATGGTTAACGAAGGTAATGTTTTGGGCCATAAAATATATGGAAGAGGTATTGTGGTGGACAAAGCCAAGGTTGATGCAACTGAGAAAATGCCATGTCCTAAAGATATCAAAGGTATTCGTAGTTTCCTAGGTCATGCTAGTTTCTATAGGAGATTTATCAAAGACTTTTCTAAAATTTCTAGGCCTCTTAGAAATCTTTTGCAAAAGAATATCCCTTTTGTTGTGATGATGGTTGTTTGGAAGCCTTCAAAACACTCAAAAAAGCCTTAATTTCTGCGCCTATTGTTCAACAACCTGATTGGAACTTGACTTTTGAAATTATGTGTGATGCTAGTGATTATGTTGTTGGTGCTGTTCTAGGTCAAAGAGTTGATAAGAAACTAAATGTTATCCACTATGCTAGTAAAACTCTAGACAATGCTCAAAGAAATTATGCTACTACTGAAAAAGAATTCTTAGCAGTGGTGTTTGCTTGTGATAAATTTAGATCCTAGATTGTTGATTCCAAAGTGACTGTTCACACCGATCATGCTGCTATAAAATATCTTATGGAAAAGAAAGATGCTAAACCTAGAATCATTAGGTGGTTTCTTTTACTGCACGAATTTGATTTGCATATCACTGATAGAAAAGGAGCAGAGAACCCCCTGGCTGATAACTTGTCTAGAATTGAAAATATTCTTGATGACCCACAACCTATTAATGATAGCTTTCCTAATGAACAGTTAGCTGCAATAAATATTTCTCAAAACACTCCTTGGTATGCTGACTATGCTAATTATATTGTTGCTAAATACATACCACCTAGCTTCACTTACCAACAAAAGAAAACATTCTTATATGATTTTAGACATTACTTTTGGGATGACAGACATCTTTATAAAGAAGGAGTAGATTGTATTATTAGACATTGTGTAGCTGAGCATGATCAGGAAAAAATCCTACAGAAATGTCACTCCGAATCTTATGGAGGACACCATGCGAGAGACAAAACCGCTCATAAGGTATTGCACTCTGATTTTTATTGGCCTACTCTCTTCAAGGATGCTCGTAAGATCGTCTTATCTTGTGATGAATGTCAAATAATAGGTAATATCGATAAGCGTCAAGAAATGTCGATGAATTATTCACTTGCTGTAGAACAATTTTATGTTTGGGGATTTGATTTCATGGGACCTATTCCTTCCTCTAATGGGTATACTCATATTTTGGTCATTGTTGATTATGTTACTCAGTGGGTAGAAGCTATTCCAACCAGTAGTGTTGATCACAACACCCCTATTAAAATGTTTAATGAAGTTATTTTTCCCAAGGTTTGGAGTCCCTAGATATTTAATGACTGATGGTGGTTCACATTTATTCATGGTGCTTTCCATAAAATGCTTGAAAAGTATGATGTTAACCATAGAATTGCGTCACTCTATCATCCTCAGTCTAGTGGTCAAGTTGAACTTAGCAATAGGGAAATAAAATTAATTTTACAAAAGACTGTCAATAGGTCCCGGAAGAATTGGTCTAAGAAATTAGATGATGCACTTTGGGCATATAGAACAGCATATAAAATTCCTATGGGTATGTCTCCTTATAAAATGGTTTATGGAAAAGCTTGTCATTTGCCTCTCGAGATAGACATAAGGCATATTGGGCAATTAAATAATTCAACTATGATTTCAAACTTGCTGGTGAAAAGATGTCATTTGATATTAGCTCATTAGATGAATGGAGTTATTCAAAGAAAAAGTTAAAAGATGGCATGATAAAAGAATCCAAAAGTGTGAGTTCAAGGTTGGAGAATATGTCCTTTTGTACAACTCTCGTTTCAGATTCTTTGCAGGAAAATTCCTCTCCAAATGGGAAGGACCCTATGTTATTGAGGAGGTTTATCGATCTAGAGCTATCAAGATAAATAATGTCGAAGGCATTAACCGGAAGGTTGTTAATGGGCAACTAATAAAACATTATATCTCAGGTACACCCATTAATGTTGAACGCAATATTATGGAAACTATGACACCGGAAGAACACATAATAGAAACCTTCTGGAACACTCCAGAATCGTGAAAAAGAGGAGGTCCATGATATGGTAAGTAAACGGATTCTGAAAAATCCGGAAAAATATTTTTTTGTCAGTTTTGGAATATTTAGAAAATTAGGAAAATAAGAAACTACCTGGTGGGTTCTACCCACCTCGGGTACCTTCCGAACTCTGTTTTTCCTCCGTTTGCTTGTTTCCCAAGATAAAAAATCTTCATATACCCCCCGAACATGTTGACCTCCGTATCATGGAGAAATCTCCTGTTTTCTTTTCCTTGATATTTTTCTGTTAGATCTGTTATGTCAGGCATCATGTCTTCTCCCTCCTCCAACGCTGAAGAAGGCGATGTTTGGTTGATTCAGGTGGAGTCCAGGGGAGAGGGAGTTCAAGAGGTCGCTATGGAGGAAGATGGGGGAGACTCGCTTGGAGTTCACCCTGCGGCCTCTAAGAGGGGCACTATGGCTGGCATCTCCACTCATCCTAACCACCATCAAGCCATGACACTACCGCAGGATGATGCTAACGCGACACTACGATCAGAGACCCTTTGACGAAACTGTGTGCGATGCAATAATCACAAACGAAGGTGTGAAAAAACCGTCAAAAAAGGTGCAAAACGTTTGCGATGGCGGAGACATCAAACACGGTTCGGATTTTAGTTACGTGTGCAGAACTGTTTGCGATGAGGAAGAACAACAGACACGGGCAGCCATATCAATGTGTGTGTGATATACAGCGTACAGTTCCATCCGATGAACTGTGTGCTTTTAGGGTATTGGTATTTTCTCGCAACGGTCTGTCCCGACCTTTAGGGGGTCTATGAGATGTATCTGTGGACACTTCCTCATCGAACTCCAACAGAAAACGCCGGCGGGGGTATGATTTGGGTGCGCTATGACATCCATTCTCAGGATCCTGCTCAGCTGAAAGGATTTCGACCCACTTCTGGTTTAGCGCATCGGCATTACCATGTAGGTCCTGCTGCTTCCGTTTCATACTTTGGGAGGTGGTGAGAAGGCGCCGCCAGAATCATTCCTACTCAAAAGGGTCTTCGGGGACGTTGTAGTCCTCGGTACCGAGGCTCTCAACCTCCTTGGGTTCTGGCATATAGTTGTCATCGGCCCCTTCAAAGAGGTCATCGCGATCAAGGTCCTCGTGATTTTCCTCGGGACCGATGTTCCGTACTGGGGAGGCTTGAAAGTCCATTCCGATGTTATCAGTGTTGCATCTATTGTGTCACCATTTTCGGCGGTTTCATTATTGCCACTGGGTTCCCCATTGGCGCCCCTTCTGCGTCTACGCCGATGTCATGGAGGTGTGTTGGGGGTGTCAACCATGTATACATCGTAGGTAGATGTTGGAGTCCACTTGCCAGTATTTACTAGTAGCAACGAGTTATATGTTCGTGGCCTTGCCATTGTCAAGCATGTCAGTTAACTCGTTGACAGTTGCGACTAGGTGGGTGGTGGGTGGGATAGAAATTTTCCGATCTTCGTCTTAGTCCGATCTTGTCATGGACCGAGGTCTTGTCATCCAATATTAACATGCGCTGAATCCGATCGAGCATGTCGTTTAGGTGTGATAGCTCCTCGGAATTCATGGCCTGACTCTACGCAGTGCTAACTCGAAGCGCACCCGGCGTATAACTTGGCAACTTTGCGATGTGAAGGGGATCCGAGGTTGACTCTGAATGCCGTGCAGGGGTCGGCTCTAGATACGACATAGCTGCTGAGAGAGGGGCCGGACCAAAGTCCGGAGTATGATTTGGGGAGAGATAGCCCGGGGTTGTCGCGCGGGGGACCTCGGCTCCTGATGGCGCCGAGGAGTCTGGTCCATCATCTTGGAGGGAGGTTGGCTCCGGAGTCAAGCCTCCCGTGAATGACAGATTTCCCATTAGCCCGGGCGTCCAGCCAGACATGACATGGTCACGGCGGGAATCCGTCGTATACTCTAGGCCCAATCGACGGAGGCCAGATGGCCCATCGAATCGGCGCAAAAGATCATGCTTCCAAACACGAAAAGAAATTGACGCGGTTGACTTGCAGATGAGCCATCAATTTCTATGTCAATCTCACAGCGGAATTCTCTATAAAGGCACCAGTGTCGGTGTGAAAACTGGCAGACCTCGGGGTAGGGGTCCCGAGTTGTGGATCTCGGAAAGATAGGAACAGAAATAGTGAGGCGATGTTTTACCCAGGTTCAGGCCATCTTGATGGAGATAAAACCCTACATCCTGCTCTTGTTTATATTAATGGAGAAGTATCGAGTACAAAGTTTATCTACCTTGAGATCCTAAGTTGTGGCCTAACTCTAGGTTTGTATGAACGAGTTTGCGTTTGGATCTTCCTAGGGGCCAAGCCCTCCTGCTTATATACATGCTAGGTTGGCGGCCTAGGGTTTAAAAGGTTGGTATCTATGAGTAGGGCGGCATGAGAAATCTTAGAGTGTGCGACAAGTCTTCGGTAGATTCCATTTGAACTACTCCTTCTGTGGGCAACCTCCAGAGCCCATTTTTAGAAGAGTGCAGGCCCATTAGCCCATTCCGGAGAATACGGACCAGGTTAGTAAACCCTAGTCCAGGACACCATTAACTGGGCTCCATGCAAGAGACCCCGGAGAGGTCCGTGCCAGTGGAGGCTGCGGTAGGCGAGAGGACGCCGGAGAGGTCCTAGTCAGATACGTCGTCGAAGTGGATGTTGCACCTCTACAGTGCCGGATTTTGCGGCGATCGACGATGTGCCTATGTCCCCTTTGTCGTTGGGGACAATGGCCTTGGCGGCGCCGGTGGTGCTGACCAACGCCTCGGCCGCCTACGCAGTGTCGTGGCTCGCGCTGGCCTGGGGTTGTGGCACCCTGACTTTGGGGGGGGGCGACATTGTCGCTGGTGGAGTGCAGCGTTGTGGCTCGCGTCGCCCTTCCTGACTCGTGCAACGGCAGCTTCATGGGAGATGTGACGTGCGTGGTGGACGCAGCTTCAGTGTCGTGTGTGGTGGGCTGGCTGGCCCTGCCACATCATCGACTCGTGGGATTGGCTGCCCAGCCAATATGAAAAAAAAATTGTGTTGGTTAACCCTATAAATTTTGATAAAACAACTATGTTAAAATATAGTAAACTTTTTTCACGCCTTCTAGGATTCCCAAGCCAATACCACGCCAAATTTCATATTTTTAGACATTGTTTACATTTTCAAAAAGATGAAAAATCGATACAGTCATTTTGTCTAGAGTTATTTTGATGGCTTTGCCGTCAACCAAATAGAAATAGACGGCAAAGAGCTCTTGAGGGGAGAAATGTTCAATTTTGCAGAGGAAACCCTCAGTGAAAGGGTCTGGTTTCCACGAAGAGGTGGAAAAGAGACCTCCACAAAAGGAACTGCACATACTTTTTGGATTTTTCTAAGTTGTCTCTGAGTGAGTTAATGCGAACTTTCCTGACTGTTCGGAATCTCCTAAGCAACTTTTTGTTGTGACTGGTCCACAGTTATTGAGCTTTTCCACAATTTTCCACGGGCTTTTCCGAAAGGAGAGGAGCCAGTGTACAACCGTAGGAAACAACAAAGTAAAAGATCACTAATGCAGTTATCGGTCCTAGCTTTAGTAGGTCGGACGTCTTTGTATCGTACCCTGTGGTTTCAAAAGGTGTGGACAGCTCGCTTCAGCTAGTCAAGAGAGAAGATTCTCGTGGGATATCAAAGCAGCAGGACTGGGACAGCTCACTGCAGCTAGATAGAAGATTCTTCGTACTACTTGGGATCGATCCAACCAAATCCCGACGTTCATTTCAGTCCAAAAGATGGGCCCATGAAGGAATCGATACCAACCGGGTCTACTGCCTAAATTCATATCCTCACAACTGTAACTCTCTAAGCGTGCAACATCAGCGGTATTGAATTCATGCACCAGTCAACTCATCCAAAAGTCCGAACTGACGGAGGAGGCGTGGGCAATATATTTCAACACTCCCCCTCACGTCTAGTCTATTTTAGTCCTTAGACGCCGGTTCGATGTAGGCTGCAGAATCGTTTTTATAATACTGCGTTTGAAGGGTCTTGAACTCAAGACCTCTTGACTCTAATACCATATTGAATTCATGTACCAGCCAACTCATCCCAAAGTTCGAACTGAAGGAGGGGGGTGGGCACTATATTTCAACAAGCGGTGTGATTTCGGGACCAACACATGTAGCTGATGGGCTCATGGAAAAGTGGTGGCAACAACACATAATTGACTTTGATTTGCTGGTCCTTCTAAAGTACATGGTCTCGAGCTCCAGGGTGAAAACCCTAGGTCTCACCCATGTTGGTTATACCTATCAACGATGTTTTGCGTCGTGCCCTAGTCAAGGCATTTCTCGGATATGCCTGGACTTGTTTTTCAGGGTAAAACCAAGATTCTGGTTTATACTGGTTGGATCCCGTGACGGCGGCGTTTGGGCGTCATTACTATCTTGAAGGCATAGTTGTTGAAGAACCTTGTTGTCCTTGTGGTGTTGTTGTAATTTCTCGATCGTTGTTTTGAACACTTTAGGGTTTTCCTTTTTTTCCTCACTTAGACATTAGCTTTGATCTTACATGACTTTGCTTTTTGTCGACGAGTTTTTTGTGTGTGTGCTTTGGTGTTGTCTATGTTCATTCTAGTTATATACTAGAATGTGACGTGCGGCTTGCCGCACCCTTGCCAGGTACAGTCATATCCAACCCGGTAAGAAAGCAATTGAAGCATTGCATATAAAATTGACATATATCATGAAATACATGCAATGCAGTACATCAAAACATTTCTCCATCCGTTCCAAAATAGACGACTCAACTTTGTATTAACTTTATACTAAAGTTAGTACAAAGTTGAGTCATCTATTCTGGAACGGAGGGGGTATTTATGAACCAACCCAAGAAAAAATTGTACAACTACAATATATCTCAATTTTGATGGGGTCTTAACAAACAATCCATATATATTTCATAAGTTCATGGAATGGTAAGGTCCAAAGCCTATTACATGTCAGTGATACATTTTCATAAGAAATGTAGCATGTGTGGTACACTAAAAGCGTCAAGATTCAGTAGTCGAAGCTGTAGACCATCGTCTGGTAGGATGTGGTTGTGATTAAGCGTCGATCTTGGTAGATCTCATAGAAGCACTAACCGGGCTATAATCTTGGTCTTCATTGGTCCATAACACAGGTACGTGGATTAGTATAATTGAAGCATCGGAGTTCTATATCATGTATACTGTAGAAAATATATCTAAACATTCGTCTTGTCAGGAAACACCAACATAACAGTCAGTGTTGACAACTATAGAAACAAACTCCTTTGACCGAATGGACGGATCAACAAAAACACATTCCTTTAAGAAGATAACCACTAATATCCTCTTTGTGCTATTTATGTACACATCATTATTGTAGAGCAAGGTATCTTACCGTTGCTTAGAAATGCTAGCTATTTTTTTCATTTGGTGCAGACAATTAGAGCTCTAAAATAAGAACATAGGTCCATGCTCAGTAACTTCACACTAAAGGTAATCTTCATAATGTCAATACCAGCAATTCAATTTCGTGGCAATAATAGTTGGAAAATTTGCACCATAACAGCATAGCCTAAGTACATGCTGAACCAAATGTCAATTTCCTGAATCAACATCTCACTAAATATTTGTGTGCGGGAACAACATAGCATGACCAACAAATATTTATGTCTACTAGCACATATGCCCATGCGTTGCAACGGGAGAGACGTTTCTTTGGAGCAGCAATGGGAGAGATAATTGATGTGTCCACCAAAAATGATCTCCATAACGGTACAATAGAGAGAGGAGTTGTGGTCTTCTCGTGGGTCATATTTGTTCTGCGAGATCTTGATAGTGGTGGCGTTAGTTGGCGTGGCGGCAACCATCCAACTCGTGCCTTTTTTCCTTGGGGTCCGCCTCTGTCTAGGGGTTGTGTCTGCCTCCTCATTTGGTAGCTATGCGTGACCTTCGGGGCATAGTTGCTTCGACCATTCTTTTTTACGATGTCATAACTGGATGGATTACTAATTGTAGCGCATAAATCCTATTTCATTAGCATATTTAGCGCATAACCAGACACCAATGTCCCTTCTCTATTAGGGTTTATTCTCTTTGATTATTTTAGTGCTCGTGTGCCCACAATTTTTTATTCGAGCCAAACCAATATATTCTCTTTTATTGGCCCAAGGAAAAAAATTGCTCCCTCGAACGACCCAGTACGGGAGCGCGGTTAAGGCATAATACAACCTATGCGACGGAGCAATTTGTTTCTTGGGCCAACTGCGTGGGGGCTACTATATGACGCTAGTTGCGTAAAATAGCGCATGGGACGCACACTCGTAGGCGCCAAGACGACATGTGTTAGTAAGGCACGAAAAAAATCGAAAAAAACAAAAAAAATCATGAGTTCAGGGATCAAAATCATGCCCTCAAAGACCCGACTACGTGCTGCTAGCCACTCAAAGAAACGAGTCCTACCAAACAATGGCAAGCTCAAACCTTTAATATCATACTCTAAGGTCAGATTGGAAACATTTTTTTTGAACTGTTTAAAAAATATAAATTCTTGAACATTCCTGAAAACATGAATAATTTTGAAAATCCCAAACATTTTTTGAAATTATTTACATTTTCATAAATACACAACAAAAATGAAACAATCAAAATTCACATATTTATTTGAAAACATAAACCTTTTATAATAACATGAAAATGTTTTGAATTTGTGATTTTTTTAAAAATGAAACATATTTTGAACATTCAGAACAATTTTTGAAAATTTGTTTCTTGACATTATTCAGAATTTGCGAACATTTCACTAAAACAAGAATATTTTTCGTATTTGGAACATTTTGAAATTCTTTCTTTTTAAAAATCTCGAACAACTTTGGGAAACAAAAAGAAAAAATGGAACATTGTTATAAAAATCTAAACAAATTTTGAATGAGAACAAAGATTTAATGTTCTGAATATTTCTCAAAACATTATATATTTTAAAATCCCGAACATTTTAATAAAATAGAATTTTTTGATATTATGAACTTTTATGAAAATTTTGAATTTATGAAAAAAGGGTGAAAGAGAAATAAACGTGAAAAAAGACAAAAGAATAGGAAAGAATAGTGGACAGAAATGGAAAAAGAAAAATAGAAACATAACATAGACCAAAAAAACAAAACGGTTCAGCCTAACTCGGACGCCCTATGAGAATTTGCGACTATTTTTGAATGGGAACAAATATTTAATATTCTGAATATTTTTTAAAATGGAATAAAGTTTATAATTCTGAATTTTTTTAAAAAGTCAAATTTTTATCATATTATGAACTTTTTTGAAAGTTTTAATTTTGAATATACGAAAAAGGGAAAAAACTTGAAAGGAAAAAAGACCAAAGAGGACGAGAAAGAAACGAAAAATAAAAATAGAAACATCACACAAAAAAAATAGAAACATCACAAAACATCACGCTTGGCCCCCTTGTGCGAATTTGCAACTATCTAACGCTCGGACCGAGAAATAGGGTTCTCCCACCTACATGGACACGGAAATAACTGGGCTGGCTTTCCTATGCCACCCTTCGAGCGGCCCATGTACGTAATCTGGCGTTTTCCTTTTGTAATAGACGAAGGGACAAAACTTTAGTTCCACCTCGATTAGAAAAAAAAACTTTTCAATGGTGAACGAATGAAAAAATCATAGAAACGCACTTTGCTTTATTAGTAGGTATAGATAGACTAAACTAGTGGCCTCAGTCGTGGTGCTCCCACGGGTCAGGCTAGCAAACAATCGATTGTGGAGATATATGGGCAAGGAGAAAAGTAGTAGCCATACCCGACCCGCCAACAAAGCAAAATACAATGATTATAAGCAAAATACGATGATTATAACAACAAATAACCAAGGGCTAAGGGTGTGACTATGTCACATCTAGATGTAAGATATTATCTCACATCTAAGTTGTGTCAGATATTATCTCACATCTAAGTACTGTTGTTGTCATTTACAAAGCACGGAATTTAGATACTGTAATGCAGCGTCGACATTATAAGACACTTTTGAAGTTTTTTGAAACCTTTTTTTTTTTGCAAATTGTGAACAAACTAAAAATGTTGAATATATTTGAAAACCCAAGTAATTTAAAATTTTCGTTTTTTTCGAATGGGAATACAATTTGTAATTCCGAACATTTTTTGATAAATAAGAACAAAATTCGGTGTTCCAAACAATTTCTTCACAAACAAAATTTGAAAACATGAACAATTTTTTAAAATCCCCGGACAGTTTCTAAAGTGTGGATACATTTGAAAATTCTGATTTAAAAAAACACGAATAAATTTAAATAGTGCACGTCGCACAACCACCATCCCGTATGGCAGGCTCGTGCTTGCTGTGACTCGGGGCGTCGCTCTCGAACTATAGTAGGACGGAGTGAAGACAAATACAACGCTACAGTATCTTTATATTCTGGTACAGCGCTCTTTTGCTATAGTTGCCATGAATGCTGGTGCTTCATTGCGCTACAGTACCTTGCATGCTAGTGTAATTGGACTAGTGAGCGCATCAACTGATTAAAGTAACGGGTTGTTAACTACTAACATGGTGGGACATTGCAAAATAAGTTTAAAAAAATCATGAATTCGAAAAAATAAGAACAAATAAATATTTCCGGTTGATACAAAACAAATGTTGAATGTGTATTACAATACCCGCAAATAAAAAGAATGTGTAGTACAATAGTTAACATGTGTCGAAAAAAAGAAACCGATGAAAATCGACACAAGAACAAAGAAAAATGAAGAAACCCAATAAAACCCAAAAAGGAAAAGGCAAGGAAAACCAAAATAAGACAATGAAAACCAAAGAAAATCTATGAAAAAAATGAAAACATTGAAAACCAAGAAAGAAATAAAGGAAAACTGGAACCCAAGAAAAATCAAGAAAGAAACCGTGAAATCCAAAAAAAAAAAACAAAGGAACCAATGCAAAAAATGGAAGCAGTAAAACCCAAGAAAGAAAAAAGGAAACCAATAAAAGTTGAGAACAAAATTAAAATTAAATTATAATAATATTTAAAGAAATCATACATCGAAAAACATTTTTAGAAAATTTAACAAAAATAAATTAAAAAGAAATTTAAATGGTTGGGCCCTACTTGCGAGTCGAGGGTGCGATTGCAATTGGGACAAAAAATGGTCAAGCCCCAGTTACGAGTTAAGGGCGAGATTGCAACTAGAAAAAAAGGGCGAGCCTCAGTTGCGAGTCAAGGGTGGACATGCAACTGAAATAAAAAATGTCGAACTGGAGTTGCAAGTGGAGGGTGGACTTGAAACTAGGACAAAAACTTCTCACGGCCCAATTGCGAGTCGAGGGTTGACTTACAACTAGGAAACAAGATTGGTTCAGTTGCGAGTTGATTATGGAATTGCAACTAGGATAAAAAAATTCTCAGGGCCCAGTTGCCAGTCGAGGGTGGATTTGCAACTAGGAAAAAATGTTGGTTCAGTTGCGAGTTGATGGTGGACTTGCAACTCGGACCAAACAATTCTTATGGTGCAGTTGCGAGTAGAGGGTGGACTTGCAACTAGAAAAAAAAAGTTTGGTTCAGTTGCGAGTCGATGGTGGACTTGCAACTAGGAAAAAACAATTATTAGGGCCGAGTTGCGAGTGGAGCATGGACTTGCAACTAGAAAAAGAAAAGTTATGTTCAGTTGCGACTCGACGATGGACTTGCAACTAGGACAAAACAATTTTTAGTGCCTGAAAGGACATGCGGTGCCCCTATGTGTGGTTTTGGTAATTGATGACATTCTCTATGGACTAATGGTTGCATTGAGTTATATTTGAAGGATTTGTCCATAGGCATTTCTTGAAGTCCATGTGTTGGTTTCAAGGAGTTTATGTGTTGACCAAGGTGCTATTAAGGAATTATCCAAAGATTGGTCATGTGAGTGTTGAGCTTATCGCAAGCATGTCTTGAAGAATAAGATTGTGTGATCATTCATGTTTACCTTCAAGACATCATCCAAACGAAGAGAGTTGGAAAGATTCAAGGTTGATCAAGACTAAGTCAAGAGTGAATCAAGTTGATCAACTCACAAAGCGTAGAAGATGTACCGAGAGGGATCGAGTGATCCCATGGTATGGTGAGCATTGTCCATTACGCTTTGTGTGCTAACCCATGGTCTTCGTGAGAGTTCTTTGTGGGGTTAGGTTGCGGTGTGCAAGTTCAAGTGATGCATCACGAAGAGATCAAGTGATTGAAGCTTGCCGTCCACTTGGTGACAATGGACTTGTGAAGATGTGCGGAAGAGTGGCTCACCCATAATGGAGTATGGGGGAGCAATCAACTAGTCTTCTTCGAGCTAACGCAATCAAGAAAGGTGGTCCAACTTGAGGGAGTCAAGATCGTCATCATCTAGCTCAAGTGGACCATGTGCAAGGCAAAGGTTTGCCCTTGATAGGTTTTCTATTTTACCGGTCTCATGGTAGTTGTGGTAGACCGGGTTATAGGATCGATAGCCGTACTATCAAGGGGGGCTCTCAAGTGAGTAGCTTGATCGTATCGTTCGTCGAGAGCTCAAACCATTGCATCCTTGCATCATGTTTCTTGGTTCTTGTTTGGTTCTTCTCCTTGTGAGATTTGGAGCTTATGGTCATTTTATGACAAGCTCGAGTTCATCAGCGGAGTTCTCATGCATCTTCTATGATGTTTTCGATGTTGGTGGGTATGCCGGTTCTTCTCGGTTGGAGGTTTCACTCCTTTGTTTGCTGTTTTGATGCTACTCGTTGTCTTGTTTCAAACAAGCTTGAGTTTGCTCAATTCGGAGCTCATATGAAGAAGTTATGGCAGTTCTGGTTTTCCTTGGAGTATTCTTTTGTTTTCGTGGTTGTGGCTTAAGGTTGGTGCCAGCGGTAGTACCGTGACCCTCAGCGGTAGTACTGCCGAAGCTCCCCAGCGGTAGTACCGCTCTCGGAGCGGTAGTACCGCTCCAAGCGGTACTACCGCTCTCCGAACGGTAGTACCGCTTGGGAGTTTCGGCCGTGTACCGCTGTGCGTCTGGGCTACTTCCGCCTCGATTCTCAAACGAAGTTTCTCGTGTCGGGTTTTGCGGCACTAGCTGCGGCAGTAGGAGCGGTAGTACCGCTCTCAGCGGTAGTACCGCTCTCAGCGGTAGTACCGCTCTACTCCCGCGGTAGTACCGCTCTTGGGCCAGTGGCCTGCCCTCTCTTCAGCAGCAGTAGTACCGCTTGGTAGAGGCGGTAGTACCGCCCTCAGCGGTAGTACCGCCCTTCCTAGCGGTAGTACCGCTCTGTCTTGGGCTGTTCGATGGGGTAACGGTTGGATTTTCCCCTCCTATAAAAGGGGTCTTCTTCCCATTGAACCTTATCCTTGAGCTCGTGTTCTTCCCCATTGTTGACCTTCTCCGAGCTTGCTATCTCTCAATCCCTCCATGGATTCTTGCTAGTTTTGGGGAAAAGAGAGAGAGATCTAGATCCACATTTCCACCAATCACTTTCTCCTCTATGTGAGGGGAACCCCTTGGATCTAGTTCTTGGAGTTCTTGGTGTTCTCCTTCTTGTTCTTCCTCTCATTTTCCTCCCTAGCATTAGTTGCTTTGGTGGGATTTGAGAGAGAAGGACTTGGGCACTCCGTGTGCCCTTGCCATTGCATTTGGTGCATCGGTTTGAGTTCTCCACGGTGATACGTGGAAGTTACAAGTTGAGAAGCTTATTACTCTTGGGTGCTTGGTGCCCTTGAGCTTGTTCCTCTTGGGTGCTTGGGCGCCCTAGGCGGTTGGTAGTGTTCGGAGCTCAATCATTGTGGTGTAAAGCTCCGGGCAAGCGTCGGGGTCTCCAATTAGGTTGTGGAGATCGCCTCGAGCAATTTGACGGGTTCCGTGACCGCCCCAAGGGTTGCCAAAGTGTCTGGGTTCGGTGACCGCCCCAAGGGTTGCCATTTATGCGGGTTCGGTGACCGCCTCAAGGGTCCCTTAGTGGAATCACGGCATCTTGCATTGTGCGAGGCGTGAGGAGATTACGTGGCCCTAGTGGCTTCTTGGGAGCATTGTGCCTCCACACCGCTCCAAGCGGAGATTAGCATCCGCAAGGGTGTGAACTTCGGGATACATCGTCGTCTCCGCGTGCCTCGGTTATCTCTTACCCGAGCCCCTTTACTTATGCACTTTACTTTGTGATAGCCATATTGTTCTTTGTCATATATCTTGCTATCACATAGTTGCTTATCTTGCTTAGCATAAGTTGTTGGTGCACATAGGTGAGCCTAGTTGTTGTAGGTTTTGTGCTTGACAAATTAACCGTTAGGTTTATTCCGCATTTGTTCTAGCCTAAACCGTAATTATCTTAAAGCACCTATTCACCCCCCCTCTAGGCGACATCCTCGATCTTTTAGTGCCCAATTGCGAGTAGAGGGGTGGACTTGCAACTAGAAAAAATTGTTTTGTTTAGTTGCGAATCTACGATGGACTTGCAACTGGGACAAAGAAGTGTTGAGCCCTAGTTCCGAGTCAAGGGTGGACTTACAACTGAGACAAAAAAAATTCAGCCCCGAGTTGCGAGTCGAGGGTGGGATTGCAACTAGACCAAAAAAGGTCGATCCCAGTTACAAGTTGATTGTGGACATACAATTGAAAAAAAAGGTCGGGCCCCAGTTGCAAGTCGAGTGTGAACTTGCAACTAAAACAGGTCGGGCCCTGGTTGCGAGTCAAATGTGGACTTGCAACTGAAAAAAGGTCGGGCCTCAGTTTGGTGTCAAGGGTGGATTTGCAATTGTGACAAAAAAACGGGCTCTAGTCAAGGATGAACTTCCAACTGGGACAAAATATATAGTTGGCCGTAGTTGCGAGTCGAGGGTGACTTGCAACTGGAACAAAAAAGTTATGGACCTCAGTTGCAAGTTGAGGGTGGACTTGCAAATGAGAAAAAAAATGACGAGGCCTAGTTGCAAGTCAAGAATGTGATTTCAACTCAGACAAAACAAGATCAGACCCTAGAGAGTGGACTTGCAACTAAAATAAGAAAAAAGACAACTCCTTGTTTGGTGGTGGACAGCCAACTAAGAGCGACGAGGAAAATTCATGGATTTAAGAAAAGGAAAAGAAAAAAATAAGAAAAGATTGAATCGAACAAGTTTACAAATTTGAAACACACAAAATGAAAAAAAATGGTAAAAGAAAAAAGAAAATAAGAAGAGAGAATAAAACAGTCGTGGGCCAACTCCAAGACTTGCGCATGCACTAAAGTCGCGAAAGAAAACAAACAACGGCCCAGCTCCAACTAGCATCGACCTACGGCCGAGCGCGAGGCAATGCACCACAAGCAAGCACAGCAACAGAGACAAACCAAAGGCTCTAGATTTAAATGTGACTGATAAAGAAATAACCCGGCAAGGGCACTAGCGCATGAGGCACATCGATAGGGCAATTTTTTTTGCACGAATCTTATAAACTTTATCGTGTTGTGTACAACTTATATGTGACATAATCAATTGCAGTTTGATCGCGTCGCATATGCCCACACATAGAGGGACATGTGTGTAGCTGCATAGTTAGTATATTATGAAAACACAACAAAAGAAAAAAAAATTAAGTAACAATATGCATAGAAAACAAAACACACAAACAAAAAAGGAAAATGAAAAAAAATAACGTTGTGACCATTTCCCCGTTACTACTACACCACACGAACCGGTCGGGCTGACCGGAGTCGACCTCGCGATCACTGCCTTAATCTCCAATGACGGTAGACACAACACCACAGAACCACACGTGATTTGTGGCTTGTTTTTTTTCTCTAATTGTTCTCTTCAGCTGCTGAGATCCTCTGGTTTTGGGAAGCTTCCCAAACCGAATTAACCCTCTATTTTTGATCTGTGAACTACCATGTTTTTCCTCTATTTCTTATCTATTCTTTCCTCTTTTCCTTTTTCCTTTTTCCTATTTTTTTTCCTTTTTTTGTTTTTCCTTTTTTTTGTTCTTCCTAGTTTGATGTTTTTGCTTGAAATTTGTGAACTTTTTTCCTAAAAATTGATGAACTTTTTCAAATCGGATGAACTATTTTTCAAATTCGATGAATTTTTTTTCCAAATACGATGAACTTTTTTCAAATTGCATGAACTTTTTTCCAAATACGATGAACTTTTTTCAAATTTGATGAACTTTTTTCCAAATCCGATGAACTTGTTTTCAAATTTGATTAACTCTTTTCCAAACTCGATGAACTATTTTCCAAATTCGATGAACTTTATTCAAATTTAATGAACTTTTTTCAAATCCAATGAACTTTTTTCCAAATCCGATGAACTTTTTTCAAATTCGATGAACTTTTCTTGAAAGATTATTAACTTTTTTTCGATTTCGATGAACGTTTTTCAAATTCGATGAACTATTTTCAAGTTTGATGAACATTAAATGAAAATCCATTAAGTTTTTTTCAATTTTGATGAACGTTTTCAAAACAAACAAAAGTTTTTTAAAATTTGATGAACCTTATTTGGTAATATGTGAACATGTTTTCAAATAATTAGAAAATATAAAACTACAGTGTAATGCACAAAAAATAGTGCGTCTAGTTTCCATTCTTAAAAACTTCGCGCTGTGAATATTCACAAGCAGGAACCTGGTCCGTTGGTTAGCCTCTTCTTATAGAACCTGGTCCGTTGGTCAGACGAGAGGAATTTTTGGCGGCTGCTGCAGGCGCCAGTTCTCTTCAGCGGCGCAGAAGGCGCGCAATAGGAGCCCCCGGTAACAGCGGACAAGAAATACGACAACTACGTATGTGAAGGTTTCGTTTGAAAAAGAAATACATACATGATGGCAAAAAAATGCGAAGAGTTAGATGTGAGATAACTATTTCACATTTAAATGTGAAATAGCAAATCTGAAACAATAACGACACTGACATAATAAAAAGAAAACAGAAGGAAATTAATTACCTAAAGAAATAGAAACAACAGCATCCGTATTTATCGGTTGCTAGAAATTAATCCATATATATCAGCTACTTTGGTTGAACAAAAAATACCTTGAAAGAACAACGGGTGCATGACCAACGGATGAAGGCAGGCAGGAACTCACATCAAGATCAGCACCTGCAAAACAATATGCAGTAGATGAACAATACACGGTTAACTGAACGTGCTGCCAATAGAGGTGAAGGAAGAGGAATAAAAATAAAGAGCGGAACTATAATCCAAGAAACAGATGTCCAGGAAAGATTGAAATAAGAGTATGCATTAACCATATGAGCACCTAAAAGCTCCAGCTAAGGTACGAGTATCCTCGACTCATGGTAAACTCAAAAGGGAACAAAGATAATATGAAAGCAGCAGCAACAGGCGCACGGGAGGGCCCCTCGTCAGCAGCAGCAGCAGGCCACCCCACCGTGGACTTACGGCACCAACCCCAGGGCAGGGGTTGTACACGTACTCGATGTCGGTCCCTCGGGCTCCCACCTCGGGCATCCTTGGGCTCCGTTCGGCGAGCCACCAGGCGCTCTTCACTGCGCAAAACACCTCCCCCTACACCACCCCCTATGGTGCCGCTCCCGCCCCCTCGCCGGCCTACGGTGGGTCTTACCCTCTCCAGCTGCCGTCGCCGTGGGACCCAGCCCTCCTCGCCCCTGCACTTAGCTCCGTCACCGAGCAACTACGGTGGCGGCGGTGACTGGTACATGGACTCGGGCTCCACCGCTCACATGACTGCTCATCCCGGTAACCTCATGTCTTCCACTACCGTTCATACTCCCACTTGCATCACCGTTGGTAATGGTTCCTCTCTACCCATTACACATGTTGGTCATATGTCGTTTCCTTCCACCTCTACTCCTATTAACATGTCTAATGTTCTTGCCTCTCCTGACTTAGTTACCAACCTTGTGTCTGTTCGTCGCCTTGCTCGTGAGAATCCTATTACTGTTGATTTTGGACGATATTGGCTTTTCTGTCAAGGACGCCCGTACACGGATGGTACTCCACCAATGTGTCAGCCCGGATGAGCTTTACTCGGTGCATCCTCCGTCGCCACTACCACCCGTCCAGCCGCCCTCGCCGCTAGTGTCGATCCTTGGCGTGCCCGCCTCGGTCATCCCAACTCCACGGTTTTGCGTCAGATTATTCATAGTTTTTCATTCTCATGTAATAAGGTTGACGACCACTCTTGTGAGGCCTGCCGTCTTGGCAAGCACGTTTGTCTCCCCTTTAGCGAGTCTAAAAACATTTCCACTTTTCTGTTTCAGTTATTGCATAGTGATGTTTGGACGTCCCCGGTTGCGAGCAACACGGGTTATCTATACTATTCGGTGATATTGGATGATTTTTCCATTATGTGTGGACATTCTCTCTCCGTCGCAAGTCCGATGCTCTCGCCCCTCTCACAGTTTTTTATTCATATGTTACCACACAGTTTGGTCGTCCTATTCTTGCCTTGTAAACGGACAATGGAAAAGAGTTCGAAAACATTGCCGTCCGCAATCTCCTTGCGTCCCACGGCACTATCTTTCGGCTCACTTGCCCCTACACGTCATAGCAGAATGTTTGCGCTGAGTGCGTCATCCGCACTCTTAATGACTGTGTCTGCACGTTGCTCTTCCACTCCAACGTGCCTCCTCGGTTCTGGCCGGACGCCCTCGCGACCGCCAGCCTTCTCATTAACATTCGCCCGTGTCGTCTATGCTGGAACTACTCTCATCACCATCGCAAGTTCGGTGCGGCTACATCTTATCACGGTCTTCGCATTTTTTGGTGTCTCTGTTATCCTATCACCGCGTCCACCACTCCTCACAAACTCGCTTCCCGGTCGGTTCCTTGCATCTTCCTCGGTTATCCTCCCAACACCAAAGGTTACCGGTGCTATGATCCAGTGTATCACCATGTTTTCACTTCATGGCATGTGTACTTTGATGAGCTGGTGTTCCTGTTTCAACAGCTACCGTCCTCCTCGGCGTCTCCCACGGCGCGGCTCGCCGCTGCCACCACCTCCGGCGAGTCACCACACCGAGCATCGGGCTCGGCCCTGCACGTGCTTTTAGCACTGGCCGCCCCCTCCCGCGGCGATTCGGGTGTGGCTGCCCCTTCGGGTGCCCCCGCCGCCGCGGCCTATGCCCCTCCGGGGCGCCCCTGCCGCCGAGGCCCCCTCGGCCGCCCCCCTTGCCGCGGCCTCTTCAGTCGTCCCCGCTGCCGCTGCCTCTAGCGCCGCCGCGGGTGACCCCTCGGAGTCTTCGGAGACCGGCACTACTTCCTCCTCGCCGGTCCCCCTCTCGACTCCGCCGGCTGCGACCGCACCCCTCACCGGTGTGGTCACTCGGGCTTGGACTGGGACGTTTGGTCCTAGCTCGCGCTATACCTCCGACGAGTACGCGTGTGCCGCGTCTACCTCGGCCCCGTCCCTGCTCTCCGCATCCGCCCACGCAGCCCTTCGGGATCCGAACTGGCTTGCTGTGATGCGTGTGGAGTTCGACGCCATGCAGCGCAACTGTACGTGGTAGCTTGTCCCGCAGCCTCCTCATGCTAATGTGATCGCTGGCAAGTGGGTCTTCTGCCACATGACTCGCACAGACGGTTTACTTGAGCGGTACAAGGCGCGCTGGGTGGTGCGCGGTTTCCGCCAGCGCGCAGGCGTGGACTTCACCGACACCTTCGCCCCCGTTGTCAAACCGGGCACAATTTGCGCTGTCCTCCAGCTTGTTGTCTCTCACGCCTGGCCAGTTCACCAGCTCGATGTGTCCACTAACTTCTTGCATGGCCATCTCAACGAGCAGGTGTTTTGTCAGCAGCCTACTGGTTTCGTCGACACCGACTATCCGGACAACATGTGCTTGCTCTCCCGGTCTCTTTACGGGTTGAATCAGGTGCCTCGGGTCTGGTTCCAATGGATCGCGGCCTTCCTTCAGTAGCAGGGGTTCCGATCCACACGGTCTGATGCCACCATGTTTGTTTATCACCAGGGCGCCGCCGGCGCGTACCTCCTCCTGTACGTTGACGACATCATCCTGACTGTGTCCTCGCTAGCGATACTTCAGCAGATCACAGCTCGCCTCGGCACCGAGTTCGCCCTCAAGGACTTGGGGGCTCTCCACTACTTCCTCGGCATCGAGGTCGTCCGCCATGCCACTAGCTTCTTCCTTCACCGGCAGAAGTATGCCTACGAGCTTCTGGAGCAATCCGCCATGCTTAACTGCAAGGCTGCTACCACGCCTGTCAATATGAAGGCTAAGGTGTCCGCCGTCGAGGGCTCTCCAGGGTTCGACGCACTCCCTTCTAACGCTCTATTGTCGGTGCTCTTGAGTACCTTACACTGACGCGTCCGGATATTTAGTATGCTGTCCAGTAGGCGTGCCTCCACATGCATGCTCCTCGTGACACTCATTGGGCTCTGGTTAAACGTATTCTCTGGTATATGCGTGGCACCATAGCTATGGGTCTCACCCCGACGTCATCACATGACACCAGCCTTGTCGCCTACTCCGACGCCGACTGGGCTGGGTGTCCCGACACTCGGCGCTCCACTTCCGGCTACTACATCTACCTCGGGCCCTCTCTGATTTCGTGGTTGTCTAAACGACAACCCACGGTCTCACGATCGAGCGCCGAGGCCGAGTACAGGGCTGTGGCCAACGCCGTCGCGGAGTTCTCCTGGCTACGACAGCTACTTCAGGAGTTGCTATGTGCGGTTACCAAGGCCACGCTTGTCTACTGTGACAACGTCCCCGCGGTCTACCTCGCTGCCAACCCTGTTCATCACTGACGGACGAAGCATATCGAGCTCGACATTCACTTCGTTCGGGAGCATGTCGCACTTAGTCGTGTTCGAGTTCTGCATGTGCCGACCGATCAGCTGTTCGCCGATGTTATGATGAAGGGGCTACCTACCTCGACTTTCGAGGGCTTTTGGTCTAGTCTTTGCGTCATCAGTGACGCTTCGACTACCGGGGATGTTGAACATGTGGCACCTGTAGTGTCTGTCTCCCTCTGTATGTACTTGTATCTTACGAGACAAGACACTGGTTGCACCCCTTGTACCTATATATATGTGTCTAGTGCAGGATCAATGAGATATCAATGCACCAAATCATTCTCTACAATTGGAATAGTTGCAGAAGACGGAGAACACAAAAGTCAATCTTTCTAATATAGATCATACATGGTATCATGTATTAAGTACGACCATATTAAAACAAATGACTTTTTTTCCTACAGCAGAAATGACAACCTAAGAAACAGTGGACTCAAGAGCCCAAAAGAAGAAAGAAGTGTAAGAAACAAATACATCGACTTTTGGCTACATGCAGGACGATTTGTTTCTGCAGCTTCAGGACATAAGATATAACACCACAATAAGTCTATTATGGAAATAATGTTGCCATGAAACGAAGCTGCATAGCAACTTCACGAGAAGACTCTTTCGCGACCACGCGTTCCAACGCGCGATCCACTTCGTGCCACTCTTGAATTAATGCGCCCTGATGAACTTTCTTAATCAGGAACAGCCACCCACGGTCGGAATTCGAGCGCTGCAACGCTCGCGCGCGCATTAGCCAATCCCGAACGTGAGTGCGTGGGAGAGAGAGATCTCGGATACAACGTTTGGTTCAGATCGTGACACCTCATCGATCCACGAGATCGATCCGCGAGATGTGTTTCTTCTTTGCCGTCTGCGTTTTATATTGCAGACGGCAAAGTGCGTACTATGCCGTCTGTAATATAAAACGCAGACGGCAAAGATATTTGCTGTCTGTATTTTATATTACAGACGGCAAAGAGCATACTTTGCCATCTGTAATAAAATCACAGACAAAAAAGATCTTTGCCGTCTGTGTTTTTTTTTTTTGCAGACGGCAAAGTGAGCTCTTTGCTATCTGTGATTTTTTTTTGCAGACGACAAAGTCTATTTTGCCGTTAGTATTTCTTTGCCGTCTGTTGATGACGGCTAACCCTTCCTTTGTCGTCTGCCCGACGAAAAGAAGACAGCAAAGACGCCTCATGACGGCAAATTAGTTGTTTCCTGTAGTGTAGGGCTGGTGGAAAGCTCTATGGTTACAGTTTTGCGTAAAGCCAGTTTTTCCCTACATGAAAGGAATAAATTTTATTTAACTATCATGGTGGTTGTTAAACATTGAGAATGGTTGACAGCATTCTCAATCCCAATTAAGCATCATCATTAAAACCAAACAATATTAATTAAAGTAACATGATGAGATTCACATGATATCCAAATACTAGATACTCAAGATGTCCATAACCGGGGACAAGGCTAACCATGATTAGTTTGATACACTCTGCAGAGGTTTGTGCACTTTTCCCCACAAGACTCGATCTCCTCCGTTAAGATTCTCGCACTACATGGTGTTTGAGAAACGGATGACCGAGACATAGTCTTTCAGAAGCCCTAGCACCTTACAAATGGATAGACCGTACCAACCTACATCCCCTACATCTGCTAGTATACCACTATAAGAGTTCGCACGACTTAGTCAACGATGCTAGAGCCCATAGTAGCTTGTGGCTGCACACGGAAGTTTCTAGCATGAATAATCTCATGATCCCTTTGAGCCTGGTTGGCAGTCCAAAAGAAACAGGCAATCCTGGAATACCCAGGTACCTCAATCCACCCAGATGTGTGTTTAAGTTGCCACCTTAGATAAACCATTAATTAACAATCTCACATCTGTCATGGATACACTCACCCAATCCACTTCTACTAGCATAGCATGGCATAATAAGCAAACATATGAGTAACTCCCAAGGGTTTGATAATGAAACAGGTAATAGGTACTACCTCATCTACTTCCCAAAACCCACAATTTAATTAGATCCTAATCATGCAATGTTTGAGGATTGATCTAATGCATAAAAACTGGGTATGAAAAGGGATATGATCAAAGTGTTACTTGCCTTGCTGATGATCCGTGAAACCTAGAGATTCAAAGTAGCAAGCGGCGCACTCCGGGTACTCTATCGCAAACAAACAAACACTCAATAAGTACTCAAATAATGCACAAGTAAAACTCAAATAAAAGATCTAACCAGAAAGTTCAACTTAAGAACTCTGGTTTGAAAAAAGAATCAAATCAAACGAAGCAACGAAAGTCAAACGGCGAAAGAAAACAACTTCGTTTTACTAATCTGGACCTAAGTCAAATTTTACAGAAGCAAAAACTTGTTTGAGTTGATTATTCGGAAAGAGGGTTTCGAGACGAAACTCCAGGCGCTTGAATCGCCTGATTCCGATAAACGAGCGAAAAGTTGTACTAAAACGAAAATCGGATCAGAAATCGCGATAAAAAATAATCGCGAAAAATCCGAGAAAAAGAAAAACGACGAACAGATTAACGAACGAACGTTCGTTAACTGGATCTAAGCGACGAGCGCGTTCGTTAAAACGAACGAACGAGCGAACGCTCGCTATTTAACCTAAACCAAAAAAACCGATCTAATAAAAAACGAAACTAAAAAAACCGGCGAAAACCGACGAAAAACCGAACGGTTTTCTAAAAAACGGCGGCGAAGGTCAACCTCGGCGGCTTAGGCGGGACAGGCGACGGCGGCGGCGGCGGCGGCTTGGTTAGGGTTTGGGGGGCGGCGGCGGAGTGGGCTGGGGGCGCGGGACGACGGGCAGCTTGGGCTGGGGCGGCCCGGGGTGGCGCTATTTAAAGCCCCCCGGCTAGAGGTGTCCTGGCCGGATCCGGGCCATAGGCGGTTTCCGTTTTTTCTAAATTAATTCCGCGCAGAAAACCAATGAAAGAAATACTAAACGGACTCTAAAAATCTCGAAATAAATTTTCCCCGGCTTCTAAAATCAAGCCGGACAAGATGAACATTTATCTGGGGCCTAAATGCAATTTTGAAAAACGCATATTTTTCCTAAATTCAAATAAAATAGCGAAACACTCCAAATAAAAATCTTATTTGATTTTTTTATTAAATCCTCATTATTCCTTTACTTTGGGAAAGTTATTTTATTCCCTCTCTCATATTTTGACAGTAGAAATAATTGAAGATAAAATAAATAAAATCAAATGATCCTATTTTCAAAATTTGAGAAAACTCAAATATGAAAATAACGAAATCTCCAACTCTCTCCATGGGTCCTTGAGTTGCGTGAAATTTCTAGGATCGAGCCAACATGCAATAAAATATGATATGCAAGTGATGATCTAGGTATAACATTCCAAATTGAAAATTTGGGATGTTACAGCTGTATCCAACTCAACAGTTCAATTTCTTGTTTGTTTCAGGCATAGTTAATTTGCTTTTTGCAATTGCTTTATTTGTTCTTAGTTAATGAGATGCCCAAACAATGATGCCTGATGATGGGTACTTGTATAACTATTAGTTGACATAATTAAAGGCCTTACCATTTAATTACTCTGCCGAAGTGTGCCTGAAGATTTGAAGTCTATTAACCAACTATTATTGCATGAGGCTCACAATCTAGTTTATACTAGGCTAATGATTGCATAGTTTTGCTTGTTGTAGTAGGTTTGTATGAATCCCTCTGCTATTCATTATGCTCCCTAAGACTTTAATTAAGCTACAGAATGGCCAACTACTTGCTTACTTATATGCAACATGCTATCTAAATTTGTAACTTGTCTATGTTTTGTATTGAGCCCCAACATCACGCTCCTCTGGTGAGCTAAGAGAGTTTTCTGTATGCAGGCTGCACAGACTACCTTTTCTATAATTTCTAAAATATCACCTGCTTGCTTCATGACGTGTAACATTATTGTTAGTTTTGTTTTGCCATGTACAAAATAATCTGTCTTGGTCGCTTCACAATTGTAACTATATTTTTGCCCTAGTCATGTGTACTTACAGAAACATTTCAGGATGAAGTGACATCAACAGAAAGATCTGCGAGCAGTGCGGCATGGCCGTTACCGAATGATTATGGATTGGAATTGGAATGTGCTGATGTTCTCGAGCATCAACTAGAGGTGACAAGACAACATGTACATGATTCTCAACGTACAATAAACAAGTTGAGACTGGACACGTAGGTATTAGATGCAGGAGTCAAAAAACTGAAACAAGACACTGAGGTAACCACGAAGGAATTGGAGATTTTGTAAACTGAAATTTATGCTATCTGAATCTGACCAATCCTATTTTCTTAAGAGATTATAGTTCAAATGGTAAGTTCTGTTGATACTTGTCCATGATGTATGAGCTTTATTTGTCCAGTGTATGTAATTTGCTGTTTGTGTACGCTTTATTATCATTGTTGCTGAACTATAATGCCCAGTGGGTATATTCGGCTGTAATTTCTTCATTGTGTAGTGTAGGATTATTCTACGTTTCTGTGCCGTCTTTTTATTGTATATTGTACGTTTTTTAGAGGCGATAGTATAGAGTAGGATATTTCTTGAATATGTTATATCGTTGAAACGGGGCCAACACGCCCAAACATTTCCTGGACGCCATACAAACGAATAAACATGTGTAGTCAAAGCGGGCCGTAATTGGGCTGGTTAAAATAATATTAAGTGGATCCCAAATGGGCCCACCGTAACAATAGCTCTTAGCAGGCCGTCAACAGGCCTAAAGCTTGATAGGGCCGTATAAATGGAAATGGCCCGCGGGCCTTTAGCAGGCCTAAATAAATGTCAATTATGTCTCGGCCCTTTTACTTTACGGGTCAGTAAGAGGCCGAAAGTGTTATGGGCCAGAGGAGATCCAATTTGCAAACTAGGCTTTTAACAGGCTTTTACTTTACTTCAACTGTTCTGCACCAGTACAGTATGTGCATGACCTGCTGATTCCATCAGCTGCAATCATGAAATATAGACCTGCATAATGTGATTTACTCCCTTCGTTTTTAAATACAAGTCTATTCATTTTAGAGTATAGATCTACTCATTTTGCTTCATATGTAGTCATAATGGAATCTCTACTAAGACTTATATTTAGGAACGGAGGGAGTAGCTAGTTAGCATGTGGTATGTTTTCTCCCTCCAAGCCGTTCTGGCCATGGCTAACGATGACTGGCAGGAGCCAGAAGCCGTGTGTAGTGTTCCTTATTTTGTTCATCAAGTTGCAACCTCTGCAGGATAAATTGGTGACGCGCAACAGCGGTCAGGAACATTGGCGATGTTGTGGGGACGACCAAAACGTGAGCCATATTGCAACATCTGCAGGATGAATCGAACGACATTGAATGCACTATATCTGGGGAGTTATCAACCGACTAACGTGTGGGGTTGGCCATTTCCAAAACACATTTCACTCGTACCAAAATGCAGATTTATTCCAAATGAACAAATCATATAGCCTGAATCGCACGAAACAACTCAGCCGTGAGACGTATAGTCTCACAATACATTAGACGGGTGAAGAAACGCAACCGCTGACGTGAGCTGCCCCCAGTCTCCACCTTGGACCGCTCCAAGGCTATGCGAAGGGAAAGCTCATAGTCCGGATCCAGGTCGGAGTCGGAGCGGCTGCCGGAGCTCGACATTGTGCCGGATTCAGTTGGAAACGGTGCTGGGAGAGGAGAGGACGGAGCGAGAGAGGAGAGTGAGTGAGACGGGGCGAGAGAGGAGAGTGAGTGAGCTAGGGTTTAGGAGCGATGAGCCGGACGGGTTTTTTTGTGGGACAGTCGTTGGGTCGGCGGTGGGCTGGGCTTGTCAGATGGACGCGCCCGAGCTATGGGTGGGTTTTCTTTCTCTGTCACACACCTTTTTTCTCCTATTCTATATCAAGAAAAAAAAATGAGATGGGTTGCTATGTTATGGAGGCCCAAAATCAAATCCAGGTGGACTCTTCGTTTCTCACGCGTTAATTATTTCAAGAGCTTTCTTCACACATATGGATTGCGGCATTTTAATTGGTCCATCGCCATTTCCCACGGATTGAGCCCTCTTCCGAGCTGATCTTAGTCACCCGTCCAAATCCGACGTCTACGGTTGATAGGAATAACAAAGTTTCACCTGATTTATTTGGTGCCACCCTCGAGTCAGCTCCTTCCTTGTAGACCCCACGATGGAGACGTCACGTCATGTGGATCACGCCCGTTCCAATCGACATTGTCTATGTGATCGACGTTGGATTTCTGCTTCAAGGCCATGGTTTCACCAGGACCATGCTATTTCAAGGCCATGGCTGATCGACGTCCCGTCATACAGATAACTATATGAACTCATTGACCATGGTTTCACCAAGGCCATGTAGCTATTCACGTGGGTTAAAAAGAGTGTGAAGTCGATGGTCCTTCCGTGTTGTGTGTTTATTAGGTTCTATTTATAGGGTGTTGCATGTCTGTGTGTCGAGGATGACGACCAAATGACCGTGCATGAGTCCATCCACACATATACATCGGTTCCACAGGCAGGCAGGTAAACATGTGCCGCACTTCTCTCGCGGCCTAATAGAGGCAGCTAACATGTACAAGCACATGTTGACTTCTGAACTGTTTGGTTTTCATGAGCACCACACGAAGATATATCACTGAAACAATGCAAACATTGTACTTATTCGAACAATCAAAAAATAATAACCCCTATAAATAAGATTGATTTCTAACATACCTGGTCTTGCGGCATCATCTCAGAACCTCTATAACTCACCTCTTGCTCATCTCGGTGCTCGGCTTTACTTGGTGTCGCCTTCCATATGCGATTATGTACGTGCATGCAAGACTGGGCATCAACCACATACATGGTTGACAACGCAGATACAACCTAAGAAAACGCCGTGCTCTCGTCATGCATATATATCCTTTGCCGCACGGCGCCGACCATGGATGGTACGAGGTGGTATAGCGTAGCTAGCAGATCAAGGATGAATGGCGACCGGTGCTGTGCACGATCGATCTGATATGATCGGATTGGATCCTTTGGCAGGCGAGAAGATGGTTTGTGGATGCCAAGTCACGCAGCAACTCTAGGTGCTGGGGCCGCGGACGGACGGCAGCCGAAGACTAGGGATGGGCGCCCTGCACATGGATGACCGAACGCCGACGACCTTGATCGACTGGTAGATTGTTGGAGCTTGATCGGTGGGTGGCGTGACGACCACGGCGATCGGTCCGGTGCGCCGGACACAAAAAAGACTGGAATTAATTTGTTGCGACCACATGGATCGGGAGAGGAAAATAGTAAAAAGAACCCAAAAAAAAAAACGGTTCGATCGATGGCTGGGAGCCGATGCATGGAGCGCTCCGATCGAGACAGCAATTATGTAACGAAAACGGAATCCACGCGGAATGATGATGTGGCGGTCGGCGAGGCAGTGGTCGCGCGCCTCCCGACATGATCGATTTTTTTTTTTTGACAGCAGACATGATCGATCTAAGCGCCATTTTATCTTTTACTCCTTTCGTCCCATAATGTACAACATATTTCTTAAAAAAAACATGTTACGTTTTACGACGGAGGAAGGGAGGGAGTAGGTTTTTTGGTTTTTAGTCACGATGGAGCGCTGGATGGGATGTAATGGATATTTTGTTCAAAAGATGGAAAAGAAGGACGTGCGCGTGCGTGCTAGAGTTTTATTTCTCTCAAAGAAGAAAAAAGAGAAAAACGCCCTCATGGATGATCCTCACGAGCGAGCGAGCGATAAAAAAAAGGATTGGACGATTGACCGGGGAGTGACGTCACGCGGGAGACGCGAAGCGATGGAGGCGAATGGATGGACTTTGGAAATCGTAACTTATAACCAAGAAAAGGCATGTCACCTCCCTCAAGCTGAATGGACGGCAGTTTACATGCATTTTCGTTTGCTTTGGCTGTCATACAATTGCGTCAAGGTTCGATCTGGACGGTGTCACCTCCTACAGAGTTTACATGCATTCTATTCTCAGCGAAAATGTAGGTTGGATCTGCCTAGTGTTTTAGCCATCAAGGTTCGATCTCTGACGGTGTCTTCAGTTAGTTCAGTTTCGCCCGTTAACACTGGCAGAGTTATTTCTTCAGCAAACTTTGCAGCTGTGGTGCGTACGCCCGTTCCAACCCAGAATGTTGCTTGCGTTTCCTTGTATAGCTACTCCAAAGCCATTTAAACCTCCAATGAAACTACGCGACGAAAGATTCTTGCGCAGAAAGGGAACTATATATATCTTCTGCATGCATTTTTTTTTTTTGGTTCAACTGCATGCATTTTGTGCGTTGAACCAAACAAAATGCATGCAAAAAAGGTAATCCCTCCGTTCCTAAATATTTGTCTTTCTAGAGATTTCAAATGGACTATAACATACGGATGTAAGTAGACATATTTTAGAGTGTATATTCACTCATTTTGTTTTGTATGTAGTCACTTGTCGAAATATCTAGAAAGACTTATATTTTGGAACGGAGGGAGTAAAATATAAACCGATTCACTCTAGCAGAAGACTGCCATGCCAGACCACATTTTGTCAATCTGAATAGTAGGTACACTAGTGCAGGCCTTTTGATAACTTGTGGCCTGATTTTGCTCAGGCTAGTTAACAGACTGAAATGAAGGGATTAGTATGGGAATGTTTATAAATCAACCAAAATAAGCTTGAGAAGCCAATCATGTTACAAGGTTTCAGAATATCCAGCAAACTCATTTAATGTTGCCATTTGTGGTCAATGACACTCCATCCATCAGGGTGTGCTGATGAAGAGCTGCCGACCGTTGAAACTTGAAAAAAGGCACACTATTACAAGGTATCAGTTCTTATTTCACCAGGCAATGCTTTTACAGGGTCTTGCTGTTGAAGACGAGCAACTAGTAACTGGAGCAAGCAGAGCGTGAACACACGCCTCATGGAGTCAGAAGCAGAGATGCCGGATGAAACCAGCTGATCCTCGTCGGAAGATCTTCAGACAAAGAGAGCCAAGACGCCATCATCGTTTCCTGGGCAGCACCTTAGCTCTGGTTATTCCTCTATGGACAGCTCTCCTGCTCCAAAATCTGCACCCACCAAACAACGCATTAGATAGCTCCTGTACAAATGAATTAAGTTGTATATTTCAATGCCTAGTTTATCTCTACTGTTTTTGAAATTTGTCAGAAATATCAAAGTTCTTATGAAAAATCAGTTTGAATTCTATAATAATTCAATCCAACAGCCACGCTATGAGTTGAATAACTTAGTCTACAAACTCCTAGTTTTACAGCATCTTGTATTGAAATTTGTGATAGTTTCTACAACAGTTTACGGCCAAAACTTTTACAACATCTTAATCAGAAATTTACTATATATCAACCACTCTTATCAAAACTACGAAATAACAGACACAATTATTCACTTAAACTGAATGGAATCGTTTGAGAGGTTTTGGTGCCATACCAAAGTCACGCCTAACACATGGGAGGAATTTATCCAGAAAAGAGATCACAATCTGTGGAATAAAGGGGAAATATCAGCCGGAAATATTTCTAGTGGTTTCTAGTGTGTCTATATTTTCAGATTTTACTTAATTCCATTATCCAGAATCTCATTTTCCCTCGCTCCATACTGATTTATAAATTGGCAAAATTGTCCGAAAATATTATGGTATAGGAAAGTACAATAGTACAACTTACGTATATAGTTATAAAGTATTTAATTATTCCCTCTATTCCACAATTTTTGTCATGGTTTTTGTTCAATTTAAACTAAATTCTTGGCATCTCACAAATACCCCTGCCCCCCTCAACTGTGGAACAGAGGGAGCAACAAATAAAAAGGGAATGACTAAAATAAAATGAAATATTTAAGAAAAATCCACTGTACAACTCTCCACTAACCACAACGCCCCAAAATACAATACGGTTAGAATATACACTCCAAGGATTAGCTGTGACGTGGCATTCTAGTTCTCCAGTCAACGGTGATGTTGCATTATAGTCCCCCCGTTGTTAAATACAAGCAGAGAGCAGCGTTTCTGCTCCCGGGCTCAGATGAGCCCAGGCAAAATCAAAAAATCATTGAAAATAGAAAAAAAAAGTAGAAAATTCTGAATTTTTTCTTGCAAGCAAAATGAGCTACGTATTGAGCAAAATGAGCGAATCTACATCTTAAAATAAGTCTACATATATCCGTATGTAGTTCATATTTTAATCTTTAAAAAAATTATATTTAGAAAGGGAGGAGTAGTAAGCATACTTTTTTTTGAAAAGGAGGAATACCCCAGCCTCTGCATCAAAGCGAAAGCGATGCATATAGTCATTTTATTATATGATTTTCAAAGAACCAAGCAAAATAAATACATGAAACAATCTGAAGTCACCTTCCGGGCTACTACTCTTGCTACACCTAAAATCGTGATGACGTGTGCTGACCGCATACCAACACACAACATCTATTCCGGTGGGGTCATCAAGCCGCTTGCTAGGAGGCCAAGTGTACCAACAGGTCAAGCTAGACCCTCTGCGCGCACAATATGCAAACGCTCTAGGATCAGCTGCCGCCATCTTCCGTCATCCCACCTTTAGGAGTGATCAACGCATTCACCTCGCCATGCCATAGTACTATCGATGTCACCATGACGTCAGACAGAGTCACCATCCTGCATGCGTCCATCAAAACGCGCCCATCGCCAAGACTCCGTCGCGCCATGCTACCGAGAAATGTCATCGACCTCGCGGTAGATGTAACACCGCTCCTCCTCTTGTCCCCACCAACCAGCACCTGCTCCAAATGATGCCCCCCGGAGGGATAACAACACTGAAGGAGCCGTCATCATCAGATCCGGTAGATGTAGATCTATGGTTTCCCCTGAAACATTCCGAGTGTGGTTGCGCAACTTGCATCAATGATGCCTCAACAGGGAACGACATGGGTGACGCCGTCATAGTCCGCCATGACCAAAGTTGACGCGATTTTCTCCGACAGTAGCGCCACCTCAATCTCGCCGCTGACTAGTTCCGCGCAGACCCTCGAAATGTAGACGTATGGAGTCGTCGGAAAGCCGGTAGAGGACCTTTGGCCGCCCCACCCCGGCCCCATCACGCGCCGCCGGCCGGGCCAAAGCCAAACCATGATGGTTCTGGCCGGGACGCCAAATCCACGGTCACCTCCGCCGCCCATCGCAAAGCGGAAATGAAAGGAGTGGCCGGTCCAACATGTCATTCTAATATGCTAGCGCACGTCCCTTCCACTCGCCTCCGCGGTGCTTCCCTTCCTCCAGTGCCGGCGGCGGGCGGATCCATGGTCGTCAGGGATGGATGTGTGGAGAGAGGGAGCATGCACACAACGCAAAACACGCAGCAACGCACGCACACACACACATCAAGCAGATCATCGTACGGCGCACACACCGCATGCATGCTTTGCGCCTGCTGCTCACGCGCAGGCTTTGCGGCCGCATGCATTTTAAATTCACTAGCCTATGAAACTGCGCGGACTGAACTAGTACCCAAATGGAGCGCCAAATACCCAAATGGAGTAAGAATCGGTATACACGTATTGTAGTAAAGAGCAGACAAGTAACTCTAGTTAAGTTACTAACATATAGAACTACTCCCTCGGTTCCTAAATGTAAGTCTTTTTAGACATTTCAAATGGACTCAGTGGCGGAGACAGGAATATTTTTCTGATGTGGCGGAGTTTACGAAGGAGAAAATCATGTATGATATAATTTTGAAAGAACTTACTACAATACTGCATGTATATTACTTCACATAATCACATTTACCAAATACAACACAAATCGAAAAGCTAAATATTAACATTCAAAATACATCAGATGATAATTATATGGATGACTATTCACCAATTTACTAGACCAAACTAATTGATTCGTCTTTCACCAACGAGAAGTCACTGGAATAAATGTACCACATGATTATAACTAGAGAAAACCGAGTGCATGCCCTCAGTCGTAAGGGTGGTACGGACATAATCCATTACGTGAAGATGTGTGACGTGCAGTCCAATACATTATACAGGGAAACGGCCCAGCAGGAGGCATGGCCCAGCTCAGAACTTAAAAAATCTATCGAGCTAATTACTGGACACGTACGTTTCTCTCAAAAAAAAATTTATGCATACGTATTTGCACCAGAGTTTAGGTATGGCATGAGCCAAACCTTGCCAAATAGCTGGCTTCGCCACTGAATGGACTACAACATATGGATGTATGCAGACATATTTTAGAATCTAGCTTCACTCATTTTGCTTCGTATGTAGTCACTTGTTGGAATCTCTAGAAATACTTATATTTGAGAACGGAGGGAGTAGTATGCATCGTCCAGATGCAGAGGCCGGGGGTGCATCCTCCTTTTCTAAAAAAAAGTAAGCATGCTGCTTGCAAAGGTTAACAAAGGTGAATCAGCGTGGAGTTACCTTCACCGTCAGTGTGGGCGTGTTGGGATTAATATCAATCTCTCTCTGAAGTGCATCGGTAAGCCCAGCATATCTACCACGAGACACCACATAGACATGCTCTAGTGAAGAGAGGTTCTCCAGCCCAAATTGAAAATCACCAAATTGGTCTTTTGTTCTGTTACCATAAAAATCTAACTCCAGGATTTGGAGCTTTTGCATGGTTCCTTGTGCAAACATGAAACCAATGAAGCTGCTACTCTTTATACTGAACCTTGTCAGAGAATAGAAGGGACAACCATTGTCAATGACTAGCCTTTTATCTGCGACTTCTCCTCGATACGATACAAGTATAGAGAGGTCACTCAGAGACGGCATACTCCCAAGTATCAGGAGCTCTTCCTCTGTCAGTTTACTTAATCCAATTGCAAGGGAAGAGAGGGAGGTCAAGGTGGACATTGATTTCAGAAGCAATGTAGAGACCATCCTATTACCTATGTCAATGAACACCAGTTGTCTTAGCTGAACAAAGGTTGATGGCAATTTTTTCATTTTGGTGGACATTATGTCTAGCACTTGCAGAAGCTGTAGATTGTTGATCTCTTTCGGGACCTCAGTGATAGATGTCCCTTGTAGACTCAAATACCTCAGGTGAAATAAATGGCAAATATCCTTCATATGATGATTACCCACTCGCCTGCAACCACTTAAATCCAATGCACGCAGGACAAGAAAATCTGAAAGTGCTGACGACAAACTAAGGTCTTTACTGACCACTGTAAGTGATCTCACATGGGACAAGCTGCTCATGGTTGGCATTGCCTGGACATCCTCTTCCTTACTGGTTTGGAGAGACAGTCGACGGATCTTACCTGGCAGTGACCTAGTCTGCTGACCACCCAATGTTGCGAGAAAGTTCTCCTCATTTGACAAGGAAGTGATAAGGTCAAGCACCATGTCGTGTACACGGACAGAGCTCGCCTTATTAGCAATATTGATATCCATTGGTTGGACCAAGCTTTTGTTAATGAGCTCAACAATGTAATCCTCTCCTACTTGATACAAGCTCTTCCCCTGCTCTTCATGGATGAACCCTTCGCCTATCCATTTCCATATCAACTGTTTGGTTTTAATATCATAATCCTCTGGATACAAACTGAGATACAGTAAACAAGTCTTCAGATTTGGAGGTAAGACATAGTAACTGACATATAGTATCCTCCTCATGTCCATCAGGTCAGGATTATTTCCTAGCCCAGAACCCATAGATTGGTACACCTTGGACCAATACGTATATGCATTTTCATGTTCCTTTTTACCAGCCAACATACTAGCCAGTGTAATGATAGCCAATGGTACTCCACCACATTTCCGCAAAATGTTCTCACTTACTTCAGCCAACTGAATATGAGGGCACTTGTCCTCAGTTCCAAATATTCTTTGGTAGAATAACTTTCTTGAGTCACTAGTAGAAAGAGGTTTAAGCTGATAAACACCACCAACTTCTTTGGCAACATCTAGAATGCGAGTTGTTGCGATTACTCTACTACCACATTCATTCTCAATCAGAGCACATCTAATATTATTCCACACATATTTATCCCATATGTCATCAATGAGAATGAAGTACCTGTGAGGGAATACCAAAGGGCCATATATTAGTAAAGCTAGGGTATGTGCTTTGAGCACTCTTCAGCTACCTAAGTGAAATATTACAGTAATGAATAATCAGGACATGACTCATCGAGTATGGTTGTGACATCATACATAACCTGATCCTAATTTGCAGGATTAAGGGATTAAACATGGTTCTTGAGTAGTAATCTGGAAATTGAAACCTAATTTAAAATATAATCCTTGTTTAACGACCAGACTTGGTAGTTCTGTTCATCTCCTCGAAGTGAACAATTTGGATTATATGTTTGTCCAAATTAGAGACCCGATATGCTTGACCAATAAAGATAGTTGAGGTAATTTGAAACTTAAAAAAGATAACAGATAAGGGGCTAGAGGAGCCATCGAGCACCATGCCGGCACCTCCCCTGGACGTCTGGATGCCATGATATAGCAATTAATTAATTATTTTAGTACAGAATTTCAGTATTAGATATTTTAGCATCAGAGTTAATTAATTATTTTACTTCATAGTTTTAAATGCAAAATGAGCATATTTGCTTATATAACCTCAGAGCTTATTTGACCTTTTTTATTTCTAGAATAATTTAAGAACTAAATAGACTCTACTTTTCATGATCTATTCATTCTTGTTAGATATATATATTCTAGGTAATGGTATAACAAATGTTGTTTTTGGACATGAGTATTCTCTTAACACTCTCATCAAATCTAAATAACAGGAAAAAGATGAAAATAAATGTAATGATAGCCCAAACTGTAGGAAAACTTGCCTACGTGAACTCTGGAGCTAATAACACGAACTCCTAGATAAAATATCAATGGTAGGGGCACCAATGTATGTACATACCTCTTGTCTCGAAGGAAATCTCTTATCTCACTTATGAGTTGCGTTTCGCTCCACGCTGACTCGTCCATGATGTTCTTGTATTTGCCCTTGTCAAGTTGATGGAGCAAACTCTTGAAAAGCTTCTTCATGTCAGGATTAAGAGACACAGAAACAAAAGCTCCACAATCAAAGTCCCCACGAAGCTTCTCATATACCACATTAGCAAGAGTTGTCTTCCCTAAGCCTCCAAAGCCAACAATAGAGATCATCTTGGGCTGTTTGTTGAAAACCTCGTCTCCCTCCATTAGCATCTTGACTATGTCAAGGCTCTTCTCTTTGGTGCCAATAAGCTCTGTCGCCTTTTTGAACAAGGCTAACTGGCGAAGTGTATCAGTACTTGTGCTAGTGGACGTGGGCACAACGCTATCAACCTTGTACCTATCACGCCTCTCACTGACCTCCTTGATGCGCCTCTTGATGTCTTTGATATCCATGCCTATATTGTGTCGGACCTTGCCCTTTGTTAGTATGTTGATGCTTCTATGAATGAAACCCATGAAGCTATGTGGCCTCTTTTGCTGCTGACATTCAAGGCATGCCAAGAATTTGTCAACGTTGTCTTCAATCTCATAGGACAGATCCCTGACATCCCTCGCCCACAGCTTGACCTGTTTGTCAGGTGGCTGGTCCAGCGGTGCCTCTGAAACCTTGATGAGGGCAGCCTCCATGCTCTCCAGCTCTGCTTTGAGGAACTTGATCTCACCCCTGGTGTTCTTCTGCAGGTTGTACTCCTCCTTGAGAAGGTTGCCGAGCATGGGCAAGAGGGTGCTCATAGCCCCAGTCACGACCTCCATGTTACTCGCCTAGCTGGATCCACCTGGTAATGCAATGTAATTGCTACCTCTGGTCCCGGCAGCTTCTTCCTCCAATTCCTTTTTCTCTGTTAAAAAAAAAGAAAATTGTGAATTCCAAAATGGGAAGGTTGCAATCCAGATTTTGAAGATTTCAACCCCCAAACCACAGTTTTCAACATGGAGAAGTGTAACTTTCAGCCACAATATTTTTGCACAAGTTTGAATCAACTAGATCAAACAAATCTGAACCTAGTTCATCACATATTTCGACTAAAGTCAAGTGTCAAATCAACATAATGCCAGCTCTTGACCACTGTGGATATTTATATCTGTGTGCATGAGGAAAAGAAAAGAAAAGGCACAAAGAAAGAGTCTAAATGAAGCTAGCAATACATGAGGGGAAGTCAGTGTTAGCTTTCTTGTTTGCCCTATGTTTGATCATGGCACGATCCTCACTGGATCAGATCCTAGAAGGAAGAAAAGCAACTTTGAACATGGATTTTGTCACAAGGAAAAAAAGGTTTGGAAACAAAAAGACCCTGATCTAAGACGCCTCTAGTGCATCATTTCTGTGGCCAATGGAGGCTGCCGCTCCAGCGGCGTGGGAGCCTGCACCTCGTACCTCGTGGCGGCGGCTGGCAGGAGCGTGGCGGAGAGAGCAGCCTACGTTATGCCATCTCTAATCTGGTTTGAACTTAATCCCAGCTGACCAAGGCTCTCACTAAATGGGATTAGTGTATGCAAATATGGACTCAAAGAGGTATATATTGCAAAACAACATCAGCCTTTTTTACTTATTACTAGACATATGACTTATTACTAGCTACTCGACGTGCTTGACGGAAATATAGCTTATTTTCTCTCATATGTTCAGTAGGTCCTCAAATCACTTCCGGCAAAAAAAGGGTCATCCATCTATATACAAGTTGTCAAATCTCATGCCTCCTTCTGGTTGCAGTTTTGATTAGTAGAAGAAACACAAAGTTGACCTACCTCAGGTGATTGCAAAGGAAACTAGAACAATTAAACACCGGAGAAGATCCCATGGAACAAAAATCTGGAGATGCCCGTTTCAACAAAAATATTGAATTACCTGTAAGTCAAGTGCGAAGCTTGAGATGATTCCTTCCACACTAGGACGATGGATCACTTCTCAAGCTTTCAAAGGGAGAAGACAAGTTATGAGACTTCCATTTCCATTGAGGCGAGATGAGATCTAGAGGAGCTCCTTTCATAGGGAGGAGACAGAAGATGGAACAGACTTATATTCAAATAAGCAATTCCCAAGGGAATAGTTTATGAATCAGTTGGCATTTTTCTAAGGGAGCCGGCTCCACTGCCATACTGCACCCTGCCGTTGGCCCACTGACACAAGGGGCCGGACCCACGTGTCTGTGAGCTGACGGCACGTCAGAGGAGCCGCGTCCTTTTCTAAGAGCTAGCACACCACCACTACTGCTCCTACTAGCTAGTACTTTACTTTGTTAAAAAAATTAACAAGATATGGTGTAGACCAAAATGTAGTACACCACAATTAAGTTAGACCAATTAAATGCATGTGAGTTGCCAAAGAACAACGAAAAAAACATACACTCACTAAAATAGGAGGTGTTTTACGATGTAGAAGCCGGCGACCACTTGGACAACAACCTAGCCTTGCTCCACACAGTGATATCATCATGTTGTTCGGTAGCGAGTTGCAAGAGGAGTTTATGAGGGAGGAGCTCGGTGATGTGATGGAGCCGGAGGCAACGCCAGTGAAGATGGTGATGGACGTGGTCCTTAAAACAGTATAGATATTTTGCGGGACGCAAATATATGGATATTTCGTAACATTTCATTCCCATTTAATTAGCTGCTGAAGACATTTATTCTAATCATGCAGAAACTGTTCACTCAACGATGGATGCGCTTGCTGTGTGGGGTTACTCAACGATTGAATCACGCATCATTGAGCTAGCCTATCCATGTATGGAATCACTCAATGATGTCGGCACAAGGACAACTGATCACCAGTTAATTAATTACGTATCACATGCTGCGGCAGGTCTATTGTTTTCACAGTTACCAAGTACCATCCACTTGGCGCCCTTTATCGAAAAGCACCACCCACTCTAAGCATAGTTTAGGAGCCAAATGAGAGACGTTGCACCTGCTTACTATGCTAATAAAATAGAGAGAGAAGCTTGTGGCATTCGAGGAGATGTCGACATCCATAGGCACATGGCTAAGCATCGTTTTACAATCTGGATCCAAGATTAGCACAGTAGTAATATATGTTGTACATGTATAAGAGCGCTTATAGTCTGACCATAATGGTGGGAGAAATCGGAATGATATAGCATCCAACGATGGAACATGAAAACGCTCGAGGGAAAAGAATACTTCAGCGCTGTTATATGTTGTACTTATATACGTTTGAATGGAAAAGACCTTACATCATACATGATTTATTGACCAATATGGTGCATTTGTGCCATGAGTTACTTTGGCGACTAATTATTCAATTTTTGCAGTAGCAGATAGAACAATGATAGTTTTGGACATCAGCATGGGCAGCCAACACTCGTGACAAGTGACATGGTGTTCGCACATCATCATCGTCCTTGGCATTTCATCGAACAGCTCAGGTCCGAAAGCCGTAATAAAAGATCTCAGCGGCAGGGCAGTGAAGGAAGACCATGGTCCAAGTTGTAGTGAGCAACCTGATTTGCAGGTCCCAGGAAGGAGCTCCCTCGGCAAAGACATCGGTGGGGCCGGAGACTCTACAGTATCAACTTTTTTTTACTACTCCTTGATATGTGCTCACTGGCCATTTGTTAATTCTCTCTCTCCATTCATTCAACCACCCAAAAGAAAATAATTGTTTTCTTAAAAGGAAAAAAGGAATAGCGAAGCTGCATCTCGTGAAGAAATCGCTCAAAAATACTAGAATGCCACAACCATCTGCTCTACCTATGCTTGTTGGCACCATCACAAGCCTTGGCACACAAATTGCTAAACCAAGTTGCACAAACCCATCAAAATAAGCCTTGTCAGCAGACTGTGGATCCATATATACAATTATAGATAGAACATCAAGTTGCAGAAGCATCTAGTACATACGTTAATGATAGGCGAGACCAGAGTAGACCAACACAGAATTCCTTCACACTACGCTATGATGGTTAACCAATCTTATATCTTATATTTACTAATTAGATGCATCATACGAGACTTCACGTTAATCCACATCATTAAAAATATATTAACCGTCGATCTATATAATTGATCTATCTTGACCATACGATTTACGTTAGTTTTGTTGTGCAAAACAGGTCGTAACGAAGACAAAATCTGACCCAACCTACACGCCGACTCATAGAAAAAATAAAGACCCAACCTGCACGTTCACTCTATCTCCATATCAATTTGTTCGGTCAAGAAATAACTCCTCGGATCAAATCTACGGTTCTGATCAAATAGGTTATTGCGGTTAGAGTCCTGATGGAAAGGGATAGAGTCTGCTGTAGTCTGAATATTCCCTCAAGGCTCAAACACATCCATGGTTCCTACTTAGCCGCCATCTCCCATAATCCATCCGCCAACACCAAGGTGGAGCAAATCAACATCAACTAGATCGCCTCGAAGCCGTTCGCCAAGCCCACCATCCCGCCGGCCAGGTATGGCAAGGCGATTATTCTTCCGAACAGCATGTAACCATGTTGTACACCAGGATCGACCGGTCGTGCATCAATTACTTGCTTTCCTGTCCACCTTCTCCCTGATTCGACCACGATGAGTTTCCGTATTATAGCATGCAAGCAACCCCGATGGGAGAAGCTACTAGATGCCTGGATTTATGCGTTCTAAAAAAGACTGCTATGCGTTACACTTTCGGACATTGGGCGTGACGTGAGTATATACATCTACTCATCGTTCAGTCTGCATAGTGCTGTAAAAGATAAGGTGTCGTCCATGTGTGCTCGCATTAGGATAAAAAATGCCTACTTCCTTAATAGCTGTCTGAAAATCAAAATCATTAATGGCTGATGTCAATTTTATAATCCTTATTTTCTATTACCAGCTAAACAATCATGTCATGTTGCTTTTGGCCTTTATATACACTGAGTTTTTGAGTTCTTAGTACAAATGTGATAAAGTTGGTGTTTGTTATGATGCCTATTTTAGAGATATCTGGATAGTTCATTTGGGTTCTTCATTATCAGGAGTTTCTAAATTTCGTTCTCAACTCCTATTTTAAGGCCGCATGGTCCAAAAATAAATAATAAATAATTAGCATTGTAACAGTAAGCATAAGAATTTCGTATTCAATGAAGGAAACATTTTTTATGAAAAAAAGGAACGTAACTTATACATGCATCTCAGTGCGTGGTATAACTAAAATTTAGATAGATTCATACCCTTTTCCTCATCGTCAGGGGAAAAATCGGAAAACAGCGTGTTGGTGCCATCAAACAATTAAACTAATATGTTTGACAATCATACGGTCAGATCACAATTTTACAGAATAGGTTCTTCTTCCACACATGTTTAGTTGACACACATGGGAAATCCGTGCTCGCTGTATTATGAAATGCCAGTTAGAGATGTCATTAGCTTGGCCTATATGTGTTAAAACAAAAGTATTTTTATAATACATATAACAAGATCGTTTGAGCTCAGATCATGGCAATATGAATCAACATATACTCTTTCCATGGCAACTGAAACAAACTTTATTGCAAGTTACATAATCATCTTTCACAAATAGTTATCTCTTTTCCCTATAATATAAGGAAAAAGTAACGTAGACAAAATCAAATTATTGACTTTCCGGTAATAAATATTATTTTTATGAAAATAAACTAGCCCGTGCAACTGCACGGGTAGATGACTAGTATAACTTAACCCCTTTTATCCCAAAAACTTTTACCAGGATTCAGTTCACACTGTTCTATTCTGATCTATTACCAGGAGTCAGGACTCAATTTTCTAAAAAGAAAGAAGAAGATCCAGAACTCAAAGATCAGGGTGCGGGACCGAGCCAATGTGTTGGTTGCCATTGTATGATGATGATGTTGCGGAGGATCTGCTAACTTTTGGCTTGCGCCTGGTATATTGCTGTGTAACTAGACGTATACCATTTAACCGAAAAAGGTTTTCACCTCGCTTTATAAATAAAGCAAACCACCACAGGCAACGAGTACAATCAGGTTCACACTCACACACATAGACACAAAGCGAAAAGGACGAAAGTACGAGGTTCTGCAGAGGGCACAGCTCAACAAGCCCAACACAAAACAACAAGGCCAAGCCGTAGGCAGGCCACAGACTACAGACTACATGATCTAATCCTGCTCTGGGGTGGTCGAGGGAGCGGTGGCGCCAAGCGGATGGCCAACGCATGGAGGGAAGCGATGCTGTTGTTGATGGTGTCGAGATCCTGGGGACGGCTAAGCGGCCGCCAAAACTGCAAGTAACCACACATTTTAAAAATTGCGTTAGTCGAGCGTCGAAGGGGAATGCGTTGAATCATGAGTTTTGCGGATCGTCCAGAGCGTCCATGCAAGGACCCCAACCGCCAGCCACCTAATGTGGCGGCCAGGCTGGGGCGAGGCCTGAACCGCGGCGAAGAGATCCGGGAAGTTGGTGTTTCACCAACGACCACTGACCGCCTCGCGGAAGTAACACCACATGAACTGAGCAAAAACGCAGGAGAAGAAGATATGATTGGAATCCTCGAGCGTCCCATAGAGGGGGCACATCCCATCTCCGGGGCCATTGCGTTTAAGAACCTCCAGTCCAGATGGGACCCGGCCTCGGATCCATTGCCAGAGAAAAATCATGATCTTTTGGGGGAGCTTGATTTCATACATCATTATCATTGGTTCCGGGGCGGGGGAGGGAGCAATGACCATGTAGAGGGATTTGGTGGAGAAATTGCCCGAAGGCTCTAAGCGCCAAGAAACGAGGTCTTGGGTTCGAGAGAGGTCCGGCTCATGTAGCGCAACTGTGTCTAGGAGGTCGTGCCACGCGTTCATGTCCAGGGGCCCGAAAGGCTGCCTGAAGGCGAGGCGCCCTAAGTCAACAAGGGTCGTCTTGACGGAGACCCGGGGGTCCATAGTGATGGCGAACAAGTCCGAGAAGCGGTTGCAAAGGGGGTGTCGCCAGCCCACCTATCAAACCAGAAAAGGTACTAGAGCCCGTCCCTACCGCGATAGAGGTCCCAATCCAGAGGACAGGAAGCAGTTGTATGATGAATTGCAAGAAATGGGATCCCCCAGTCCGCTGGCAGAAAGCAAGGGGTTGCCGGCGGAGATAATTTATTCCGAATGATCTGCAGCCAGAGACCGCCCTCACCTCTGGCGATCCGCCATAACCAGCGAGCGAGGAGGGCGATGTTCATGCGTTTGGAGGACATAATCCCAAGGCCGCCTTGGTCACGAGGCTTGCAGATCTCGGACCATCGAACCATGTGATATTTCTGCTTGTCACCCTCGCCCTCCCAGAAGAAGCGGCCTTAGATCATGCCAATCTCATGGTGCAGAGTCTCTGGAAGGCTGTAGAAGCTCGTAATAAACAACAAGAGGATGGACAGGTTGGAGTTTATGGGGATGGTCCGGGCCGCCTTTGAGAGCCATCTACCCTGCCAGGGTTCGATGTGGTGTTGCAGTTTGAGCACCGATGGTCTCAAATTAGCAACAGTTAGGCGGTAGTCACTAATGGGGATCCCCATGTAGGTAGTGGGGAAGGAACCCAATGGGCAATTAAGCCGGTTAGCAATACTCTGAGCCTCCTCAGGCGAGTAACCTAACACCATAACCTGACTCTTGTCGAAGTTAATCTTGAGACCCGACAGGTGCTGGAAGCAGATGAGGAGGAACTTGAGGTTCATGATGTCGTTCGTGAAGCCTTTGACCATAATAATGGTGTCGTCAGCGTATTGGAGCATAGATACTCCATATCCACCGGCCAGGTGGGGGGTGTTCCCGAATGTGGCCAGCAACCTCTGCCTCATCAAGGATGGTCGCGAGCGCATCCACCACCATGTTGAACAGGAAAGGTGAGAACGGGTCGCCCTGCCTGACCCCACATAAGGTGGGGAAATAAGGGTCAATCTCCCGGTTGATGTTGATGGCGGTTTGACCTGAGTAGACCATCTGCATAACCCTCGTGACCCAGCGGTCATCGAAGCCTTTCCTGATCAACACTTCCCGAAAGAAAGGCCAACTAACGGTGTCGTACGCCTTATGGAAGTCTATCTTCGGGGAGACGGCCTTCAGGTGCTTGGCGCAGGCCTCATGGAGTACCTCATGAAAGACAAGGACTCTGTCGAGGATGCACCTGCCCTAGATGAAGGCCGACTGATCCAGGTGGGTGATGCGGTTGGCCAAAGGGGTCACCCTATTGGCGTACCCCTTTGCCAAGATGCGGAAAATCACATTGATCACCATGATTGGCCTAAATTGACGAATATCCCTCGCGCTAGGGATCTTGGGGATGAGAGTAATGACCCCATAGTTGAGGCGGCGAAGGTCGGACGTGCATCGAAAGAATTCCTCGAAGAGGACCGTCACCTCAGTTTTGATCACACCCCAAAAAGTCTGGAAGAACTTCACCGAAAGGCCATCCGGCCCCGGCGTGGAGTTTGGCTTCATACCCTTAATGGCCAACCAAACCTCCTGCTCAGAGAATGGGGCCCTGAGGCCAGCGTTCTCCTCCGCCGCGATGCATTGATCGGCCAGCCAGAAGCTAGCAGCTAGGGCTAGGCCTCCTCGAGGGGAGGTAGCGAAGAGGGCTTTGTAAAAGCCGTGCACGTGAGACCGGATGTCGGCAGGTTGCTGGATAAGGGTACCGCCCTCCCACAATAGTGGGATCGTGTTGTGGATGTCGGCAGACCGTTGACGATGGCCTGAAAGTAGGCGGTGCTGGCGTCCCCTTTAAGGACCCACTTTTGAACAACTCTAGCCATCCACAGTGATTTTGCTCCTTGAAAAATTTATGATTTGTGTAGGTCACTAAGGGAGTTCTGGATTAGGGGGTGTCCGGCTGGCCGGACTACGACCTTCGGCCGGACTCCCGGACTATGAAGATACAAGATTGAAGACTCCGTCCCGTGTCCGGATGGGACATTCCTTAGCGTGGAAGGCAAGCTTGGCGATACGATATGAAGATCTCCTCCCATTGTAACCAACTCTGTGTAACCCTAGCCCTCTCCGGTGTCTATATAAACTGGAGAGTTTAGGTCCGTAGGACGAACAACAATCATACCATAGGCTAGATTCTAGGTTTTAGCCACTCCGATCTCGTGGTAGATCTACTCTTGTACTACCCATATCATCAATATTAATCAAGCAGGAGTAGGGTTTTACCTCCATCGAGAGGGCCCAACCTGGTAAAACATCGTGTCCCTTGTCTCCTGTTACCATCCGCCTAGACGCACAGTTCGAGACCCCCTACCCGAGATCCGCCGGTTTTGACACCGACATTGGTGCTTTCATTGAGAGTTCCTCTGTGTCGTCGCCTTTCAGGCCCGATGGCTTCTTCACTCGTCAATCGCGATGCAGTCCGGGGTGAGACTTTTCTCCCCGGACAGATCTTCGTATTCGGCGGCTTCACACTGCGGGCCGACTCGTTCGGCCACCTGGAGCAGATCGAAAGCTACACCCCTGGCCATCAGGTCAGGTTCGGAAGCTTGAACTACACGGCCGACATCCGTGGGGACTTGATCTTCGACGGATTCGAGCCACGACCGGGCACGCCGCACTGTCACGATGGGCATGATTTAGCTCTGTCATCAGACAACGCCCAAAGCGTCGCTCAGGTGTCCGCTCCGACCATTAGCTCGGAGCTCACTACGTCAGTCGGGGACGGACGGTTGGACGCCGCCCCGAAAACTGCAACCTCTACGGCGATAGAGCCGGATACCAGCCTAGTCCCTCGCAGGGCCCGTGACAGGTGCCGGACTCCGTAAATCCCGCACCTCTCCCGATTAAGCCCGATTGGGCTCCGGTCATGGAGTTCACCGCCGCGGACGTCTTTCAGCACTCACCTTTCGGCAATGTCCTGAATTCATTAAAGTCTCTCTCTCTGTCAGGAGAGATCTGGCCGAACTATGGCCAACTCGGTTGGGATGCGGACGACGAAGAAATTCGAAGCCCACCCACCACCCGCTTCGTAGCCGCTGTCAACGATTTAACCGACATGCTCGACTTTGACTCCGAAGACATCGACGGTATGGACGCCGATGAAGGAGATGATCAAGAACCAGCACCTATAAGGGACTGGAAAGCCACCTCGTCATATGACATATACATGGTGGACACCCCTAAAGCGGGGGATGGCGAAGAGAAGACGGAGGATGACCCCTCCAAGAAGCAGCCCAAGCGCCGACGTCAGCGGCGCCGCTCTAAGTCCCGCCAAAGCAAAAACGGCGATTCCGGCACTGGAGAGAACAACACGCCGGACAGTGCCGAAGACAACCCCCTCCAGCAGGATTCAGTGCAGGAGGATGATGGAGCCGACCCTCATGAGAGAGCAGCCAACAAAGAGGATGAGGACGACAATTACATGCCTCCCTCCGAAGACGAGGCAAGCCTCGATGACGACGAATTCGTCGTGCCAGAGGATCCCGTTGAACAAAAGCGTTTCAAACGCAGGCTCGAAGCCACGGCAAGCAGCCTCAAGGAGAAACAGCAGCAGCTTAGAGCTAACCAAGACTTGCTAGCCGATAGATGGACCGAAGTCCTGGCGGCCGAAGTGTATAAACTAGAACGCCCATCCAAGAGCTACCCGAAGCGCTGGCTGCTTCCCCAACTTGAGGAGGAAGCAACTAACACTACAAGGATCCGGGTCTATTGCAACAAAATCATTCGTCGCAATACATGCCGATTTGTGGAGATACGTACCTATTGCCACGAAACAACATTCGTTGGCAGCCGTTGCGACTGGACACATGGTAATAGGTTATTGCCACAAAAAAGTAAGTGTTGCAATAAAGTGTGCTATTGCAACAACCATATGGGAAATTGCCACATGTTTTCCTGTGGCAACACTCACCTGATGCCACAATTTGCTTTGTGGAGATAGCTTTAATGCAACATGTGACGAATCATGGCGACTATTAGCTTGTGGCGATAAAAATTTGTGGCAACAACCTATGCCAACGACGCTTGCTTCGTGGCCCATACTCTTCCGTGGCAATAGAGAATTATGGCAATAAACGATGGCAACAATTCTTGTTTCCGTGGCATTAGACATTTTGCCACGAACTGCTACACTTGTGGAATTAACTTATGCCAACAAATATTCTAGTTGTCGTAACAAGAAATTGCAACATACTAGTTTTGGTGGTGATAAATAGGTACCACAACGGGTGAAATGTTTGTAGCGAGAAACTATTGCGACAATTTAAACTTTTCGTGGTGCTAACATGTGGCAACCGAAAGTGGGTTGTGGTAATAGCCTATTGCAACCGTAAAAAAATATACATGCATTGAATTACAATATTCAAAAAAAAATACTTATAATCTATAGATTCATAAAATTCATAATTCTCGCAGCAAATATCCATCAAATGAAACTCAAATGTAATTTAGCCATCCTAATAAGTGTGAAGACTAAATTGTCCATGATCTAGAGTCCAATCAAGCTAGTTCTTTGGATCCTGCAATCAAGAAATCAAAGAAAATAGTTCTAGTTAATGAGTTCAACATAACATACGACATACAATTATTCTAGCCCCATTGTTAAAAAGAATTGTCGCCAAACTAAATGAAGTAATATTGTTTCAACAAGCATGTAAGAGGGATCAGAACAATTTTACAAGTGTAAATGTCAAAAGCAAAAAGCACAAGTAGATGTACTAAAAGCTTCCGGTATTGATTTAAGTTGTGACACGATATATAGTTTCAGTTAAGTTCATGTCCCTAGCTAGCACATATTCATTTTTTTTATGTTGTGACTGGATGCAGCAACAACACATGGTGAAAGAGAAGAAGCAGCTAGCTAATTATGAAGGCCAATGGCGTATAAAATGCAGGTGAACATAAAGAGAAAGCAAGGTTGTGACTTACCATTGCTTTAAACATTCAAGAATTCCTTGTTGCAGCTTGTATGAGTGCATTTGAAGAAATAACAGTTAGGCTAGCACCTAGAGTCTTACTAGGACAAGATCTCTATAAAAGAGTATTTTGCAAGTTTGGACTACTATTTTGTTAGCCAATGTTCTTCGTAGGCACCTGCAAATAGAATTGCACTTTTAGCAACATAAATCTTAGAGTTGATCGCCAGCCTCTATATCGCTCTTTCGCAATTTTGAGAACTGTTGCTTCTGTTTCTGGTGTATCTTCCAGGTCCCATCTGTCCTGTAAAGCATACAACAAATGAATATACATAAGTAGTGCATTATCGATGGTAAAATAAGATAACACATGTGAAAAAGCTTGTACGCACTATGATATCAAGAACAACGAGTCAATGGATGGTAGGGTCAATGCCCGACCACGTCCTCACTTCAATAAGCAGTGTTGAAGGTTTAGCAATTTAACTCATACCAAGATTTTATGCAATTTAACTCATACCAAGATTTTATGCATTATAGCAAATGCTAGTGATAGCTTAAGTGACATAAATAACTTACCAGATATGGGTTATCCCTGTTGGTTTGTGTATGCTGTTATACTTTCCATCCCTGTTAAGACAACAGAGCCTTTCCTTCCTGCACACAAAATCAATCAAGGACTTAGCATTAACAAAGCATTAATGTTGTGCACCATTCAGATAGATGATTATGAAGTAAGGATGTTGTGTACTAGGAGCATCCTCCGTAGAATTCATCATGTGCCCTTGTGTAGATAATATCAAAATTTGAGTCAATTTAAGAAGAAACACAATATGTAAAGCGGGCATAAAATCAAATCAGTTTAATAAAAAAATGATAAAATCTATGTTGGGAATGTGGAACGAAATAACTAAAAGGCCTCATCTCACACACGTATCCTCCTCTCTTCTCTGTTTTATTTCTCTTCTCAAGCACATCCATTTATCTCCCCATGATCCGATCACACTACTAAAGGTCCTGATTGTACCACGCTGGCTCAATTCCTTCTCACTTTTCTCTCAAGGTTCTCACATCTCTCCTCTGCTTCTTTGAGTCCAATTCTTCATTTAACCTCCACAGTACACAATTTGTTTCTATAGTAATTAATACCTTTTGTTTTGATTTAAAATTATCCATTAATAAGAATATGCAGAACAGAATCATGCATGCACATATTAACAGAAAATACATCTAGATGGAACTTTATCTGAATCCTCACGACACAGACTTCAATTCAGCCTAGGCAATCTAACGAAAACTACAGAGAGATGCCGATCCAGGTGCCAGGAACTTGGAGATTAATACAAGTTGCAGCCTAGTTGGCTACTAATTGAAGCAGGAGTAGGGAATACAAAAAAAGAACTGACCTACAGCGCTTGCTATGGAGGATCAGGGATGCGGCTTGGTGATGAACCTGGTCGCAGCGCTCCACCTCCGGGTCGGCCATGTGGCGAGCAACCCCGACGTAGGCAGGCTGGCACTGCGCTTGCGATGTAGGGAAGAAGACGGGAACTCCGTCGGCGCCGACGGCGGACCGAATCGCTGCCGCCGGCAGCCTGGCCGAGGACGCGGAAACACGCGGAGGAGGGGGGAGGGCGAGATCGAGGACTACGACTCCTCGTCGGCGACACCGTGCGGCGCGCTGGGCAACCGCAGCACCCGATGGACGACGCTAGGATTTCTGGATGTTCTACGATGGGAGGAGATCGGGAGAAAGAACAACCTGAAACATTCTCCGCGAAGTTGACTCCGGTGTGGTTCGCTGTGTAGAGGCAGAGCACGGGGTGTGCCCTCGACCTAGGCAGTGAAAGAGGTCTGCGGGCACGGGACCATGGCGGCACCAGCTATGGGAGATAGCCGGCGGCCGGCGAGGAGCTGCGCGGTGGCGATAGCGAGTGGATTCGGTGGAGATTGGAGATGAGATAGGGAAGGGAACCGTGTTGTGTTGATATGGGGAAAAGTTGCCGATATTGTTGGCGCAATTACCTCACCGTGATCTGTTTGATATTAGTCTCCGTTCGGGCTTCGTATGACAAGTGGGGCCAGGGTAATGTAGCGCGCGTATTTAAATATATTTTTTGACCAGATTAGTCGCTATGGGAGGAAGAGAACAGCGAGGGAAAGTGAAAATTGGAGCGAAACCAAAATAAAAATAAGAGGGAGTCCAATAATTTGGAGCGAAACAAATTATAAGTTTTGTTATTATATATCATCTTGCTCGTGACAGGCACTTTACATATATATTTTTATGTCGGACAGAACGTGCTTCTTCTAGGTTTGTACAAATTAAGATCACTAGTTGTCCAAATCACTAGCTAGTTCTCATTGACATGAAGGCTGAAGCAACATTTTCCAACGTTTGCACTCATATATGAGGTTTAAGGTCATAGCAAACGCCCGGCGTCAAAACGGACACAATATTTGTTTGGGTACACAATGATACGAGCTTCCCCCAAACGTCTGCCTGCAATATAAACAAATTCAAACACAATTTATGCAAACTTGACGGAACTCATTCAAACAGATGTACGTTCACTATATATAAATTAGAGAAAAGTATAATTTTTGTCTCTCAACTCTTAGGAAAGTCTAGAGTTAGTCTCTCAACTCCAAAACTAGACAACTTACATCCTCAACTCTCGAAACCGGACAAGTTCTGCCCCTTGTCTTGGCAGACCCAGTATCACTGCCGACTTGGCTTGGTTTTGACCGGTCTTTGTCCAGTTGGCATTATTTCTCTCTCCTACCTTCTTCCTTCTCACATTGACTTATTGAGCCATTTCATCGAACACATTGCATGCACTGTGTGTGCAGTCAATGGCCGATACCTCGCAATTCCCTCTAGCCAACGATAGGTCACGAGCATAGGACTAAGCGAGGTTAGGGTCTGCCAGGATCCATGCCGGCGTCGCATCGGACTTCGCAAAATGCCAAGTGGCATTCCGCATTGCCCCGCTCCCACCGGGCTGCTTGTCTGGCCACCGTCTCCTTAGCCATGATGCCGCTCCGCGATTAGTAGGATCCACCGCCGGCATATAGGCTGTGGAGGAGGCACCCACGCATCTTGGCAATTGCCGGGGGCACCTCCTCCTTCACGATCTTATCGTGCCAGATGATGCACGGTGATGGTGCCAACCAGGCGATGCAAGTGTACCAACTAAGCGGTGGAGACGTTGGTTCCTCCTTCCTGAGGCGTCACATTTGGAATCCGTGATTGCATCGTAGAGGTGGCGAAGCCAGCTTTGTCTTTGCGTGGTGGCAAGGCGTGATGCCGGTTCCACGCTGACTCCACTATGTAGCGGTGAATGCGGTGTCGGACGACGGTCCATGATCGACCGCTCGAGGAGGATCACCATGTGTAGCTAATACTCCTTGTCCGTCGTCGCCTCCTCCGCGAGGAGGCGCGGCTGCGGCGGCTACTGTCAAAACGACTTTGTCACATTCATGTAGCCATAGTAAGACAATCCTTTTGGCGGCTCCTTAGGCATTGATTAGTTCTGAGCAGATTGACTAAACACAGAAAGCCTTCCATAGGCAGGCAGGCGTGTTTTTCACTGGATTTCGGCTCCTACTCCTCCACGTCGCCACCTACCCGTTGCTCCATTGATTCGTCGCCGCCTTCCCGCTGCTCCATTGTCCGTACCCCTTCCCGTTGTTGCTGATGAGGAACTCCAAAGGGCGCCGGTCGCTGGGGTTGCTCCCCCTCAAGACCTGAACGCGGTTCGCCAGGGTTGCAAGGGAAGCACGCAAAAGGAGATGGAAGGGGAGGATTGCCTGCTGCCACAATAAAAGAATTGATTTGTCGCTACGTTTAGTTCTTAAATACTCGCACGGCCGAGTAATCATCATCCTCTAGTAGTTCAAGTGGTAGATGACTTTAACTTTCAATCGTGTGTTCCCGAGTTCGATTCCTTGATCAAACATTTATTTTTGCTATTTTCACGGCGCCTTGTTGTGACGCCCCGAATGGGCCGGCCCATTCAAATAGCTCGTCCTGCGCGGAAGCTCATTGCGGTGCGTTCTTTTCTCGATTTGGGCTAAGATGTGAGGCCCAGCTAGAGGTTAGGAGTGGGTTGTGCGCCAGATCGAAAGATATTTATCTTTACAGCGGGCTGGGACTTTTTCTTACGCCCAGTCAATGGTCTCGGCTGCCTGTGGCCCATCTCCGCCATCGCTCAACAAGAAGAGATTCATTTCTCTCTCAAAAAAAATAAAAATAACAACAGGAGATTCGATTATTGATTCGTGTCGTAGTTGGAGGAAGAGACCTAGATCAATCTACCATAAGGATCACCTAAAAAAATCTAGCCCTAAAGAAAATAACCTAGATCGACCTGATATAAATCCGTATCCAAGAATAAAAGAGAGGAACTTCACGCAATTTGGTTTTGCTCGAACGGATAGCAAATATTTCCACGCCAAATTATAACAAATATAATTAGCAACATATATCAGGCAATGTACATGTTCGGTTGCAACTGTGTGTACTACAGTATGGTCATGAGCGGCAACGCCTATATGTGTATTTACACCAAATTTTGTAACATATACTCAAAACGTTGTGGAATTTGTGTTTCTTTATAGGGGTATCCTTGTAGTGATTTCAAATCAAAATTTAACAAATAAAATATGTATTCCTATCAAGAAAGTGTGTTCTACCCATTTATAAACTTTTTTTTACTGTTTTGGTTAATTAAAATTGGTGCAATTTTTAAAAATTAATTATTCCTTAAAGGTTGCAACAATCATAACTTAATATATATAAATTCAAATAATACATTTTTCTACTGTTTTACTTGTAACTAATGCAATGTCACACCGATATTGCAATATCTTTCCGAATATTACCACAAATAGTTATTCCGTTGAAATACCTAGTCTTTATTACAACAAAATGGCTTCTTCGCGCAACGGAATTTGTTTGTCGCAATATCATTACCATATTGCAACGTCGATGCAGTTTGTTGCAATAGTTGTCCACTTTTTTGCAACAATATTTGTAACTAATGCAACGTCATGCCGTGTTGCAATATCTTTCCGAATATTGCCACGAATAATTATTCTGTTGAAATACCTAATCTCTATTACAACAAAATGGCTGCCTTCGCGCAACGGAATTTGTTTGTCGCAATACCGCTACCATATTGCAACGCCGATGTAGTTTGTTGCAATATGAGGCCTCTATTGCAACAAAGTTAGTATTTATCGTGACCAAGCTAGGTTATGGCAATATGTTCGACCTATTACCACAATCGTAGAATTTGTGGTAATATTGTGTTTTATTGCAACAAAGCGTAGTTGTCGCAATAAATTTTGTTGCAATAGACCGGAATCCTTGTAGTGTAAACCTACATCACCAGCGTACGATGCGCCCGATCGGCCACCCCGTGGCCGCGACAGAGAGGCCTTCAGGCCCTCGACCCAAGCCGCACCACGACACCGCTCAAAACATATCAGAGTACGGGAAGACGCAACAGACTTGTGAGACATCTTGGAGAATAAGGAAAGGCAAACAAGATCGATCTACGGATTGCATGGGCGCCCCGCTTCACGTGACGCTAGCCGTCACGCCGGACCTAACAAGTATGGCCCGGCCGAATACAGCAGACCAAGCTCGTCCGAGCTGCGTCGCGATATAGCCCAGTACAGGGGCGCTGCACACCCACTATGCTTCACAGACGAAGTAATGGATCATCAAATCCCCGAGGGCTTCAAACCCGTAAACATCGAATCATACGATGACACAACAGATCCTGCGGTATGGATCGAGGATTATCTCCTTCATATCCACATGGCCCGTGGTGATGATTTACACGCCATCAAATACCTCCCGCTCAAGCTTAAAGGACCAGCTTGACACTGGCTTAACAGCCTGCCAGCAGAGTCAATTAGTTGTTGGGAGGACCTGGAATCCGCATTCCTTGACAACTTCCATGGCACGTATGTGCGCCCACCAGATGCCGATGACCTCAGCCACATAATGCAGCAGCCAGAGGAATCGGCAAGACAATTCTGGACACGGTTCCTAACCAAGAAAAACCAAATAGTTGATTGTCCGGACACCGAAGCCCTTGCAGCCTTCAGGCACAACATCTGAGACGAATGGCTTGCCCGGCACCTAGGACAGGAAAAGCCGAAATCTATGGCAACCCTCACGACACTCATGACCCGCTTTTGTGCGGGAGAAGACAGCTGGCTGGCTCGCAGCAATAACCTAACCAAGAGCCCCGGCAATTCGGATACCAAGGATAACAACAACAGGTCACCAAGCATAAGCGCCGCATTAACGGTGACAATACTGAAGATACGACAGTCAATGCCGGATTCAGAGGCTCTAAACCGGGTCAGCGGAAGAAGCCATTCAAAAGAAACCCTCAGGGCCCATCCAACTTAGACCGGATACTCGATCGCTCGTGCCAGATACACGGCACCCCCGAACAGCCAGCCAATCACACCAACAGGGATTGCTGGGTGTTCAAGCAGGCAGGCAAATTAAGTGCCGAGACCAGAGATAAGGGGCTACACAGCGATGACGAGGAGGGGCCCCGGCCGCCGAACAACAAAGGACAGAAGGGATTTCCCCCGCAAGTTTGGACGGTGAACATGATATATGCAACCCACATCCCCCAAAAGGGAGCGGAAGCGTGCTCTCAAGGACGTCTATGCGTTGGAGCCAGTCGCCCCAAAGTTCAACCCATGGTCCTCTTGCCCGATCACCTTCGATCGAAGGGACCATCCCACCAGCATCCGTCACGACGGATTCGCCGTACTGGTCCTAGACCCAATCATCGACGGATTTCACCCTACCAGAGTCCTAATGGACGGCGGCAGTAGCCTGAACCTGCTTTACCAGGACATAGTGCGCAAAATGGGCATCGATCCCTCAAGGATTAAACCCACAAAGACAACCTTCAAAGGTGTCATACCAGGTGTAGAGGCCAGCTGTACAGGCTTGGTTACACTTGAAGTGGTCTTTGGATCCCCGGATAACTTCCGGAGCGAGGAGTTAATCTTCGACATAGTCCCATTCCACAGCGGCTATCATGCCCTGCTTGGACGAACCGCATTCGCAAAATTCAACGCAGTGCCGGACTACGCATATCTCAAGCTCAAGATGCCCGGACCTCGTGGAGTCATCACGGTAAACGGAAACACCGAACGCTCTCTCCGAACAGAGGAGCACACGGCGGCCCTAGCGGCGGAAGTACAGAGTAGCCTCTCAAGGCAGTTCTCCAATCCAGGCGTCAAACGTCCGGACAACGTCAAGCGCGCCCGAAGTAACCTCCAACAAATCCGGCTGGCACGTTCCGAGCAAGCATAGCAGTGCGGCCCCACCCCCAGCCCCCGCCAAACGGCGATACTGGTACCACGCGTACATAATTATGCCTTAGAGATACCATGGGCATAAGGGGAGGGGCACAACAACGGCACGCCCAGAAGGTGGCTAAACCGCACCAAGGGGCTCCCTACTTCGCCGTTTTTATTTTTTACACACTTTCAGGACCCAACCATTCGGAAAGCCTGTCCGGCAATACACTAGCCGAACCAACGATGCAACAACCAGGGAGGGAGCATGCCACGTCAAATGTCCAGGTGGTCTCTATGACGAGTTTTATACCTGTCTTACTTACAATCCCACAGCCTGCCCCTGGAGGGGAATATATCAAATACTCCCATATCTTGCTTACCGCACTTTTTGTATCGTTTTGCTTTCACAGCAGCCCTTTTTTTAAACAATATATAGCTCTTACCTATTATTGTATTTATCTATTTTCATATACAAAAATGTTCAGTCATGACATTCTGCAGCCGTACACTTTGGTGCGGACAATACACCAGGGGCTTACAACACCCCATAACATGGTGTGAGAAGACCGAACACTCTCACGAGTGCAGCACCCCGAACTTATAGCACTATATGCATCGGCTCCGAATCATGTCTTTGGTCAATAGTTGGGTTTGCCCGGCTCCCATGTTTTGGTACCTTACGTTCCGCATTGTTGGCTAAGGTAGCGCTGGGAGAACTACTGCGATTGTGCCCCAGTTGAGCTGGGTTAACACCTCAATAGAGAAAGCTAAAACTGACTGTCATGATAGTGCGAGAGACCGGTCGCTGTTCGCGAGGTTTTTCGAGTCCTTCAAGACTTATGCCGCTTCGAGCGAAGAACCGGACTTATCCGGTCTAGGCGTGGATAGCGCCCCGAACTCGGTCTTCCGAATACCAGGGGCTTCGCCGAAATTTAAAATTATAGAATTCTATGGCTAAGTGAGAGTGATAAAGCATTATAAGTCCGACGGCCTGGTTCGTTGTGCTGAACGCCTCCCTAGATGGACCCAAGAATGGGAACAAGAGCGCTCAGGTTTATCCCGAGCACCCCAGCACTCGTGGCATGGGGGTCGAAGCCGACGACTTGCATTTCTCAGATTTGATAAACGGCCGCACAGAAGGTAATATTTTAAATTAACAAGCGTTGCTTAACGCATATGAACAAAGCTTCAGCGTACAGGATAACAAATGCGAGTTTACTCAAATATTACATCTTTGGAGCACTCATCCGCTATACGGCGGGCACCCTTCAGAACAGCATTATAATACATCTCGGGCGTATGATACTCCTTGCCCGGCGGTGGTGCGTCCGTCGCCAGCTTCTCCGCGTGTAGCTTGCCCCAGTGCACCTTAGCACGGGCTAGGGCCCGACGGGCACCTTCGATGCAAACGGAGCGCTTGATGACCTCAACCCGCGGACACGCGTCCACCAGCCGCCGCACCAGACCGAAGTAGCTCCCAGGCAGGACTTCTCCAGGCCACAGCCGGGCTATGAGGCCCTTCATGGCCTGTTCGGCCACCGTGTGGAGCTTGACGAGTTGCTTCAACTGGTCGCTCAGGGGCACCGGATGTTCAGCCTCAGCATACTAAGACCAGAACACTTTTTCCGTCGAGCTCCCCTCTCCGGCTCGGTAGTATGCGGCGGCATCAGACACACTACGGGGCAGATCGGCGAACGCTCCTGGAGAGCTCCGGATTCGGGTAAGTAGCAAATAATTAACTTTTATATTTTTGCTTTGCATAAAAATGCCTTACGGTCCGCTATCTTCTTCATCGCCTCGATTTCCTGAAGGGCCTTCTAGGCTTCGGCCTTAGCGGTCTTGGCACTCTCAAGAGCCGATGCAAGCTCGGACTCTCGAGTCTTCGAGTCACGCTCCAAACTCTCGTATTTTTCCACGAGAGCCTGGAGCTCTTGCCGCACCTCCGCCACCCGCGCCTCCTGCTTCTCTCGCTCGGTGCGCTCAACGGGCGCACTCTCTTCGGTCTTAGAGACCGCCTCTTTCAGGGTCGCCACCTCGGTCGCGGCTCCTGCAACATTAACGTTGGTCCTGTTATTATTGCGCAACCAAGTATTTCTATATACATTTACAGGAGGTGCTACGTACCCTCTTTATCCTCGAGCTGCTTCTTGGCACGGCCGAGCTCGCTCTCAGACCGCTCGAGATTTTTCTTCAAGGCATTGACCTCCACCGTCAGTGTGGCAGAGGTCAGCAGCGCTGCCTGCATTCCCATATGGACATATTTTTTAGACTCCTGCGTATATCTTTTAAGATCCTCAGTTCGGCTTTTCTTTCCGAACACCGAACTAAGCATCAGGGGCTACTGTCTATGCGGTAACATTTTTTATATATGTTTTTGAACACATACCTCAAAGCCCGTTAACAGGCTTGTGCAGGCTTCCGTCAGCCCGCTCTTGGCAGACTGAACCTTTTGAATCACCGCACTCATAACAGTGCGGTGTTCCTCTTCGATGGATGGACGGAGGTCTCCGGCGTCGTAGGCTTGCCCTTCTTGCGAAGGCGTCGCCTGTTGGACTCCGGAACCGTCGAGGGTTCCGGAGCAGTGTCCGGCCCCGGGCCGGACTTGGGTCCCTCTGGGGCTTTGTCCCCTTTGGGCCTGGAGTCCGGGAGGTTGCCTTGCGGCACCTCCAGGACCACCTCCTCCTGGTTTAGTCCCCTTTGGGACTCCACCTCGACGTCGTCTGTAGGGAGAGGGGAGGAGGCCGTCGGAAGTGAAGCACTATTCACATCCGACGAGTCCAAGGAACCGCTCGTCGAATCACCGAGCTGAGCTCTGGGCGGGCTGCATCATTAAAATTCGGCATGAGCAGCTATTAAATACTAGAGGAGAGCCATAAGTAGTTCGGGTAGCCGGACACTTACGATTTCGCCAGGGGCTTGACCCTGGATGGCCATTCCTCCCCGTCGTCTTCGGCGTCGGGGGCATAGTCCGGCAGAAGGGTTTTCCCCTTCTTGGACCCTCCGGCCTCCCCAGTTGGGGCGGCCTTCCTTTTCTTTCCTCCCCCGGTTGGAGGGGGAGAGGCTTCTCCTTCTTCTTCCTCCTCCTCATCTTCGGAGGCGGAGGGAGCGTTGGGTTTGTCGGGTAAATCCGATGCCCCCGGACACCGGGAACTCTTTCGAGTCCCCACGGCCTTCTTCTTGGCCTTCTTATCTGGCACCACGCAAGATTTGGCGGCATGCTAGCCCCCGGAGGCCGCCGGCCACAGTCGTAGACGCGTGAAGCGCAATCCGCGTAGAGGGAAGTGTTCAGATACTTCTCCATCACGAAAAATTATGAAAAATTACCATCGGTCCTATAGGACATGTGCCCACGTCATGTGAAAAACTCATCATTTTATTGCGCTCCGTGTATTTAATAATATTCACGCCGCATCGTTACCGCAGAACTTCTACTACCGTGTCATCGCCATCCGTGAGGGGAGCCACACCCCGGAGACGCGTGCCGCCTCTTCGGACATGCCACCACACCACCCCGCATGTATGAGGGCCCGGTGCGACGCTCCGTTGGCATTGCTACCTCCCTCCCCCCCAGGGCCCCCGTCCCGCCTAACCCTGTAGCGTTTGACCACGGGATCTAGCCCTTTGACTTTGCACGGACGGGCTTTGACCAGTGGACCTCTCCACCCAGTTGTGTTATGTCAGCCCATAGGAACACTTTGGAGCAACATCCGGGCCAGACCCACAGCAAGATCCCCTCCGTGTAGACCCGACGTGTCCGTTCCCCCCTTCAGGTGCCGGCGATGGCGCCGTCCGTGAGGGGGGCACACCCCGGAGACATGTGCCGGGTGTTTGCAACCGCCACAACACTTCCAGACTTGTGAGAGGCCGCCTACGCAAGATTTGGCGGCATGCTAGCCCCCGGAGGCTGCCGGCCACAGTTGTAGACGCGCGAAGCACAATCCGCATAGAGGGAAGTGTTCAGATACTTCTCCATTACGAAAACTTATGAAAAATTACCATCGGTCCTATAGCACATGTGCCCACGTCGTGTAAAAAACTCATGATTTTATCGCGCTCTGAGTATTTAATAATATTCACGCCGCATCGTTACCGCAGAACGTCTACTACCGTGTCATGGCTGTCCGTGAGGGGGGCCACACCCCAGAGACGTGTGCCGCCTCTTCGTACATGCCACCACACCACCCCGCATGTATGAGGGCCCGGTGTGATGCTCCGGTGGCATTGCCACCCCCCAGGGCACCCGTCTCACCTAACCCTATAGCGTTTGACCACGGGATCTAGCCCTTTGACTTTGCATGGACGGGCTTTGACCAGTGGACCTCTCAACCCGGTTGTGTTAGGTCAGCCCATAGGAACACTTTGGAGCAACATCCGGGCTAGACCCACAGCAAGATCCCCTCCGTGTAGACCCGACGCGTCCGTTCCCCCTCCAGGTGCCGGCGGCGGCACCGTCCGTGAGGGGGGGGGGGGCACACCCCGGAGACACGTGCCGGGCGTTTGCAACCGCCACAACACTTCCAGACTTATGAGAGGCCGCCTACGCAAGATTTGATGGCATGCTAGCCCCCGGAGGCCGCCGGCCACAATCTTAGACGCGCGAAGAGCAATCTGCATAGAGGGAATTGTTCAGATACTTCTCCATCACGAAAAATTATGAAAAATTACCATCAGTCCTATAGCACATGTGTCCATGTCATGTAAAAAACTCATCATTTTATCGCGCTCCGAGTATTTAATAATATTCAGTATTTAATAATATTCACGCTGCATCGTTACCGCAGAACGTCTACTACCGTGTCATTGCCGTCTGTGAGGGGGGCCACACCCTGGAGATGCGTGCCGCCTCTTTGGACAGGCCACCACACCATCCCGCATGTATGAGGGCCCGGTGGGACGCTCCGCTGGCATTGCTACACCCCAGGGCCCCCGTCCCGCCTAACCTTGTAACTTTTGAGCACAGGGTCTAGCCCTTTGACTTTGCACGGACGGGCTTTGACCAGTGGACCTCTCCACCCGGTTGTCTTAGGTCAGCCCATAGGAACACTTTGGAGCAACATCCGGGCCAGACACATAGCAAGATCCCGTCCGTGTAGACCTGACACGTCCGTTTCCCCCCTCCAGGTGCCGGCGGTGGCGTCGTCCGTGAGGGGGCCAAACCCCGGAGACGTGTGCCGCCTCTTCGGACATACCACCACACCACCCCACATGTATGAGGGGCCGGTGCGACACTCCGGTGGCATTGCTACCCCCTGCCCCCCGGGCCCCCGTCCCGCTTAACCCTGGAGCGGTTGAACACAAGATCTAGCTCTTTGACTTTCCACGGACGGGCTTTGAACAGTGGACCTCTCCACCCGGTTGTGCCAGGTCAGCTCAGAGGGACACCTGGGAGCAACATCCGGGCCAAATCGACAGCTACATCCCCTCCGTGTAGACCCGATGCGTCTGTTTTTCCCCTCCAGGTGCCGGCGGCGGCGCCGTCCGTTAGTGGGGCCACGCCCCAGAGATGCGTGCCGCCTCTTCGAACATGCCATAACACCACCCGGTTGTGGCAGGTCATCCTATAGAAACACTTGGGAGCAACGTCCCTCCAGATAGACCCGATCGGCTGTTTCCGCCCTCGAGATCTTTGGCGGCACCGTCCGTGAGGGGGGCACACCGCGGACGTGAGGGGGTCACACTCCGGAGATGGGTGCCGGGCGTTTGCAACCGCCACTAAACTTCTGTCGCATAGCTGTTTTTGATTTTAATAAAATATAAGGACCTATATTCAAAAGAACATGACGGCACATTATTAATGTGTTAAAAAAAACACAAACTATATATATATATTCATAATCTATGGAAAAAATTACGAACTACATATATATTCATATAATACATAAAAAAGCATAAAAACATATTTAAAAAAAGCATAAAAACATATGCAAAAAAACGCATGTAAAAAAAATAGCTATGCCGCCTGCATTGCCGTCGGCATAGAGACGGCAGGGTTTTGGGAGGCGTCGTGCCGCGGTCGGTGACTTGGCACCTATGCCAACGGCTGCCGTCGGCATACCTATGCCGCGGATCGGTGACGTGCCATGCGGAGATATGCCGACAGCCGCCCGTCCCGACCGTCGGCATAGGGTTGACGGCGTTAGCCGCTGGTCACGGGCGGGGTCTCCGGGCCCACAGGTATGTCGACGGCTGATTTATGCTGACGGCTGCTGTCGGCATGTCTGCATCTATGGCGACGACCGTTCTGTGCCGACGGCTGCCGTCGGCATAGTTCTGTGTAACCCGACGGCCGAACGGAGGAGAGGAAGTGGAAGGGAGGCCGGCGGCGAGTGGGTTGGGAGAGGAGAGGAGGTTTGGGATCTGGATCGGGCTGCGTGTTTTTTTTAGACAAACGGGGGTAGTGGGTGGTGTGGGACGGTTGGTGGGGTGGGAGTGTGGATCGGGCCGGGATGGACACGCTTAGTAGTAGCGTGGGGGTCTTACCTGCGTTACTACTACTTACTTAGTAGTAGCGTCGGTTTTGTACCCCTCGCTACTACTATGGTCTATCCCGGGGGCATTGTTGGAGACCATGTAGTTGCAGCGCGGGTTTATACCCCTCGCTACTACTATCAACTTAGTAGTAGCGCAGTTTTTATACCCCTCGCTACTACTAATTAGCAGTAGCGCCTGTTTTTAAACCGCGCTACTGATAAACTTCTGTGTATAATGTTTTCCCTAGTAGTGTTGGACTATTACTATATTTTGGGGTCCCGGAGTGATTTCCACGATTGACGAACAATGGGGTGCGTTTACGTGTCGGTCATCAACACTCACAGTTTTGGTCAATTCTGGGCTGTTTCGTGGACTATTCCTCACCATTTTGGGCTCCCAAAGCGATTTCCATGGTTGTTGAACCCCAAGGTGCGCTTACGTGTTAGTCGTATCCACTCGTAGTTTGGGCCGGTTCTGGTCCGTTTCTTGGACTATTACTCACTGTTTTGGGGTGCCGGAGTGATTTCCACGATTGACGAACCCCGGGGTGCGTTTACGTGTCCATCGTCAACCCTCGCAAATTTTGGCCGATTCTGGTTCGTTTGATGCACTGTTTGGGGTCCCAGAGCGACTTTCATGATTGACGATCCCCAAGGTACGTTTACGTGTCGGGCATCAACACTCACAATTATGGCCGATTCTGGTCCGTTTCATGCACTATAACTCACCGTTTTCTTGTCCCAGAGCAATTTCCACGATTGACGATCTCTAGGGTGCGTTTACGTGTCGGTCATCAACTCTAACAATTTTGGTCGATTCTGGCTCATTTCGTGGACTACTACACACTGCTTTGGGGTCCCAAAGCGATTTCCATGGTTGTTGAACACCAAGGTGTGGTTACGTGTTGGTCATCAAGACTCGCAGTTTGGACCGGCTCTGGCCCATTTCTTGGACTATTACTCACTGTTTTGGGGGTGCCGGAGTGATTTCCATGATTGACGAATCCCAGGGTGCGTTTACATGTCCGTCGTCAACACTCGCAATTTTAGGCCGATTCTGGTCCGTTTGAAGCACTATTACTCACCATTTTGGGCTCCCAAAGCGATTTTCATGATTGACAATCCCAGGGTGCGTTTACGTGTCGGTCATCAACAATGGCAACTTGAGCCGATTCTGACCCGTTTCTTGGACTATTACTATGTTTTGGGGTCCCGGAGTGATTTTCATGATTGACGAACACCGGGGTGCTTTTACGTGTCGGTCATCAACACTCACAGTTTTGGTCGATTCTGGCCCGTTTCATGAACTATTCCTCACCGTTTTGGCCTCCCAAAGCGATTTCCAGGGTTGTTGAACCCCATGATGTGCATACGTGTTGGTCGTCAAGACTTGCAGTTTGGGCCGGTTCTGGCCCGTTTCTTGGACTATTACTCACTGTTTTGGGGTGCCGGAGTGATTTCTAGAATTGACGAACCCCGGGGTGCGTTTAAGTGTCTGTCGTTGACCCTCGCAATTTTGGCCGTTTCTGGTCCGTTTGATGCACTATTACTCACCGTTTTGGTGGTCCTAGAGCGATTTTCACGATTGACGATCCCAGGGTGCGTTTACATATCGGTCATCAACAATGGCAGTTTGGGCCGATTCTGTCCCGTTTCTTGCACTACTACTATGTTTTGGGGTCCCGGAGTGATTTCCACGATTGACGAACACCGGGGTGCGTTTACGTGTCGGTCATCAACACTCATAGTTTTGGTCGATTCTGCCCGTTTCATGAACTATTCCTCACCGTTTTGGGCTCCTAAAGCGATTTCCAGGGTTGTTGAACCCCAGGGTGTGCTTACGTGTTGGTCGTCAAGACTTGCAGTTTGGGCCGGTTCTGGCCCGTTTCTTGGACTATTACTCACTGTTTTGGGGTGCCGGAGTGATTTCCAGGATTGTCGAACCCCGGGGTGCGTTTAAGTGTCTGTCATTGACCCTCGCAATTTTGGCCGATTCTGGTCCGTTTGATGCACTATTACTCACCGTTTTGGGGGTCCTAGAGCGATTTTCACGATTGACGATCCCAGGGTGCGTTTACGTGTCGGTCATCAACAATGGCAGTTTGGGCCGATTCTGGCCCGTTTCTTGCACTATTACTATGTTTTGGGGTCCCAGAGTGATTTCCACGATTGACAAACACCGGGGTGCGTTTACGTGTCGGTCATCAACACTCACAGTTTTGGTCGATTCTGGCCCGTTTCGTGAACTATTCCTCACTGTTTTGGGCTCCTAAAGCGATTTCCAGGGTTGTTGGACCCCAGGGTGTGCTTACGTGTTGGTCGTCAAGACTCACAGTTTGGGCCAGGTCTGGCCCGTTTCTTGGACTATTGCTCACTGTTTGGGGGTGCCGGAGTGATTTCCAGGATTGGCGAACCCCGAGGTGGGTTTGAGTGTCCGTCGTCAACACTCATAATTTTGGCCGATTCTAGTCCGTTTGATGCACTATTACTCACGGTTTTGGGGTCCCAGAGCGATTTTCATGATTGACGATCCCTAGGGTGCGTTTGCGTGTAGGTCATCAACAATGGCAGCTTGGGCCGGTTCGGGCCCGTTTCTTGGACTATTACTCTGTTTTGGGGTCCCGGAGTGATTTCCACGATTGACAAACACCGGGGTGTGATTACGTGTCAGTCATCAAAACTCACAATTTTGGTCGATTTTGGTCCGTTTTATGCACTATTACTCACCATTTTGGGGTCCCAGAGCAATTTCCACGATTGACGATCACCGGGGTGCGTTTACGTGTCGGTCATCAACACTCACAGTTTTGATCGATTCTGGCTCGTTTCGTGGACTATTACTCACCGTTTTGGGGTCCCAAAGCGATTTCCAAGGTTGTTGGACCCCAAGGTGTGCTTACGTGTTGGTCGTCAAGACTCGTAGTTTGGGCCGGTTCTGGCCCGTTTCTTGGACTATTACTCACTGTTTTGGGGTGCCGGGCTAATTTCCACGATTGACGAACCCCGCGGGTGCATTTATGTGTTTGTCATCAACGCTCCCAATTTTGGCCAATTGTGGTCCGTTTGGTGCACTATTACTCACCGTTTTGGGGTTCCAGAGCGATTTTCACGATTGACGATCCCAGGGTGCGTTTACATGTCGGTCATCAACAATGGCAGTTTGGGCCGATTCTGGCATGTTTCTTGGACTATTACTATATTTTGGGGTCTCGGAGTGATTTCCAGGATTGACGAACACCGGGGTGCGTTTACGTGTCGGTCATCAACACTCACGGTTTTGGTCGATTTTGGCCTGTTTCGTGGACTATTCCTCACCGTTTTGGGCTCCCAAAGCAATTTCCATGGTTGTTGAACCCCAAGGTGTGCTTATGTGTTGGTCGTCAACACTCGTAGTTTGGGCCGGTTCTTGCCCTTTTCTTGGAAAATTACTCACTGTTTTGGGGTGCCGGAGTGATTTCAACGATTGACGAACCCCGGGGTGCGTTTACGTGTCTGTCGTCAATCCTCGCAAATTTTGGCCGATTCTGGTCCGTTTGATGCACTATTAGTCACCTTTTTTGGGTCCCAGAGCGACTTTCATGATTGACGATCCCCAAGGTACGTTTACGTTTCGGTCGTCAACACTCACAATTTTGGCCGATTCTAGTCCGTTTCATGCACTATAACTCACCGTTTTGTTGTCCCAGAGCAATTTGCACGATTGACGATCTCTAGGGTGCGTTTACGTGTCGGTCATCAACTCTAACAATTTTGGTCGATACTGGTTTGTTTCGTGGACTATTACACACCGCTTTGCGGTCCCAAAGCGATTTCCACGGTTGTCTAACCCCAAGTGTGCTTACGTGCTGGTCATCAAGACTCACAGTTTGGACCGGTTCTGGCCCGTTTCTTGGACTATTACTCGCTGTTTTGGGGTGCCGGAGTGATTTATAGGATTGACAAACCCCGGGGTGCGTTTTAGTGTCCGTCGTTGACCCTCGCAATTTTGGCCGATTCTGGTCCGTTTGATGCACTATTACTCACCGTTTTGGGGGTCCTAGAGCGATTTTCACGATTGACGATCCCAGGGTGTGTTTACGTGTCGGTCATCAACAATGGCAGTTTGGGCCGATTCTGGCCCGTTTCTTGGACTATTACTATGTTTCGGGGTCCCGGAGTGATTTCCACGATTGACGAACACCGGGGTGCGTTTACGTGTCAGTCATCAACACTCACAGTTTTGGTCGATTTTGGCCTGTTTCGTGGACTATTCCTCACCGTTTAGGGCTCCCAAAGCAATTTCCATGGTTGTTGAACCACAAGGTGTGCTTATGTGTTGGTCGTCAACACTCGTAGTTTGGGCCGGTTCTGGCCCTTTTCTTGGACAATTACTCACAGTTTTGGGGTGCCGGAGTGATTTCCACGATTGACGAACCCCGGGGTACGTTTACGTGTCTGTCGTCAATCCTCGCAAATTTTGGCCGATTCTGGTCCGTTTGATGCACTATTAGTCACCTTTTTTGGGTCCCAGAGCGACTTTCATGATTGACGATCCCCAAGGTACGTTTACGTTTCGGTCGTCAACACTCACAATTTTGGCCGATTCTGGTCCGTTTCATGCACTATAACTCACCGTTTTGTTGTCCCAGAGCAATTTGCACGATTGACGAACTCTAGGGTGCGTTTACGTGTCGGTCATCAACTCTAACAATTTTATTCGATACTGGTTTGTTTCGTGGACTATTACACACCGCTTTGCGGTCCCAAAGCGATTTCCACGGTTGTCTAACCCCAAGTGTGCTTACATGCTGGTCATCAAGACTCACAGTTTGGACCGGTTCTGGCCCGTTTCTTGGACTATTACTCACTGTTTTGGGGTGCCGTAGTGATTTCCATGATTGACGAATCCCGGGGTGCGTTTACGTGTCCGTCGTCAACACTCGCTATTTTGGCCGATTCTGGTCCGTTTAATGCACTATTACTCACCGTTTTGGGCTCCCAGAGCGATTTTCATGATTGGCGATCCCAGGGTGCGTTTACGTGTCGGTCATGAACAATGGCAGCTCGGGCCTATTCTGACCCGTTTCTTGGACTATTACTCTGTTTTGGGGTCCCGGAGTGATTTCCACGATTGACGAACACCGGGGTGCGTTTACGCGTCGGTCATCAACACTCACAATTTTGGTCGATTCTGGCCCGTTTCGTGAACTATTCCTCACTGTTTTGGGCTCCGAAAGCGATTTCCACGGTTGTTGAACCCCATGGTGTGCATACGTGTTGGTCGTCAAGACTCGCAGTTTGGTCCGGTTTTGGCCCGTTTCTTGGACTATTACTCACTGTTTTGGGGTGCCGGAGTGATTTATAGGATTGACAAACCCCGGGGTGCGTTTTAGTGTCCGTCGTTGACCCTCGCAATTTTGGCCGATTCTGGTCCGTTTGATGCACTATTACTCACCGTTTTGGGGGTCCTAGAGCGATTTTCACGATTGACGATCCCAGGGTGCGTTTACGTGTCGGTCATCAACAATGGCAGTTTGGGCCGATTCTGGCCCGTTTCTTGGACTATTACTATGTTTCGGGGTCCCGGAGTGATTTCCACGATTGACGAACACCGGGGTGCGTTTACGTGTCAGTCATTAACACTCACAGTTTTGGTCGATTTTGGCCTGTTTCGTGGACTATTCCTCACCGTTTTGGGCTCCCAAAGCAATTTCCATGGTTATTGAACCACAAGGTGTGCTTATGTGTTGGTCGTCAACACTCGTAGTTTGGGCCGGTTCTGGCCCTTTTCTTGGACAATTACTCACTGTTTTGGGGTGCCGGAGTGATTTCCACGATTGACGATCCCCGGGGTGCGTTTACGTGTCTGTCGTCAATCCTCGCAAATTTTGGCCGATTCTGGTCCGTTTGATGCACTATTACTCACCTTTTTTGGGTCCCAGAGCGGCTTTCATGATTGACGATCCCCAAGGTACGTTTACGTTTCGGTCGTCAACGCTCACAATTTTGGCCGATTCTGGTCCGTTTCATGCACTATAACTCACCGTTTTGTTGTCCCAGAGCAATTTGCACGATTGACGATCTCTAGGGTGCGTTTACGTGTCGGTCATCAACTCTAACAATTTTGGTCGATACTGGTTTGTTTCGTGGACTATTACACACCGCTTTGCGGTCCCAAAGCGATTTCCACGGTTGTCTAACCCCAAGTGTGCTTACATGCTGGTCATCAAGACTCACAGTTTGGACCGGTTCTGGCCCGTTTCTTGGACTATTACTCACTGTTTTGGGGTGCCGTAGTGATTTCCATGATTGATTTAATCCGGGGTGCGTTTACGTGTCCGTCGTCAACACTCGCTATTTTGGCCGATTCTGGTCCGTTTGATGCACTATTACTCACCGTTTTGGGCTCCCAGAGCGATTTTCATGATTGGCGATCCCAGGGTGCGTTTACGTGTCGGTCATGAACAATTGCAGCTCGGGCCTATTCTGACCCGTTTCTTGGACAATTACTCTGTTTTGGGGTCCCGGAGTGATTTCCACGATTGACGAACACCGGGGTGCGTTTACGCGTCGGTCATCAACACTCACAATTTTGGTCGATTCTGGCCCGTTTCGTGAACTATTCCTCACTGTTTTGGGCTCCGAAAGCGATTTCCACGGTTGTTGAACCCCATGGTGTGCATACGTGTTGGTCGTCAAGACTCGCAGTTTGGTCCGGTTTTGGCCCGTTTCTTGGACTATTACTCACTGTTTTGGGGTGCCGGAGTGATTTATAGGATTGACAAACCCCGGGGTGCGTTTTAGTGTCCGTCGTTGACCCTCGCAATTTTGGCGATTA